>VDFB02000002.1:9725338-9778007 GCA_007258455.2 Sequoia sempervirens
GCAAATAACCTAGGGTTTATTGAAAGTCTTGACAACCGGGCTTACCAGACCTCACCAATACCAAAAACACTTCAAAAATACCTTGCAAAAACTCAAAAAAAAATTACATGGAAGTTTCCTTCAACATTTCATCAGAAACCTTCTTTAACACCCCATTTACACAAGGAAAACATTGTAATCCTACCCTAGGGCATCACCCAATTTCAAACTACTTCCTCTGCCTTCAGGATCATGCGGACACCCTACTACATTAGCTGGATAGTGAGTGAGCTAGATTACCAATGCTCCACTAGCTTGCCAAGGAATTTGAATTCACATGCCTTGTCCATGCTTCCATTTTGAGCCTATCTTGTAATCATGGCATACTCCTGCACCACCTTTGTCTATGCTAGAAATACTCTTGTACATGATGATTGTAAGTATTTTTTATGAAGCCTTGAACGACATATATTTCATTTCTTTGAATGGATACAATTTTTAGGAGCTAATATTCATCTCATTACCATGCTACAGGTAAAATTATTTTCCATGCCAAAGAAATGAACAAGGAAAAAACTAATAGATGAAGAGTATGAAACCTTAAAAGCAAAGGAGACAAAACGGGTGGCAGCATATTTTGAAAAGAAGAAATTGGATACTATTGACAAAAACAAGCCAATTGAAGAGGAACCTCAACCATCAAAAAGAGAATAGGAATTAGCAGCACAAAGGGCACGAATGCGAAGCAGCGTGGTATGACAGATTCAGATACCATAGTTGGAGACACTTCGTCTAATGCAAGTGAATACAAAAGGACACCATTAAGCAAAAGTAAATATGGAGGGAAACCATCTACCACAAGTGAATATGGAGGGACACCATCTACCATGAGTGAATATAGTTGGACACCATCCACCACATCTCAAGTTGAGAGTACATCATCACTTGGATTTGATGAAGGTATGCCATCATCCCCATGTGAACTTCAAGGTATATCTTCTACTCCACCCTCAATCGAAGGTATGCAATCTATCCCACATCAATTAAATATTGATGAAATTCCTAATGTTGAGATGTATGTGCCTAGGAGAACACCACCAAGAATTTTGTCTAGAAAGCCAAAGTATTTGATTAATATTGATGAGGATATTTTGTAGCACATGGAAGGTAATATTTCAACACGCTCTTGTAGAAGATATGCTAATAAGATTTGGTATTTCTTCTTTGAAAGGCTAAATGAGACTGCAAGATGTAAACTATTTGTTGAAATGATGCAGGGTATAAAGTATAGAAACATCATGAAGACTCTTGGGTTGATAACATTGAATGCATCAAGTGAAAACACTATTGTGAAGAATCTAATGGATGCTTATGAGAGTGTGGGTAAGACCTCATGCTCAAAGGATAGTAATGTCACTCGATGTGTCATTACATCGACTTTGGAAGTAGTCAAACAAAGAGAGCTCATCTCATTAGAAATATGAGTGAACAAATGAGAATTAGTAGAAAAATTTTATCAAAATCCATTCAAAGGTGGCAAAGAATTGAGGACACCGATTCAAATGAATTATGGGCATTCTCGGGGAGACTGCCACAAAAAAATAAAAGGGTTGTTGAAGCATTGAGAAAACTAATTGAAGAGTATTGGAAGAATAACACAAGGCCATCTCTGAATCAAAGGGATGTGTTAAGAAGAATAATTGGTAGTTGAAACTGTGAGCCACATCCAAATAATTTTTTGGATACAACTCAAACCCAAATTTTTCATAAATTTCAAAAGGATTATCCTCAAATTAGTATTTTTCAAAGATATTTTGAAATGATTAAACCTTTTTATGTCAAGATAAATCACACACACTACTTGTTGTTGTAGACTACATATTGAATTCTCTAACCATTATGATGTTTATCATTCTATATGTTTGGATTTGCATACTAACGATGTTTTGTAGGATTATAACATAGAAGCCCCACCAAAATCTTCAAGAGAGTTCTTATAAAAAATTTTATGTGAAATAGAGGATGGCCAAATATTCTACAGGATAACATGCTTGGATGGTTCATGCGAGCATTGCAGTGGGTTGTAGCATATGCCAGTATGTCAACATATGGAAACCACAGATGAGGTGGGACAAAAACTAGTAGATTCCAGAAGTATAAAATAGTGGCATATGCTCTAAAAGATGGGTCTCGAGCAAAAAGGTGTGATTTGGTTATTCAAAAGATTCTAGTCTATTAGTTTATATCCATGTTTTGTGATAATATAGTGGATGAGTATGCAAGGCATACCCATAGAGCCTCATGGTTGGACACACAATTCAAGCTATGCAAGGAATCCTTTCTAGTTTTCAACATAGTATTAGTTGTTGAATTTCTAGAGAACTACACTCTACAACCATAGTGTGAGGTGTAGTCCCAGTATTACAACTCCACATAGGTTTTGATATTTGTGGAAATAGCATTCATTCATGCTGTTGATAGTACAAAGGACCAAAGGAAGGTATTGAGGGAGTATCACTTTTATATTAGTGATGATCACACACATTCTCCATAGTTCGTGCAAGGTTTCTTCCAGATGTTCTACAATGATTTGGCTCAGAGAGGCATAGCATACGGTCGACATATAATAAGGTCAGATAACTATGCATCATAGTTCAAGAACTCGTACATGTTCTACTGGTTGAGCAAGATGCATGTCATTGCAGGTGTACAACATATGTAAAAATTTTGTGAGGTCATGCATGGAAAGGGGGAGCATGATGGTGTAGGATCATATGTGAAAAGAGCATTAGCATGAGAAGAGTTAAAGTATAAAGATAGTCCAAAGTTGACAGATGTAAGATCAATCGTTGAGTGGTGTAATGTTTTAATGGGCCTAAGTAGTGGAGGTACATCTTCAGTTCATAGATTTTTTTGGTTGATTGATGATACTAACATTGCACCATATGAGGATTGTTGTACACTAACAAGATCGAGTGAGCTACACTCTTTCCTTAGCTCAAATGCAGGTTCATGGAGTATCAATACATGGAAGATGGAATTCTTTTGTTCTTCATGTATAATGCAAGCTTGTAATGATTGTGAGTTAGGGGAGTGGGTTGACAATTGGTTCACAAGTTATCTTAGGCCACTTCACATGTATCACCCTCCGATGGCATTAGAACTAACACAAATGGAATCATCGGTCAACTTTGACCATGTATTAGATCTAGTTCAACTAGGTAATTGTATAAGAGTAAAATTTCATCCTTACAATTTCACCTATGTATTTGCATCCACTTTAGTGTCCACTCCCTTAGCATCTTGAGTAGGCTCATTTTAGCCCCAACATCAACCTTTTTCCCTCTCAAGATTCTCTAGCACCCCTTTTCAATAGCTACCCTTGTGTGTCAAATTTCCATCAGACTTGGTGCTTTTCCCATTCTCATCATTTTGTAGTGTGACGTGTCCAGAGACTAGAGTGTCATGTGGATGTTTGTGCACTGCGTTAGCATCCTGCGACATTTCAATGTTCAAACAATCATTTCTGTGCATGTTTTCCACTTGTTAGAAATTTTTGTCTGTGCTAATGGATGGGAATGCCTGAAAACAACTGAAGAAGTTTCTTTTCTCTTTTTTAAAGTCATCCCTTCAACTCATTTTGGCTCTCTAAGAACTTGACAAACAACATTAAATGCAACTTAATTTCTAAAACTTGTTTTTAGGTCCTTAGTGGGACCTATTTACCATGGATGGTGAATGAGTCTCCCTTGGCCCAAAATTCAAAATATTTTAAATTTCTTTTTGGGATTTTATTAAAAATCACTTGATGTCAGCCTGTGATGAGGTATGAATGGGAAACTATGACACAAAATTTTATAAATAGGCATTTTTCACCTCATTTTATATCTCCCCATTCATCAAGTTCACTTATTCACCTATTCACTCAAGCATTCAAGCATCTTACAACATCAATTCAAGCAATATTCAAGCATTTTAAAGCATCCATTAACACTACTTCATATTTGCATTATCAAGGGTTTGTTAAGTTGATAGCATTTGCATGTTATTACTTTATCATTCCTTTACATTTCATTATTTCATTAAGGGTTCGATTACTAAAATAGTTAAAACATTTTTCCCTCTTGCATGTGTGTTTGCAGACTTAGGTATGTAGATTTATCAAGAATTTATATGTTGAAGAGTGGAAAGAAAAGTCAACTAGGTGTTTCAAGTCAACTCAAGTCTATTTCAATCTTGAAGGAGGTTTTCTTTCTATTTCATACGTATTTGACTTCGGCAACCTGACAAGCAAATATTTCTAGATCTGGTGTTGCAGAGTTGTCTCTTGATTTTACAAAAAATTTGGAGAGGATTGATTCACCATCACTAGAAAATGAGTCCCACCTTAGGATTGAAAATCTGGGTTTTGTTAGATTTTGGATCCCGACTATCAGAAACGAGCTCCTGACACTATTTTACCAAGAGGAGGACTAATTCGCCACCCTGGGTGAATGAATCCCACAGTGAAAAATTAGTAATTTACATTAGCATCTAGAACACTCTAGAATTATCATACTTCATCGAGGTGCACTTAGATTCATCCCTCTTCTTTATGTTCTGCACGTTTTCTTCATTTAGTTCATATTTGCATTACAAAATGTATTTTCAAACATAGCTTTAATTGTACTTTTTCATTCATTTTAATTCATCTTAATTAGTCAATTACATTTAGTTAACTTCATTAAGCTTAGAAAACATTGTACATGACATTAATTGAATTAACCCCATGCATTTTTATGTCCTATCTCTCTCCTTTTAGGTGAAAAACCCTATAAGAGCTAGAGTTGTCCATAGTGACCCAAAAATCTACGGTTCATTTTGGTGAACCTAACTTGTGGACACTTTGCATTTTTTGATTTCATTCTCATGTTTCATCCTAGTTTACCTTAGCATCAACATTCAATTAGGTCATTTTTTTTTTTTGCATTCTAGGTATTTCATACTACATTAGTGAAAACTTTATTTAGATTTCATTTTTGCATTGCATCTCATTGAAAAAACAAAAAATCTGCATTCAACATCCTTAGTTGCATTCTGTATAACTTTAAAATCATCTTAAAATTTCTGAAAATCACAAAAAAAAATGCATACTAGGACTCATTCGCCACCCTAGGCGAATCAGTCCCTATGCACTTTTTAGACAGTATTTCTGGCATTTTTCTAGCATTTTCCTGCATTTTTGTTATCTATAGTTTGTTCTCTTTTATAGTTAGCAGTATTTCTATTATTTTTATTTAGAAATCTTTGAATACTTTTCATTTGATTTCAACCCTTCCTTCATGGTACTTGTATGAGTAATTGGTGTCCCGTTGATAATACTTTAGTGAGAAGAAGTTCTAGACTCATGGCTTTGCATGATAGCACTTTTGTTGTGAACCTTGGGATCTCATGAGTTCCTACTCCTAGTATAGACAATGGTGCACTAGGCATTGATCATACCACTTCCATGGATTCACCTTTCCATTTAATGAATGTTGACACCCAAAATAAATCTCTTCCTCAAGACAAGGTCATTAGTCTTCATGAAGAATTTGCACATTTACAACAAGACTTGACACTTGAAAACATTTCCCAAACTACCATACCTGCCATTAATAATCTTCATCATTTGATTGAAAGTGATGAAGGAAGCACAAGTGATGAAGAAAAATATTGAGATTTATAATAAACATGCCTCTTCTAATATCCAATCTGCAAACATTCCTGTAAGCAAAGGAGGAATTCTAGTTCCTCTCCCTTCAACCATAGCATCTATACTTGGTTATACCAATCTGTAGGTCACTATAACTATGCAAAAGGTTAGTTATGTGGCTCCTTCCTTTGCAATTCCACCTAACATTCCTACCTCTCTTGTGGCATCACAAGTCCCTTCCACCACCTTCACACCCCTTAGTATTTCTTTCACTTCCCATAACATCCCTTACACTCCATCACCATTTTCTCTTCCATCTCAATCCACATACCCTGATCCCATTCTTACACAACTCCTTACTACTATTTCTTCCATGCAACATCAACTTTCCAACATTAGCCAAAGTCAAATTGCTCCACCCTCATATCATGTTCATGGCATTCCCTTATCCTTAGAAATCTTATGTACCTCAATGCCACAAGGGATAAAAATGACTTAGTTTGAGAAATATGGAGGAAAAGGTGACCCTATCAACCATGTTAATGCTTACACAGCCTTATTTAGTGATTTTTTCCTTGATGAGAGACTTTTAGCCAAGATTTTTCTGAGAACCTTGAAAGATACTACATTAGAGTGGTTTTCCAACTTGCCTAATCATTCTATCCATTCCTTTAATGAACTTGTGGATGCTTTCATAACTTCTAGGTTCACATGACACCTAAGAAAACAATGGTTGACCTCATGTGATGTAGACAAAACACAAATGAAAAGGTCATAGATTTTATCTCACGATACCAATCCTTGTATGCCCAAATCAATTTCAAGATTCCTAATGAATATTTTCAAAAGATCTTTATTGAAAACTTGCACACACATCTTCAGGATAAGCTAACTATGATGAAATTCCCTTCATTTATGCATTTATGCACAACCTTGTGTGAATATCGTAACTAAGTTTCAAGTCGCGATTCAAAATCCACTTCTCACCAATCTAACAAACCTAAACACAACAATCAAAACAAAAATAACAATGAAAACTTTTGCAAAGCCAATAGAGGCTTTTTGCAGGGCATCTGCAGGATCATCATGGAAAAAACAGGCCCTTAAGTGTAAAAAATTCTAGAAAAATTAGAGTTAGGAAACTTGATATCAAAATTTGAAAATTTATCTATATTATTTCAAAAATATGTTAGAATAGAATCTATAGAAAATTGAATGTAGTTTCTAAACTACTAGGGATTTTTTTTTTTTAAATTCTATTTGGTGAAAATTTGAAATTTCAATGCAGTAGTACTTAAATTTCAGGGAAAAAATAAGAAGTAGGTGTCTATCTGACCACCCTAACCACAATAAAATGATAATATTTTTAATAAGATTTTAGATATAAGTAGAGGACTCATGTCCCAATGTGATGTATATTTTTTGTAATTTTTTCCAATTAAATAATTAATTATGAATTTTTATTACAACTTTAAAAAATATAAAAACTCATATGTCTGACCACCTTAACTTGGTCAAAACTTTATGAAATTCAATTTTTATTTTTTTAATCCTATATTATGTGAAGAATAAAATGTGATGCATGTTTTCTATTCAAAAAATGTGATACCGTTTGAAAGCTATAGATGTTTTTCAATCACCCTATTAATCAGGACTTTAGACTTAATTCAAATAGAAAATGAATAATAATTACTTATTAAATTCAAAGTAAGGAATAATTTACATTGGTGGAAATTTGAGAATCTCCTTTAAACGCCCTTTTTGTTTCATCAATTTTCGGTAAAAAAAAGTTAGCCACATACCCATCATATTGCCATTTTTTGGCCCATCATGATCTTGCACATACCCTATAGTTTAATCCCCCTCCTCAACAACAACCACAACCAACCCAAAAAAATCAAAATCAAGTTGTAGTTGTTAAGGAAGTGGTGCCTTATCATTATGGGGACCCCAATAGACAATTTACTCCCCTTCCCAACACCCTCCATAATACAATGAACCAATTAATTCAACAATGCATGCTCACTTTGCCACTTGTTCAACCACTTGATCCAAATCAGACATTACCACCTACATTCAAACCGAATTCTTATTGTCATTTTCATTTCCAAAATGGACATGAAACTAAACATTGCAAGCGTCTAAAAAATTTAGTTCAAGACCTCATTGATTTAGGACATTTAACTCTTATGGGTGTTAATGATAAAGGAAATAAGTCTATTGCACCCCCTAACCAAAATTTACAAATCTTCACCAATCCTATGCCTAAACACACTACTTCTCTTGTCAAAGATAGTGAACCTTCAAATCCTGATGTAATGACTATTGATACAAATCATGAACAACATGATATAAATCCAACTATTACCCAAGTTCATCCCGTGGATAAACTTGTGGGTGTGATAGACGTTATCCCTCAAAAGGTCCAAACCACTAAATCTCTTGATATCGCTTTTTTTGCTAAAGACATATTACAAAAGCTTCCTAATGGTCCTCTCTACATAGCTAGAAAAATCTATGATAAGCTCACTAATGGGATATTAATAGATCCCACTTGTGGTGAGAACATGATCACATAAGAGTTTCTTGTATTACATGAGCTATATCAAGATGACTATAATAAACCGACTGCATGGATTAAGACACATAATGGTTTTTCATGCCCTAAGATTGGATTGATCACACTCCCTTTACAAATAGGACCTAGAACTTTGGAGGTAATATTTTCAATTATTCCACAATTTGACCAATTTCATCTGCAGCTAGGCCACCCTTGGCTTTGCTCAATAAAAGTGGTCTCATTAGAAGCCTTTTGTCCTAAACCCATGGAGCCCATTACACCTAGAAAGGACTTCTTTTTAATAGCATATCAAAAGTTTGAAGCCAAGAAAATAATTGAATTATCTCTTTGTGGTATGTCCCTATCCACTTCCGCGCCTCCCATCATCAATGAAACCATGTTTCACCCTAAATCAGACATTGAGAAAACCATACAACCTTTTGAACAACCACCCTTAGACATTTCCCTACCATTGTCTAAATGACCGAGAGAAACTAAAACTAATCCTATCATACCTCCTCATGGTAAACAAGTTTATAAAGCAAAAGAGAAAGTGGTTGACCCATCTTCTTCAGATTCTATTTTTCTTCCTTCTTTGGAAGTAGACAAACCTATGTTGACTAAATATTCTCTTACACCTCAACAACTCCAAAACCACAATAACATAAATTGTGCTACTAGGGAACATCGACGTCAGTGTCATCTCCTTGTTCATCAATCTGGCATAGAAGAAAACAAAGAAAATCCACCTCCACCTTTGACAAAAGCAATAGATGACCACCTTGCCTCTCCTGACCCACCACTTGATGGTTTGATACAACCTTCACAACAACTTGAACCACTCCAACAACCAAATTTTTTGATACATTTGTCTTTAGAAAACACCCTTCGTCCTCCCATTGTCATCAATCTTGATGATGATGTCGATGTGGAGATTGCTAGAATAGATGAGGAAAAACACAATAATTTAAACTCTATATTATCATCCATAATGAGCTTAAAAGATAAATCATCTTCACCAAGTGAAGAAATTGGTACGACTCCTAGTTCGACACTTGCAATTATTCCTTTGCATATTCAACCACCCTCACATTACACTGAGCATGATTGGTAGGTAGATGACTTGATAGATGGTTGACTTGCATTCACCTTGCTAAAACTATTTTCTTGTTTCTTTTTGTTTTTCTTTCATGTGCGTATTGTGTTCCCCCATGACGTGTGTTTGATTTTCCCTGTCTTTGTACACTTGTTCTATTCATATCTCTATTCATCTGATCATCATTCTTTGTATTTTTTTTTGTTTTTTATTTTCTATTTGGGGATGACGCAAAGCCGTGTAAAGACACCCTATGTCTCTTCCATGTTGACCCAAAAGGTCCTTGTCTTTTTCTCTTTTGTTTTGTTTTTTGTTTTCCATTTGGGGATGACACAAACCATAGAGATGCCCTATGTCTCTTCCATGTTGACCCAAAATGTCTTTGTCTTTTTCACTTCTGTTTTGTGTTTTCCTTTTGGGGATGATGTAAAGCATTGAGACCAAAATGTCTCTTTCATGTTTACCCAAAAGATTTTTGCTTTTCATTTCCTTTTTTCTTGTGTTTTCCTTTTGGGGATGATGCAAAGCGTCGAGACCAAAATGTCTCTTCCATGTTGACTCAAAAAAAAATTCTTTTTCTTTTTTTTCACTCTCTTTGTGTCATTCTTCTAGTTCTATGTGTATTTGGGGAATGATGATAGTTCCAAGCTCTTTCATACAAACATTGCAGCAACAAACATACTAACCCAAAATCCATAGATCCCTTATGTGTTTGTTGTGCTTTCTTTTCCTGGGGGCAACTCCCTTTCAGTTTTTTTCATTTTCCTTGACATGATGCAACCTAACTTCAAAACATATGACTTGCCATAGGGCTTTCTGAGTTGGCTCTTGTGTCTTTCTTCTTTTTCTTTTCTTCTCTACTTTCAAGTAATTGCTGAATAGAATGATGTATAGAAACTCCTTTAAAGTTGGGGAATTCATTACCATAATTCATTTGCATTCTTGGCTTCTAGTGTAGCCTTTTCATTTTTGTGATGTGTTTGTCACTTTGTGGATGACATTGGGTGTGATGTCTTTCATAAGTGTGATCTATCTTAGCATATTGCATTCCTCTTGGTGGCCTGATGCGACACACTGTATCCCCTAAGTTGTGAATATACTATTCTTTGATTAGTCCTCTCTTGGAGACATTAGACACAATGTTCCCTAAGTGACTAACCTTGCATAAAATTAACAAGACTCCTTTGAAAATCTTTTACACTTTTACATTTGTACATTGTTACAATTTTCATTTTTGCCACCTTTTATAACACAATTTGCATGATTGTGGTACCTTTGTCTTTTTGTTCATGAGCATTTTTTTGTGGCACTTTGTTAAAGTTATCAATGGATATAACTTTAACATGGTTGATTGGGAAGCCCACCTAGTAGCATGAATTTTCCCCATAGCGACTTTTGTGTTTGTGAGTGCATACCAACTAGCGTATGTATCTTACCTTTTTGGGATTTATCACCCCACGGGCAACTAGTTATGTGGCCCCAGAGTGAGTACATTTGTGCCTTCTCACTCGGTGGACTATCCTGTGTTCTATCACCATAGAGTGAGTACACATTCTCTTTCAGCCTAGATCTTATCCACAACTAGTTGGATTAGTGATCGAAGCTTCATTTGATTCTCAACACTTGTGTGTTCCTTTGTTCATATGTTTAGTTTGCCCTGTGATCTTCATCCTAGGGTATTGATCATCTCTCTTGATCAATTTCATTCCATCTTGCTAATATAAGTACATTTGAACCCACCTCTCAATGTTCATGGCTACTTTAGTGTGAGTTTGAAGCAGGTTCATCCTCTCACTAAAGTGGGGGCTAAATTTTTCATAGAAAAATGGCCTCTTGTCATTTTCATGGAATTTTAGGTCTTGTTTCATGGTATTTGATATATTTTTCTTTGATTTTATGATGTAACATGGCTTGAACATGCATATTTAGGTACAAAAATTCAAATAATGATGTCTTGTGAAGGTGTTGTGAAGTGTTGTAAGACATTTCTACATTCTTCTAAACTCTATTCACTACAATTCACCTAAAAATCACCTTTTAACACATCATCAAGTCCTATTTGGAACTGTTGTAAAGTCTTGTAACAAGATTTCATGCTTTCCTAAGCACAACTTCACTATTTATCTCTTATTATGACTTATTTGACCCCTTTATGCCCTCATATGCTTTAATTAAGTGTATTTTTGGATATTATTTGAAAAACAACATTAAATGGTGCAACTTAATTTTTGACACTTGTTTTTAGGTCCTAGGTGGGACCCATTCGCCATGGGTGGTGAATGAGTCACCCTTGGCCGCAAATTCAAAATATTTTAAATTTATTTTTGGGGTTTTATTAAAAATCACTTGATGTCGAATCTTGATGAGGAATGAACAGGAAACTATGACACAAGATTGTATAAATAGGCATTTTTCACCTCATTTTACATCTCCCCATTCATCAAGTTCACTTATTCACCTATTCACTCAAGCATTCAAGCATCTTACAACATCAATTCAAGAAATATTCAAGCACTTTGAGCATCCATTGACACTACTTCAGACTTGAATTATCAAGGGTTTTGTAAGTTGATAGCATTTTCATGTTGTTACTTTATCATTCCTTTACATTTCATTGTTTCATCAAGGGTTTGATTACTAAAATGGAGTTTGACCAAGGCAAACCCCTATTCTCTAACCTTAAACCATTTTTCCCTCTTGCATGTTTGTTTGTAGACTTAGATATGCAAATTTATCAAGCATTTATGTGTTGAAAAGTGGAAAGAAAATTCAACTAAGTGTTTCAAGTCAACTCAAGTCTATTTCAAGCTTGAAGAAGGTTTTCTATCCATTTCCTACAAATTTGACTTCGGAAACCCAACACTCAGATATTTCCAGATCTGGTGTTGCAGAGTTGTCTCCTTATTTTACAAAAAATTGGGAGAGGATTCATTTTCCATTAGTGGAAAATGAGTCCCACGTTAGGACTGAAAAAATTTGAGTTTTGTCAGATTCTGGATCCTCACTATCAAAAACCAACTCCCAACACTATTTTACCAAGAGGAGGACTAATTTGCTACCTTGGGCGAATGAGTCCCACTATAAAAAATCAGCGATTTTCATTAGCATCCAAAACACTCTAGAATCATCACACTTCATCCAGGTGCACTCAGATTCATCCCTCTTCTTTTTGTTTTGCATATTTTCTTCAATTAGTTCATATTTGCATTACATAATGTGTTTTCAAACATAGCTTTAATTTCACTTTTTCATTCATTTTAATTCGTCTTAATTAGTCAATTACATTTATTTAACTTCATTAAGCTTTGACAACATTGCACATAATATTAATTGAATGAACCCCATGCATTTTTGGGTCCTATCTCCTTTTAGGTGAAAAACCCTAGAAGAGTTAGAGTTGTCCATAGTGACCTAAAAATCTATGGTTTAGAGGTGAGGGGTTTCTAACTGATTGGGTTGTTATTTGTAAAGGTTTTTAAAACATTAAGTGGGTTGTTGTTTCTTAAGGGTTTTCAAACATTAAGTGGGTTGCATGTTTTGTAAAACTCAATGTTTTGCAACATAGAATTTTACAAAATAGTATGAATGTCTTGAAAATATTTTGTTATTTAGACCATAGCAATGTAATGAAAGGAACCGTTTTATAAACACCTAGTATTTTCCAACAACCATTAACACTCTTTGTTTCACCACTTTCAACAAGTTTATTCGTTATTGTCAATAATGGAAAGAAAATTGTGTTCATGCTATTTGTAATGCACACCTACATATATGGGCTTAAAAAACACAAGGGCTTGGGTATGTTATGATATGGGTTGTACTTTTATAAATGCTTAGTGTTTTCCAACAACCATTAAAACTCTATGTTTCACCACTATCAACAAGTTTATTCATTATTACTAATAATGACAAGATATTCATTATTACAAATAATGACAAGAAATTGGTGTTCTTGCTATTTGTAATGCACAACTACATATAGAGGCTTAAAAACCACAAGGGATTGGTTATTTTGTGACCTGGGTTGTATTTTTAAAAATTCCTAGTGTTTTCCAACAACCATTAGCACTCTGTGTTTCACCACTGTCAACAAGTTTATTCATTATTGCCAATAATGGCAAGAAATTGGTGTTCTTTCTATTTTTAATGCACACCTACATATACAAGATTGAAAACCACAAGGAATTGGATATGTTGTGATGTGGGTTGAATTTTTATAAATTCCTAATGCTTTCCAACAACCCTTAACACTCTATGTTTCACCATTGTCAACAAGTGTATTCATTATTGCCAATAATGGTAATAAATTGGTGTTCTTGCTATTTGTAATACACACCTACATATACAAGCTTAAAAACCACAAGGGCTTGTGTATGTTGTTATGTGGGTTGTAGTTTTACAAACCCCCTATATTTTCTAACAACCATGAACACTCTATATTTCACCACTATCAACAAGTTTATTCATTATTGCCAATAATGGTGAGAAATTGCTGTTCTTGCTATTTTTAATGCAAACCTACATATACCGGCTTAAAAACCACAAGGACTTAGGTATGTTGTGATATGGGTTGTAGTTTTATAAACACCCAGTGTTTTCCTACAACCAATTATACATAGATCATATGATTGTAATAAAAAAATTTAGCTATTTAGACAATTTGAATGCAATGAAAGGAGCCTTCAACATTTATAAGAACTCTTAAGTAGACTAAAAATGACATTTCAATTTCCTCATATGATGGTGAAACCATAGCAGCCAAAATATTTTGGGGAGAAATAGGAAAACCTAATGTATAATATTTTTTGAGAAAATTAGGGAAAAATCAGATTTAAAAAAATGTAAAAAATTGTTGAACAAGAGATAATTTTTTTTTTTTTTAAATTCAAAGGAACTTCAATAGCATATAGATATAGAGAGCAAACAAAATAAATATTTTAACTACTAAATTATAGAAAATAGTTTTTTGTAGTTTATATTCATATCACTGATAACATTGCATTGCACATCTTTCAAACTCAAAGCATTACTTCATATTGCATAACTAATAACTAGATGCTAATAGATGACAAAATTTAAACTACATATAGTTGTTTACAAACTCAGAATGAGCAATTATGCAATTGCTTTATGTTGCATATATAATAACTAGGAGCAACTACCAATTGCATTTGGGTATGTGCAGGATCATGATGGGCCACAAAGTGGCAATATGATGGGTATGTGGCTGACAACTTTTTTTTAACCCAAAATTGATGAAATAAAAATGGTTTTTAAAGGAGATTCTCAACTTTCCACCAATATAAATTATGCTTTACTTTGAATTTAATAAGTAATTATTATTCATTTTCTATTCAAATTATGACTAAAGTCTTGATTGATAGACTGATTGAAAAACATCTATAGCTTTCAAATGGTATCACATTTTTCAATCCAAAACATGCATCACATTCTATGCTTTACATACTATAGGATTAAAAAGAAAAATGAATTTCTTGAAGTTTGACCAAGTTAAGGTGGTCGACATACGAGTTTTTTATATTTTTTAAAGTTGTAATAAAAAATCATAATTAATTATTTACTTCAAAAAAATTACAAAAATCTGCATCACATTGGGACATGAGTCCTCTACTTATATCTGGAATATTATTAAAAAATATTATCATTTTGTTGTGCTTAGGGTGGTCAGATAGACACCTACTTCTTATTTTTTCCCGAAAATTAAGTACTATTGCATTGAAATTTCAAATTTTAACCAAATAGATTTTCTTTAAAAAAAACCTAGTAGTTTAGAAACTAAATTCAATTTTCTATAGATTCTATTCTTACATGTTTTTGAAATAATATAGATAACTTTTTCAAAATTTTACGTTAAGTTGCCTAACTCTAATTTTTTTGATTTTTTTGCCACTTAAGGATCTATTTTTTCCATGATGATCCTACACATAGCCATTTGTTTGTCATGGAATTTCATGAGACCACATTTCTTTGAGGAATTTCTTTTAAACAACTCACTTCCTTTTCTATGCTACCATATTTTTCATATATGTCTACCAAATCATTTTATCAAACAACTCACTACCTTTTTGCTATGGCTAAAAGCATAAAGTAGGTTCTTTTGAATAAGCTATGGATTCTTGGAAAAAATGTATCAAATCATAATAGTAAACAACAACATAGACATTTTTTTGTTGTTGGTTTGTGTTGATGGTTTGTTGATGTCTCTGTAATTAGCTTGTTTTTACTTTGTTGGGTGGGAAGTCCATTGCTTTATCTTTACTGCCACTGTTCTTTTTTGTACAGGGTTTCAGGAACCCTTCAAAACCCGTTTATCATTAATAAAAAATAGCAACATATACAAGGCAGTGAACTATTTGAAAAAATGCCTCAAAGAAATGTGGTATCATGGTGATTAGAATTCCATGACAAGCCATAGACAAGGAAATGAATTGTTTGAAAAAATGCCTCAAATAAATGTGCTCATGGTGATGGTATGCCACAAAAATCCATATAAATTTTCTTATCATTGAATTCCATCACCATGAGACCACATTTTTTTGAGGAATTTTTTCAAATAATTCACTACCTTGTCTATGCTACCATATTTTTTGTACATGTATACCAAAGAATTTTTTCAAACAACTGACTAATTTGCTACTATGGCTAAAAGAACAAAACATGTGCTTTCAAACAAGCTATGGATGAATTGAAAAAAATCTATCATTTGAAGCATAAAAATAAGAAATAGCATAGACAAGGTGTTGAAGTGATTGAAAAAATGACTCAAATAAATATTTTCTCATGGTGATGGAATGCCATGAAAATCCATAGACAAGGAAATAAATTATTTGAAAAAATGTCTCAAATAAATGTGTTCTCATGGTGATGGAATGCTATGACAATCCATATTTACTATTATTCTTTGATAGATTTTTTACAAGCATTCGTAGCTTGCTCAAAAACACGTATTTTAAGCTCTTAGCCATAGTGGCAAGGAAGTGAACTATTTGAAAAAAATTCCTCAAGAAAATGTAGTCTCATGGTGATGGAATTCCATGACAATCCATATTGATGCCTTCCTGCTATGTGGATTGTCATGGAATTCCATCACCATGAGACCACATTTATTTCAGGCATTTTTCAAATAATTCAATACCTTTTCTATGCTACCGCATTTTTCATACATGTCTACTAAAGAATTTTATGAAATAGTTCAATGCCTTGTTGTAATTCCTAAAAGCCTAAAATAGGTACTTTTGAACAAGATATAGATGCTCGGAAAAAATATATCAAATCATAATAGTAAGCAATAGCATAGATACTGCATTGAAATATTTGATAAAATGCCTCAAATAAATTTGGTCTCATGGTGATGGAATGCCATGACAATCATATAGCAGCCAGGAAAAAATATGGATTGTCATGGCATTCCATCACTATGAGACTACATTTCTTTTGGTTGTCTTTTGATGGGACTAAGATTCTACAATTACACCTTGAGCCTACACTAACATGACATTCCTAGAATTACACATTAATAATACACTAAAATATCTAACACCTATAACTAGATATTGAGCTTACATTAATATACCACTCATAAAGTCACTTATTAAGCATGCAATACTATATCATGCTTCTAGAGTATCTTCCTTACACCATTTATACTCCTTTTTCCATATCCTTAGTGTATAATGTAGTAAATAGATAAAAAATGAAGCACTAGATCCAAACCACATCTAACATCAAACTTCAATTGTGTCTAAGACCTAGAAGATAATGCATGCATGAAATGAAACAAAGTAACCTTGAACATGGACTCTTGATATGGTTGTTTACCACAGACTTTGATTGCATAACCTTAATATTTTTTTGATCTTGATCTTGATATGATATAGTGTAAATCCTGATATGATAGATGAATGTATTTTTTTGGTCTAGATAGAAAATGATATGCAATATTTAGAAATATGAATGACCTAGGTGAATGCAAAGAGGGAATGCAACACATTGATTAGATGCAAGAAAAGCATATATATGGCTTATAAAATTTATTCAATATGGGAGGAAAGGATATGAAAGGATGGATATGGAAATGAATGGAATGGAAAGGATATTAAGTGATAATTTTCTTCATAATAGAGCATAATGAATCGCTCTTTGTTATTGGTTATGCTTTTTGTAATCATCACCAGATGGACTGACTTGGTATGCACACACAAGAAAGACTCATGCCCCACTCCTCACTCTCCTTCATACACAACAAGGTGTAGATATCCTTATATTTTTTAGAATGTGACAAGAAAAGAAAAGATATAAAAAGATAAGGATAATGATCAAGACAAGAGACACGACTTATCTTAAGGCACAAAATCTCATGCATGCAAAAGGATAATGATAAATATGCAAGATCATGATAATGAAAAACACAAATGCTAATGCATTTGATAAGGATCAATAAGGAAAAATACATGTTGAACAAGATAACAACCACAATACCTTCTACCAAGAGATACGATCAAGTTTTTGATTGTTTGAAAGACCAAGGTAGTTGTCTGATTAGGAGAGATGCATCCATCAAGACACAATAGTTTGATTGTTTAGTTTATTGTTTTTATTGTGATAAATTACTAAAGATCTGGCTCAATCTACATTAGATGTTAACTTTATTTAACAAGAATCCTTTGCGCATGATGCTCATTAAAGCTCAATGTTTTATAATGTTAAAAGAGTTTATGCTTTTTTTAAATTTCTTACTTGTAACAATGATAATGCAATGATAAATAAAAAAGTAAATGATAATAATAAACAAGAACTTATTACTTGGGACTTCAAGCTAAAAACCAAAGAAGATATGGATGTATATGGATCAATTATATGGTATGGAGATATAAGATATGGGTTAATAATAGGACATGTAAGGATACACCATAAATGGAGGATGAAGATAGATGGATCAAGATATGGAATTCTATGGGTGGAGGGAACCAATAACATTGAGGGAACCCAAATTTTTTTGTCAAATACAAAGGATAAATAGAGGACCTATGGAGGACTCCAAAGATCACATGTCAAAGTAATAGCATTCCTCCATGCTAAGAGGTATGACAAGGGATAAGTATGAAAAGTGATAAGGATGTGACATGGATATGCAAGATAAAGGGATATGAAAGGAAAAATGAGATGGAGGACAGGAGATATGGAGGATCGAAGACACACATGGTATAAGGAATGCATTAGATACTTTCTCTTGTTATTTTCCCCCAATACTTTATGCAATATCAAAGGAAGGTGGATAGATAAACTGGATAGAATGGAATATAAATGAAGGAATATGATGGATAAGTGAAAATAGGATAATGTATCGTATGAATGGAAAAGTCCTACTCCCAAGTGTACAATAAAGGGTAGATGAATGGATGTGAAAGATAGTGGATATAAATGGATATGGAATCTCATGGAAATGGAAGCTCATGGAAATGGAAGCTCATGGAAATGGAAGCTCATAGAGATGGAAGCTAATGAATGTGTATGGATATGAATGGAAGAATCAAGTGTCTCTTTGTGGAAGATATTTCCCCATTGACTAAATGTTTCTTGTAGACCAAGGCTAACATGTTCCCACTAATAGATGTTGGTAAGAAAATTGGTAAAGATAATGGAATGGATAGGGGTAGGGAGAAGGGGGTTAAGGAGTCATGCAAAGGATTGGATTGAAGGTATGGAATGAGGGATAAAGGTTGGATGGAAGTATGGAATGGAGTCATTATGAGGTAATGTGGACAATAAAAACATTGGCACACACCTTGAAGGGTGGTGGGTCAGTGCAGGATCATGGGGGTCCAAACTAGGCCCTTAAGTGGCAATACAAATTTAGAAAAATAGAGTTAGGAAACTTGAAATAAAAATTTGAATAAATTATTAACATAATTTGGAAAATATGCAAGAACAAAATTTGTAGAAAATTGAAGGTAGTTTCTAACATACTATTCAATTTTTGGAAAAAAGTAAATCTATTTGGTAAAAATTTAAAATTTCAATGAGGTAGTACTAAATTTTAAGGAAAAAATAAAAAAATAGGTGTATGTCTAACCAACCTAAGTACAAGAAAACAATAATATTATTTTTTGAAACTTTCAATATAAGCAGAGGACACATGCTTGGATGAGCCACAATTTTTATTAATTTTTTTGCAAGTAAATAATTAGTTATTAATTTTTTATTAATTTTTTTAAAATATTAAAATGTGTTTGTTTTACCACTATAGCTTGGTCAAAAATTTATGAAATTTATTTTTTTATTTTTTAACCCTATAGTATGGGAAGCATAGAATGTGACACATCTTTTAGATTCAAAAAATGTGAAATCATTAAAATTATAGATGTTTTCTAATCAACCTCTCAATCAGAACTTTAGTCAGAATGTACATGTAGAAAATTAATGATAATTATCTATTTAATTCCAAATAAGGCATATCTTATACTTTTGGAAAGTTGATAATTTTCTTATTAAACCCTTTTCTTTTCATCAAATTCAAATAAAAAAAGTCATTAGCCACTTTTTTGTCATATCACCACTTTTTGGACCCCCATGATCTTGGACTCACCCTAGTCAAATTTGAAGGATTGAGATGGGGAGGTTGGGATAATAAACTTGGAAATGTAAGGACCCAAAAAAAATTTGGAGGATGAGGAAAGACTTATGACTAGCTTATAAGAATTTAGATGTGTTTTAATATTAGGGTGTTCAAGTAAACCTTGCTCGTGAAGGCCCAACCCTTTTCCTTGATAATTCATCTTCTGAATAATTTTCTTACTAATAGGATACTTGTTGCTTGTAAAGGGTATGTGCAAGATCATGATGGGCCAAAAAGTGGCAATATGATGGATATGTGGTTGACGAACTTTTTTTTACCCAAAATTTATGAAATGAAAAGGGTTTTTAAAAGATATTCTCAGCTTACCACCAATATAAATTATACTTTACTTTAACCTTAATAAATAATTATTATTCATTTTCTATTTGAATTACAACTAAATTCCTAATTGATAGGCTAATTAAAAAAAAACTATAGCTTTAAAATGGTATCACATTTTTTGAATACAAAACATGTGTCACATTCTATGCTTCACATACTATAGGATTAAAAAAATAAAAAAATGAATTTCATGAAGTTTTGACAAAGTTAAGGTGGTCAGACATATGAGTTTTTATATTTTTTAAAATTTGTAATAAAAAATTCATAAATAATTATTTACATGGAAAAAAATTATAAAAAAATATGCATCACATCAGAACATGAGTCCTCTACTTATATATCAAATCTTATAAAAGAATATTATCATTTTATTGTGGTTAGGGTGGTTAGACAGACACCTACTTCTTATTTTTTCCCTAAAATTTAAGTACTACTCCATTGAAATTTCAAATTTTTGCCAAATAGGATTTAAAAAAAAACAAAAAGTAGTAGTTTAGAAAATAAATTCAATTTTCTACATATTATATTCTTATATATTTTTAAAATAATATAGATAACTTATTCAAATTTTTACATCAAGTTTCCTAACTTTGATTTTTCTAAAATTTTCGCCACTTAAGGGCCTATTTTTTCCATGATGATCCTACACATACCCTAAAGAAAGAAAAATACCATCTTGAGGGGTCTTGGATGTGGAAGACATGTGGTATTCTAGGAGAAAACCAACTTTTATAAAGGTGGATTAACCAAGCTTATATATTTATGGTTCATGAATGGGATCTTGTGAAGGATTAGGATTATCATGTGATGTGAGGGAAATGCTTATACCTTGGGGGTCTTGAGAGGTAATGGATGGAAATATTTGTTCTTGTCATGGACTAGGATCATGCCATGGAGGTGGTATGATAACATCATGATATGAGGTGGATATGCTAGGATCATTAAATGGGTTGGATATGGTAGGACTATGAGATGGTATAGGATCATGCAATAGAGTTGATGGACTAGGAATACGGTATGGAGTTGGAAGACTTGGATCATGATATAGTATGGGGCCATGAGATGGAATGGGATCATGAGAGGGAGTAATTTGATCTTGACATAAAGGGGGATCTTTGATGCCATGATTTGGATCAATGACGTCAAGTGAGTGACATGGTTGACTTTGTATAGGTGTTATGAAGGTGGAAAAACATGAAATGGATGAGGTTGATAAACATGGGATGGATGAGGTGAAAGTGGGTGGAACTAGAAGACTAGGACTAGCATTTTGTGAAATAGGATTTTGCTTCAGTTCTTGTATTCCTTTGAGGGTGACTTTTGGTATTCCTTTGATGGTGACTTTTGGTTGCCTTTTGATGGTGTTCTTTGGTGATTTTTGATGGCCCTCTTTGACTTGGCAATGGGATAACTAGGATGTGAAGTGCACGACATATGTTTATTGATGGGTGTTGGTTGAACATGGAAGACCTTTTGGTTTTCCTTGTCAATGCTGGAAAAGGATGACAAGGAGGGTGACACAAATTGGGTATAGGTTTTAATGGTGGATTTGATGGTGTTTAGGATCTCTGGGAATCTACTTACGAGACACATGATCATAGATTTTATGTGATTGTTAAAGTAGTTGATAAGGATAAATTCAAAAAAATATTGAGGTATGAGATGGAAGATGGATGATATGTTAGGTTCATCTTGATCCATGGTTTTAGGTAGGTTTATGGTTTTTATTTCTTGATTAAGATTTAAATCTTGAATACACTTTCACAATCCTAAGACAAGATTTGATTCAAGATGTAATGCAAATGAATATGATAAGAAGACACTTCCAAGAACAAGAAAAACCTAGCAATTATTCAAGCTATTAGATCAGCTAATGGTCTTAAAATAGGATGCACAAGGATCTAGGGATGTTCTCTATATACCTTGAAGGTACGTGAGGCCCAAATTTGTGAATTTAAAAGGAGAATAATGCCATATAACCAAAAGAAAAGGGTAACCCACACTCCACCTTCACTTCCCAAAGGTATAAATTTCTTTGGGGTTTAGCCAAAATTGAAAAAAATCACTTCCAAGAGGTTTTTCTTTCGATTCATCCCCTGCTATTTATACTCTTTCAAAATTCTAGAGTTGAGGTCACCCATAGAGTGATCACTTCTCTTGGCAGCCCCCCTAAGAAGGTTACACAAAATTGATGCAAATAATGCTTTTGATATCCAAGATCATATGATAAAGTGAGGAGAGAGTAGACACATGTATTTGATCACACATGCAATATATTTGAATGTAATCATGAGAGGGAGTACTTTGATCTTGAGTCAAAATGCTAGACTTGAGGTCACCCATAGAGTGATCACTTCTCTTGGTAGGCCCCTTAAGAAAGTTAAACAAAATTGATGTAAATAATGCTTTTGATATCCAATATCATATGATAATGTGAGGAGATACTTATACACATGTATTTGATCACACATGCAATATATTTGAATGGAATCATGAGATGGAATGGGATCATAAGAGGGAGTACTTTGGTCTATGATGTCATGTTTTGGATCAATGAGGTAAGTCAATGACATGGTTGAATTTGTATAGGTTCTATGAAGGTGGAAAAAAATGAAATGGATGAGGTGGATAAACATGGGATGTATGAGGTGAAAGTTGGTGGAACTAGAAGACTAGGACTAGCATTTTGTGAAATAGGATTTTGCATCAGTTATTGTATTCCTTTGAGGGTAACTTTTGGTATTCCTTAGAGGGTGACTTTTGGTTGTCTTTTGATGGTGTTCTTTGGTGATATTTTGATGGACCTCTTTGACTTGACAATGGGTTGACTAGGATGTGAAGTGTATGAGATATGGTTATTGGTGTTGGTTGAACATGGAAGACATTTTGGTTTCCCTTGCCAATGGAGGAAGAGGATGACATGGAGGGTGAAATGACTTCGGTATAAGTTTCAATGGTGGCTTGGATGGTGTTTAGGATCTCTGGGAATCTAATTATAGGACATATGATCATGGATTTTATGTGGTTCTTAAAGTAATTGGCAAGGAGAAATTCACAAAGATCTTGAGGTATGAAATGGAAGATGGAGGATATGTTAGGCTCATCTTGATCCATGGTTTTAGGTAGGTTTATGGTTTTTCTTACTTGATTAATATTTAGATATAGAATACACATTCACAAATAGACAATATTTAATGCAAGATGTAATGCAAATGATTATGATAAGAAGACACTTCTAAGAACAAGAAAAACCTAGTGATTATTCAAGCAGATAGATTGGCCAATGGTCTTAAACTAGGATGCACAAGGATATAGGGATATCCTCTATATACCTTGAAGGTACATGAGGCCCAACTCCATGAATTTGAAAGGAGAATAATGCTAAATAGCAAAGAGGATAGGGTAATCCACACTCCACCTTCACTTCCCAAAGGTATAAAGTTTCTTGGGGCTTAGCCAAGATTGAAAAATTCATCCCTCGCTATTTATACTATATCAAAACACTAGAGTTGAGGTTACCCATAAAGTGATCACTTCTCTTGGCAGGCCCCCTATGAAGGTTACACAAAATTGATGCAAATAATGCTTTTGATATCCAATACCATATGATAATGTAAGGAAAGAGCATACACATGTATTTTATCACACATGTGATGTTCATTAACCTTACAAATTGAAATGTGTGACGTGAAAATGAGAGTGTTGAAGAGTGACTTTGATTTCCAAGATTATATGGAAATGCAAAGGAAGAGCATACACACCTCCAAGCACATACAAGATCACCAAGCAATGCAAACACTTGTTCCTTTTAAGTCCAAATTGAAAGTGTGATTTTGATAAGATACTTATTCTTTTTAGATCCAAATTTAAATGTGATGTTGTAAACAAGATTAAGATAAATATATGAGTTGAAAAGTGTGCACCTTTATTTTCTTTAGCTCTAAATTTCTTTCCACTTGATCCAATTTTCCCTTTGAAGAGTTTATGTTTATGCTCATTTACAAAACCAACAAAGAGGAACCCTAACAAAATAATTGATCAATAATATTAGAGAGTTAGATTAAAACAAAAAAAATAAAATCTGATAATGACCATAAATCTCGTGCAAAGATTAGAAAATAATTTATGATGTAACAAAATAGATGTATATGAAAAATATGCTCATCACTAGATTGTAATTTCAATTTTTTTTTACATAGTCAAAATAAATATAATTTTTAGAAAAAAAAATTGGAACAAAAATAAGAATATGAAGAATATACCCCTATTGAAATTTCAAGAACTTTCCAAAATTCAAAAATTTCTGAAAAATTTGTTGATTTGCACCAAAAAATGCGAAATTATGGAAAAAACCTAATTAACAAATATTTGATTTTTTATCACTATTTTCATCTCACAAATAAATTTGTAAAGAATAGACCCCCACTAAAATTTCAAGAGATTTCCAAAAATGCAAACATTTCTAAAAAAAATCAATGCTTTGGTTCAAAATCATTTACCCCTCTTAATTAAAAAAATATAAGACTAGGTTCTTGTAGATTTCATATGACACTTTTTCTTGCCATATAAAATTTCATTATTTAAATGTGGGAAACTATAACTCTCATAATATATACATTCTACTCAATTATGGTCTTCAATGGTATCTTTGGATGTCTAATAAATTCATTAAAAAAAAAAAATCTATATGACAGTGAAACAACTTGCTACAATGAGCACTTTTTGTTCTATAGACTTTAACAATGTATTGAAAAAATAGTGGGTTGTGACTTACTTCTCAATTCTTGTTCAATGCTCAAGGGTGTATAGTTCAAGGTGGAGTTACAATGTGGGAGATAACATAAAAGTTTAAACTAGATGGATCTGAGAGCTAACTAACTAATTGGTTTGTTTCATGTAGAGGGTTATACAAGAGTATGTGGGTCTAACGAAAGGAACCTTCAAAATTTATAACAACTCTTAGGTAGATTAAAATTTTTGTTTCAATTTCGTCATATGATGGTAAAAGAAAAGCACTGAATAATTGTAGGTTGGAAAACATGGTGTGGGAAGTCAAGTATTTTTAGAGAAATTTACTTTTTCATTTCATACATTCTACTACCTCTACCTCAAGTTTTGCATGGTCATTTTCCCATTGCACATATTGCACTCACTCCTTTCTCGAGTTTTCAAACCCAGGAAGAATCTCTTCGGTCAATACATTATCTATCTTATTCACTTTGGGGTGCTTCTTGTCACATTCCATAGATTCTAGTACCTACTCCCTTCATTTTTTCATTGCTATTTTCCCCTCACCCAAAATAATAGCAATTAGGAAAACAAAATGGGATTTTCGTTTTCTCTTTCTGTATGTTAAAAGCTAAGTATTGGAGATTAGGAGGTTAAGTTTTTGGTTTGGGTATGGATTTAGATATGGGTAAAAGGGTACAATGGTACATAAATTTTATTTAAATTCCTTCTAGTATTTATAACACCCTATGTTTTCCAACCTCTAATTATAAACTCATTGAAGCTTTACATAAGTTTCTCCCTCATTAGCCCTTAGGACAATAGCATCCATTTCTTGGATAGATTTTTGAATTTATTGAATACTTTTATGTACCTTTGTAGTTTCTTTTTACCTAACTTTAAGAGTGTATTTATGATTACATAATTTAGATGTTTCTTTTAACAATTTATTTGCAAAACTTGTCTATATTTTGAGATAAAACTTTCATGTCTCCACCCAATTGATTCTCTTTTTTTGCACTAAGATATGTTTTACCTTTTCCTTATCATCCATTTCAAGTGTTTTTAGAGAAGATTCCTTTTTCATTCCATACATTCTACTACCTGCTCCCTTCAATTTTCCATTGCCATTTTCCCCATCCTCAAAATATTAGTAGGCGGGATAACATAGTGGTTTTTAGTTGTCTCATTTTGTATGTTCAAAGCTAAGTGTTGGAGATTAGGGGGAGGAATTGTAGGCAGGGGATGCATAAAAATAGCCAAATTGAGTTGATGGGTGAGTAACCAATTGGGTTGTTGTTTGTAAAGGGTTTTACAACAATAAGTGGGTTGCAATTTTTATAACACCTAGTGTATCCCAATCTCTAGTTTTAGAAAATAGTATTAGTGTAACTAAGGCCTTTTGTTTCGATAAATAAACTATGATATTTACTTATTTATTGAAGTAGTGGATGAAGTGATAGTTGGATAAAAAAAAATTCTACATGTCTTTAGTGCTATATGTTATTGATGATTTTTTCCTTTATTTAAAGTAGAACTCAAGATGTTGAAATCAAGGATTCACATAGGCCATCTTCCCAACTTGTTTAAGAAAAAAATGGTTGTCCATTCATGATAGAAAGGTTGCATTCTAATTTCGACTTCAATTGTTGGGATATTGAGAATGCAATCTACAAGGTCACTAGATTTTCGATGCTGTTGGATCTTGTAGTTTGCTATTCCAGGGCTAAAATAGCTAGCATGTGCTTTCCTCTCCAACTCTATGGACTTTTTTAGAAGATGAAATCTGCTCCACATTTTGTTTGTAAAGTATGTGTGGAATTATGTGGTCAATGCAGCACAACTAGATGAAGCATTGGAAAGGTATGATGTTGATGACTCAGATATATACCCCCTCAGTGGTATCTTTACAAGTTCATTGCTTAAATCATCCTTAGAAGTGAGGTGTGTAATAGCAGTATTTACTAGTAGCATACAACATGATGGTCCTAGTTTTTTTACCATGTATTGGAATTGCATGGTCATGTATTTGAGGCACATGTCAAATGATATGTACATAAGGTGTTTCATGCCCTCCACACATTGATAGAACACCCTATGCCAATTCCAATAAGAAATAAAATGCTTATTTATGATCTTGTCTTAGGATGCCCCCACTATTCAGACAAGGCCATAAATGAGAATAGTGAATCTAATGAGGATCCACCTACAAGTAGTTTTGATAGTTATGAAGGGTGGAAAATACTTTTTCCATCAGATATTTGCTTATACTAATGTTCAAAGAAAGATAATAGCTTGGAAATTTTTTTTGTATTACTATTTTAGTATTGAGGAGTTTGTCCCCTCCAAGATGCTTCTAATACTTGTTGGAATATTTTTTTAATATAACAATGATATAGCTATATCTAAGTGTCATGTTGTCTTTATTTTCATTATCATAGAATTCTCATAGAAATTCCCTATTTTAAATTAATGAAATCTTTGTGGGGTTTGATCATCATTAACAATATGTTGTTGTGCAATTGTTTGAAGATAAAGGACCGAAGGTGCCTAGAACAAAAATTCCTACTCTATTTTCTTTTCTTTTTTCTTTTATGAAAATGTTAACATTGTTTTTTCTAACACAACATTTTTTCCAACCTCCTTTTTCTCATAACATACTCATGTGTTTACATTTGTAGATGTCTATTGTAAATTAAAAGATCATTTCACCATACTATGTTTGTGTATGGAAAATTGCAAGTTTTAAGACACACGATGGTTTTTTAACACTCTCTTGAAATGGTACATAAAAAACACTACATTTTCTAACATGTACATTGCAAAATTATAGGATATTTTAAGTAATTCAAAGAACTACAATCAATATTGGCTTATATCAAATAAAGAAAAATAATCACTTACGTAAAAGTTGGCATATAATGCATAGTTAATCACAGTGTATTATCTAAAAAACCCTTTTTAAATCATATTTCTCATAACCAGTATGAAAATTATAGCCATTCCTGATTTGCTTAATCACTTTGCCTACAACAAATTAGACAAAAACCGCAAAAAAAATGTTATGAGAATTCTATGAGATGCTAGTTATAAAAAATAAGAGGAAGTACTAGAAATTATGTAATAAAAAAGGAATCTACTATAAAAACACTTGGGAAAAATCTAACCAAAATTTATGAGATAGATAATGTATTGTCTGAAGATATTCTTCTTGATCATGAGAATTTGAGGAAGGAGTATGTGCCAGTATGTGCAATGGAAAAATGGTAATGAAGAAGTGGATTAACTCAAAAGGTTTTGTATTGCATATGAATTTTTGCAAGTGAAGAAAAGAAGAGATGATGCTATAGGTAAAGTTGAGAAAATGAAGCCAAGTATTCTTGAAGTTAGAAATTCCATGGAACAAATACAATTGGAAATGGATGATAAAGAAAAGGAAAAAATAGATTTAAGTGTAGAAAAAGAGAATCAGATGGGTGGGGGCATGAAATTCTTATCTGAAAATGCAAAGAAGTTCTTTAATGAGCTTTTCAAAAGAAACATATGCATAGTCTAATGATAAAGACACTATAAAAACTCACCTAGAAACAACTACAAAGGTACATAAAACTATTCAAGAAATTTCAAACTCTATCCAAGAAAGGGATGTTGTTGTCCTAGAAGGGTTGTTGAGGGAGCAACTTATCTAAAGCTTGAAGTAAAAGATACGAAAAAGAAGTTAGAGGATCATGAAAATAAATAACAAGGGGTGTTAAGAGGTAAGAGTGGTGGGGATGAGGAAAAACATATCGGCGATCAATTTGTAGATGCAAAAGGAATTGTTGGAAGTGTTGAAAGTGGAGAAAAAAACTGAAGACTAAAATTAACCAATTAGAAAAATAATTAAAAGACAAGAAGAAATTTTCATGGTCAAAAGAAAAGGACCTTAACATTGCTAAGAGAGAGATGCAATCTAAAAGACATGTAGTTGAGAAAACAAATACAATAATGGAAGGTGTTGCCTATGAAGAAGGGCACATGGAGACATTAGAAAATGAGTGTTTCTAAGAATCTAACATAGTTCACAATTTTAAGGATGATATTAGGCTCTTTGAGGCTTAACTAAGAAATGTTCAATTTACCTATAATGGTCCTACAAAGAATTTTAATAGCTTAAAAATCAAATGTGTTGTTCACAACTTATAAAAGTTAAAGATGCCACAACAATGGCTACATTGGAGGTTGGTGGAGGAGGGAAGTTTTCTAATGCGTTAGTGGATACAAAAAAAATAGGAAAGCTACTAATTCAAATAGGACATGTAAAAAGAAGAGTAACAATTATCCCTTTAAACAAAATCCAAGCCCATACCATTTCTTCAACAACTCAACAATCAACAACCAAATTAGTGGGCAATGGAAACACAAGGTTGGCACTATCTCCTATTGCATATGAAGATGAAATTGAAGTAGTTATGTAATTTATATTTTGTAGTGCATTTTTTTGTAGTAATTTAGATGCTACAAAGGAGATTCTTTATCATAGAGATATGCGATCTCCAACTATAACTCTTGAAGAGGAAATTTTTTAGCCAAGTGGTCTTCTTATTGGTGGAAGTCATAGGCAAGGAGGTTAATTGTTAAGGTGGTTTCATGCATTGTCTGAGGTAGAGTCTCAACGTGTTAAATTCATCAAAACATGTTAGCGAGGATTGAACTAGAAATTGCACAATGGTTTCCATTGGAAAATAGAATTTCACATTTGAAATATTGCCTAGACCTAGAGTCCTATGATATTTCTCTTTTTTAATATAGACATCACAAAAATGAGCACCATACATTGTTTGAATTGGTTAATAGAGTGGAAAAAGAGCTACAAATATGCAAGCTCAAAGCGTTAAAAAGAATGATCACAATACTTGTGTTCCTCAACTTGCTACCCTTCAAAAGGAAATTCAAGATTATAGTTTCATTTTAAATAATAATATTTGCAAAATTTTGGAATTAACATATGAAAGGTAATTATTTACATAAGAATAAGAGAGTTGTATCTAGGATTTTCTACCATGGCCCTTGTACTGGGAGAAGGGAGAAGTCTATCAACTTCCATTGAATTGAATAAATAAGGAGATGTTTGGAATATGTGCAAGTTTCTTAAAATCATCTATTGACATCCCACACTAATTTTTTCCAACCTACAATTATTCATTACTTCTTTTACCATCATATGATGAAATTGAAATGCAAATTTTAGTCTACTTAAGAGTTATAAATTTTGAAGGTTCCTTTCAAACCAATTAAAGCAAGTGCACCCCGAACTCTACACCCTTGAAAATTGAACAAGAATTGAGAAGTAAGTCACAACCCACTGTGCTTTCCAACTTGCAACTATTATATGCATTTTTTTGTTCAAAACATGTGAAGATATTCAAATTAATGTTTACTCAAACTAAGGGTTGTTATAAAATATGAAGGTGAACTTCAATAGATTGTTATAGTATACAAAACAAAAAGTTCTCATTTCAGCAAGAAATTTCACAATCATACAAATTATTTATGTTTGTGCATTTATCAAACATCTAAAGATACCATTGAAGACCACAATTGAGTAGAATGTATATATGATGATATTGATAGTTTCCCACATTTCTACATACACAACATTTACTGCTATACATGTTTTCATTTATGTAAAAAATAAAGATTTGTATGTGTTTACATTTGTAGGTTGACATAAATAATAAGACTTGACGTGGCATTGCCTATCATTATTTGATGGAATTTCACATTGTTTATAATGAATTGTACATAGCAACAAAAAGTCTCATATGAAATCTGCAAGAACATGGTCTTATCTTTTTTTTTAATTAAGATGGGTAAACACTTTTGACCTAGAGCTATGAATTGGTGAGGTCAAAAATGGGTGACCTCATCCGCAATGTAAATTCTCAAAAATTACACCCCAATGGGATTCAAAACTTGATGGCAAGAATAATATTAAAACTTAACAATCAAACCATGACACTATTAGTAGAAGACTGTAGTCTTCAAACATACCAAAACAATGTAATTCCACACCATCATTTTTCAATAATTACATGATCAAAGACTAAATGCAAAATGACTATTCTCAGCCTCTCTCATTCTCTCCTACACTGAATTTTATGTGCAATTGAGGAGATTCTCAGATAAAATCTTATAGGCTTCTTTGGGTCCTTGGCATTGATAGTGGAGTGATTTCATTTGCATGATTCCTCACTATTGTAGATATAACAAGAGGGTTCTGGGAAGCCTTTACTTTGACCATTGCACTTTCAAAACCTTCAGCCTGTAACAAACCCATCAATATAAATGAATAAATTCAACAATTAACATATGGATGGAAACAAATATAAGGTACTATGATATATATGGAATGAAATAATTTATATGTACCTATGGAGGACAAATAAAATTGGAAATAGATGATAAGGAAAAATAAAAAATCAGATCTAAGTGAAGAGAAAGAGAATCAATTGGGTGGAGAGATGAAAGTCTTATCTGAAAAATATAGACAAATTTTGTAACAAATTTTTCCAAAGAAATATCTGCATTGCCTAATCAGAAAGACACTCTAAAAGCTAAGAAAAAAGTGACTGCAACATGACATAAAAGTATTCAAGATATTGAAAACTATCCAAGAAATGTCACCAATAAGGTCAAGGCCCGATTTTTCCACTTCCTTGCCAGAAATTAAGAAATTGGAATACCATCATCCTATTGCATCAATGTAGAAAAATGACAAGACTCCTATTTCTCAAAATTTCTTCCTAGGAAAGTGATCTCCTCCCTAGGCACCCTTTCCTCTTTGCTGCCCTACCAAGGCACATTTTCCTGTCCCAAATGGACATTAACCTGCTCCTGCCCACCACTTACTTGTCCATCCTTTCCTTGTAATTGTAGGAATGTAAATGTCACATCAAATTCAAATGCATCCAACAAATTCATTCAAAATATCAAAATACACATTAAAAAGAAGATTTCAAAATTACCCTTTCTTCCACTTTCTTCCTCTAAAGGAGCTAGGGACAGTGTGTTTTCCAAGACTACAAATAAAGTAAGCTTTTTTTGGTTGCAAATAGATGAAGATAGTGAAATACTAATTTTATAGTAGAAAACAATTGTTCCAAAATTTGAAGGTGGAATTCATTACATTCTTGCTGCATACGAAACAAAAAAAATTCGAAAGAAAATAACTAATAGGGTATAGTGTGTTTTCCAACATTATAAATAATGTGAGCATTTTAAATTTTTTTTTGTTGCAATTAGATGAAGATAGTGAAATTTAATTTTTACTATTACAAACAATACTTAACACCATTATTCATCTTGAAAGTATCCATGATGAGAAAAATAGTTTCCCACATATATACATACACATTACATTTATTGTTATACTCTATTAAATACCATTGACTGCTATAATAAATTTTTTTGATCTCAAACAATTTAAAACTAAAATTTATTCTTTCATTTATAAGCAAGCTACCATAAACAATAATACTTTTGGTGGCATCACCTATCAGTATATTTGATACTAAAATAAATTGAATGTACAATATATATGCATATCAAAACAATGCACTAATTGAGTTATTATATCTACCTTCATGTCCTCCACATCACCCCATGCTTCATTCACACTCTCCTAATATTTAGGGTCACCGTTTAAAGTCTCTTCCTCTTCATTGTGGACTTTGAAATGAACATGATTGCCTTCCCAATTCTCAACTTGAATCAAAACGAATGATATAGTGTCAAAATCAGCATATTAATAATAGAAATGATATTTTCTAAATGAAATTGTAAAGCATTTTGAGTGATGCATTGGAAGGAAAGAGTAATTGGAAGTAGACAATTAATTACCAAACATGTCACTACCTCAGCATTCAACATCCTTCCTGATGGAACTTCAAATTTTTATCCTTGTGTTCCATTCCTCCCCTGTATTATGTTACTGGTCATTCATGGTGTCAGAATTTTTCCTTGGGTTGAGGTTTGACTTTATTCTCATGTAAAACCATTTTATTTATTTTACGCCTTGGTTGGGATCTATTTTGCTATTAATTTTTGAGGGGTTCTAAAATGACTTATGTCTTATCGTTCTGTCTAGGCTGGGTCCCTTTGGTCTCAAATATTTTTGTTTCCTTCGCTGGGTTTTATTTTCCTAAGTCTTGGTTGGCCCCATGTTTCATCATTTAAAAACAACTTATGTCATTGTTTATCATTGGCCTAGTGATTTCCCCTTGTCCTTTTAATAAATTTTTTATTTTGTAGAGGGATCAAATTCGCACTGTCATTGATCAATTTCCTTCAGATATCAACGGTTGCCCACCATCACGTGATCGGGAATTGTAGGATCTTTATTGATCGCAATATCACGGGCGGGAACCATGTGCCCTTTCTTAAGGATGAAATTTGCACTACCGTTTGATCTCAGTCATTCCCCACATCCTGCAATGAACCCAACACACTACTTTGGTCGATCGCGATATCACAAGCGAGTGCCACGTGTCCTTTCTGGAGAGGCCGAAGGGGATAAAGTTTGAGTGACCATCAATTAAATATTGTCAAGATCAATGATCACCCACCATCGCATGATCAAAAGTTACAAGGTTTTTATTGTTTGTGGTATTGCGAGCCATTGCCATGTGTCTCATCTGATGAAGCCAAAGGAATAAAGGAAATACTATGGTACATTAATCTAGCCTTAAATACATTAAAAGACGGGTTACTAAAGTGCTCTTAAGGTGCACATGTTTTAAATTAACGGATTTCTTATAATCTTGGTGGGAAAGTTGCTCGATGGATAATGATAAAGCTAGCGACTATGTTGAAGGAGCGAGATCATTAATGCTCAAGATCTATGGTTTCCCACCATCATGTGATCAGAGGTTACAGGATCTTTACTGATTGTGATATCGCGGGCGACCACCACATGGACTTCCTTGGCAGCGTATGGTATGGTGGGCCCCTTATTTGCCATGTTGGTGATTGTGTCAACTTATTTTGAAGATGGTCATTCAATCATTTGATCTAACTAAAGGATTGATGACTAGAATTTAAATCTACATCAAATATGGTTGGAGTCATTTGTGCAGTGTGTGAGTGAGCTTTAATGGTAGATGAGATACCTACTGGCATGATTTGATTGACATAAAATCAATTGTCTTGCTTTATTTGTATCACAAAGAATTTGAGTATTTTGCGGAGCAGTCTCAGAGCCGAAGGCAGAATTGCAAGTTGTTGTAGCCAAAATTTGAGATTTCTGCAAACAAAGATGTGAGTTAATTTATGTGTCTTCCAGTTATTCTGGACTTGAATTTGGGAAAAGATTTGTTGTGTTTGTCATTGAGCTTGTTTATAAACATGTTAGGGCTATAGTTTAATTATAGTTGTGAGAAATTGTAGTGTTTTATTCTATAATTTCCTATCTCTGGTTAGTCCTAGCTATTTGAAGTGTAACATTATAAAGAGGCCCGAGTTTGTCTGAGATGGCACCACTCAAGAAACATTCTAGCCAAATTGATTATTTGAGAAAAAACCTGTATGATGATTTCCTGGATCAATTTCACTTGTCAACCAATGATAGAAAGAAGGGATTAGTTATAATGCGAGGGAAAATGCTGGGGGAAGGGTTGGTATACAATTTCTCTAACATTGCTGATGCTAGGGTTCCCCTCATATGTTTGTAAATGTTTAGATTGTGGTATGGATAGAGGAATTTGCCTCACCCCTTTCCAAATGACTAGATGTATGATTTGGGAAAGCTGGTGGTACCAAATGTGTTCCCTGATGTAGACCTACTTAGGCAAGTGTCTACAAGATATGACCCTGTCACATGGGTAGTCAAAGATAGTGATGGAGGTGTTCTGTTGAGTATTAATAGAGAAGAAGTCCAATAGATTTTTGACTTGAGTGAACCAAGTGAAGACTTGGTTCCTATCAATCTTGAGGAAATGAAGCAAGAATATGCAAAGTTGGAGTCTCTTTTAAAAGCTAAGTTGCTTCCACCTCATCTAGCTAGGGCAGGGGATTCAAGATTTCATATTAACCCCAGTGACCAAGAACCTTTCAAATTAAATTGTTTTGCAAATCATTTCTTGGCCACTTTCTATTCATTGTGTCAGATTTTTGATTTCAGTCCTAGTGCGATGATGCCCATTGCATACATGTTCATGGGGGTGCAATTACAACACCCTAACTTCTCTGTGACATATGACTTTGCCCCTTTCTTGGCTGAGAGGATACACGAAGGGTTGTCAAAGTTGCAGAAAAATGATACCGACACTCAATTCTTTTGGTATTCTATGCTGATGCATATGTTCTTGTTCAAGAATGCTAATTTTTTCTTTGAAAAGATGAAATTAAGGTAATCAGTTGATGGAGAAAGATTGCTAGTACATATATGGGTTACAGATTTATCTTGTAATAAGGAAAGCACGAGTTATGTGCAATTTGATAATTTCTTTGCTTCTAGATTGAGGGCTAGATTGAAGGTGAATGTACTTAGGATCCCTGAGGAATTACATGATTTCCTCAGGCCAAAGGGGAGGAAGCCAGAATTGAACGTTTTCCATAACTGGGGTGACATTATCCCATATCCAGTTAGCACTATTTTGAGGGTGTATGGTTTTCAGGGAGCCCCTCACATATTTCCATACAATGTGCCACCAAGAGTAGGGTTTGCATAGGTTATGTGGCAAATAGGTTGTATCCATGAGGACAACCTCACTGGGAGGGGTAAGGGAACTTTTTCCCAGATTATACAGTGGTTTTTTATTTTTCCTTTTCAAAGGGATGTTGGGTGCATTTTGAGAAATTATTTGATAATTACAATTTGAGGTGTGGTCCAAAGCGGCAACATGATCTTGAGGGTTTCTTTTCCCTTTTCAGACAAAGAATAAAAGATGGCAAGTTTGTGCATGAATTCAATTTTCCTGAGGATTTGATTAGAAATGAATTTGATCTAAGTAGGTAGGAGTTGAACAAGGACAAATGGATATCTTATGATAAGCTATTAGATATTGTGCAAAAAATGGATCTGAAGTATGATCCATTGTTGAAGTTCAGTCCCCACCATAAGATAATTGATTTTCTAATGGGGAACTTCAAAGAGATTATGGGCACTTTGAGAACAAAAAAGGTAAATTTGGAATTGAGTTTGGGTGTGTAGGAACAAGGTGCCAGACCAGTTGGAACAAGGCTAGCCTACTAGCCTACTGAAAGGTGGTCTATTTAGAGGAGGAAAAAGGATAGCAATAGTGATGAAGAAGAAGTGGATAGAAAAGGAAAGCAAATAATGAAGTTTCCTTCACAACCAAGTCCAAAATTCAAAGTGCCTGGGGCAATCAAAATCATTGATTTAGAATCATCACCAAAAGATAGTCCCTCATCACCACCATCTAGGCCAAGCCCTAAAAGACAAAGGATTGATCAACCACAGGAGGATCTGATGGATGAAATTATTGTTACTGATCAGGACATGCAGGTTGGTATGCCTTTCCCTCCTAGACCAGCTAAATTGGTTTTATCTGATTTAGATATGAAAGGTAAAAGTGTACAAGATGCAAGAATGGAAGCATGTAAGGAGTTTCTGGATGACAATACATTTGTAAAACCTCTTGTATTATTGCAATTGGTATGGATGATGAAATATGAATAATATCAAGATAAATGTAAGAAGAGAAGAGAACTAAGACCTGACAGGTCAAGCTAGGAGAATGATGAGGAGGTAAAAGCTAAATTAATGGAAGAATTTAAGAACATCACTCCTGAAGAAGGAAGAAGACTAGTGAGTCAGGCTTGTGTATTGGTTCTTCCTGAATGGGACATTGTAGATGTTGTAGCATTTAATGCTATTTTAAATTCCAAGCATCCTTTGCAAGACTCTGAAGAGGATGTCAAGGTAGTATTGCAAGATTCTACCTTCAGTGAGGAATATGAAACTTTGGCAATTTGGGAATTGGCCCCTCAAGGAAGAAAGCCAAATGTTATAGATATTAATCCAAATTTTAGAGGAGGATTAATAATAAAGAGAGCTTCAAAGACCTCAACCACCTAGGCTACTAATTTGACTATGAATGTGGCCAAATTGGTGTAAAAGATTGCTGAAAGGGAGAAGGCTGAAAAGAAGAGCCTAATGGATAAGTATAACCTCTTGATTGAGGAATACAACAATATGCAATAGAAGAATGTTGAGTTGTAGATTGAAGTGGAAAGGTTTAAGTATAAATAGATTGGGGAGACATCAAGTGCTCTAGGGACCAGTACATTACCTTCCATAGTAGGGTCAGTGCCTCCTATTTCTCCAATTGTTTCCACACCAGGGTCTTCCAGTCAGAACCTTTCCCTCACCCCTCCTTTAGAATAAATTGATGAAGAAATAGAATTCTCTGTTGATCCTACAAAGAAGCAACTCTTACAAAGAATTGATGAATTGTAGACATCATTAAAGGTAAGTGAGGAGGGATCTCTTTCAAAGAAAAAGGAGATTGTTACTGCTATCTTGAGGCATTTAAATGAAAAGGTTGATAGTAAATTTCTATCTATACATTCTTTATATTCTTTGCTGCTAGATGCAATAAAGAATATTGATAGGGATCAGGAGCTAGTGATACCACTGATTGAAAATTGGATCCCTAGGGCCAGTGATTTGGATGTCATGTATAAGGCCTCAAGGTTTGACACAAATAATAGGCCCCAATCATTAAATCCTACTCAAGTATTAGTTAAGTCATTACAGGGTTTTCAGACCCTACCAGATGATTTGAGTAGGAAGATTAGGGAGTTGGTGAAGAATTTCAATGATTGGGGTAACACATTGTTACTTGATATAGTTGATGAGTAGGGGAAAATTAGGTCACTCCAACAATGGTAGGATCAAGCTAGTGAGGTCATCAATGATTAGATTAAATTAATTTGTGATGACTCAGATTATGATTTGTTGGTGAGTTGTATGGATAAGATTATTAGTACTAGCTCATTTTTGGAATCTTTTGAAAGAGATGCAAATCAGGTAGCGGTAAAGTACACACCTTATAGCGCCAAGGTGAATGAGGTAATTAATTTTGACTGGCCAACTGATGAAGAATACCAGAAATGGGTAACTAAATATTGGACTAAGGAAGAATAAAAGAGTGGACTACTAACGGGTGGTAAATCAGATGCTGCGGTTACAATAGTTCCTGTTTTGCATTGATGGCATTCTCAGCATGGGTTTCTTGTGGTTCTTTGTTATTGCATCAACTTTTCTCAGCTGACATGATGAACGAGAATATTCTCTAAGGTGATGGCTATTGTAACAAATTTTGGAATATCACCAGGTGTGCCAATTGGTTGGTGACATGTATATTTTCTAGCCCGATGCTTGTTTTCTCCTTCATTTCTACAAGAAGGATTTCAAGGCTAGAAGTATGGGTTAGCAAGTTAGATAATTTTTGTCGAGTCTAGGTGAAGTTGTAGAGCAAGTTGTAAAGTCTGATGGTTTTAGAGAGAAATGAAATTTAGGTTGTGAGTCATTCTGTAATAGGTTTTGAGTTCATGGGGATTTAATGTTGTATAATAGTACTAGCATTTGAGTAGAAATGATAAATTCAAACTCATGTCTCTCCACTGTACATGCATATCTGAATTTTGAATAAGACGACTAGGGGTTGTTTCATTCATCTCACTATTGTGGTGTGTGTGATCCTTATTTAGCTTTAATTCAGGGAATTAATTAAAATGATTGAATGGGATTATAGGTGGATATGTTTTGTATAAGGATTTGATAAGTAGTATTAGGTTAGAATGCATACTAATAAATTTGTAATGCAATATTATTAGGGATCTTATATGTTATGCATTAAATCTATCATAAACCTCTAGATTCTTATGAATTTGACTCCTGTAATGGATATATCGCACTGATCTAAGATGTACTTATTCATGTAATTCAATAATTGTTCATCTTTGCCTAGAGCTTGCTACAAATTGCAAAACAATGACTATCTTATATTGTGGATTGTGTTGTAGTTATCTCATGCTCCAGATAGTTGATATTACTAATGAACAACCAATTTAATTCAGTATTATCCTATTGTGTTTAGCTATTAAGTGAGATTATCTTTTATTAGTAATGTTGTTTATGATAATGGTGCAGAGGTTGTAAACATATTAAAGGATCACCCTCCCGGGTCTTGCAGAGCCCGAAGTGTAGGAGGCTTCTTAAAGTCCTCATCAGTTGGTCCAGGTCCTTTGAGTTGACCTTGATTGGAATTGGAAATTCCATAGGTAGATTAGAAGACAAATCTGGTTACAGTGTAAAAAGTAACCAACACTTCCTAAAATGAGGGGACTTCCTCTGTAAAACCATTTCATCCTCTTAGTTGAAACATTACCACTTTCTAGTCAACATCATAATTGTTTGCCGAGGAGATGTGTCACTACACACCCTATCGGGTGTGTCGGTCACCTCAACAACATTTATCAGTGAAATTTCCCTTTTAAAGTATGCATCTGTGGTTGGATATAATATGTAAAAAAGTTGCAAGTTTTACATATAGTTAAAGTTTCAAAAGTTATTACACCATTTGTTGTAAGCAAGCATATATTTTTTCAACCATAAGAAACAAAATTTGAAGGTGGAATTCATTACATTCTTGGTGCCTAGGACAAAAAACTTTTCATAAGGAAATAACTCATAGGGGACAATGTTTTTTTCAATACTATAAATAATGTGAGCATTTAAAAAAAAAAATTGTTACAATCAGATGAAGATAGTGAAATTCCATTTTTACTGTTACAAATAAATTTTAACACCATTATTCATTTGAAAGTATCCATGAAGAGAAAAATAGTTACCTGTGTATATACATACACATGACATTTATTGTTATACTCTATTCAATACCATGTATGCAATTAGTCTATTCAATACAATTGACTGATATATTAAAAATTGTTGAGTTGAAACGATTTAAATGTCAACTTCTTTCTTTCATTTATAAGCAAGCTACCATAAACAATAAGAATTTAGATGAAATTTCCTATTTTTATATTTAATATTAGCATAATTTGAATGCATATAATATACACACAACCAAATGATGCATCCATGGTTGGTTGTAATACGTAAAAATGTTGCAAGTGTCACAAACAATTAAAATTCCAAAATTTATTGCACCGTCTACTATAAGAAATCATATACTTTTTCAATCATAAGAGGAATTTGAGACACAAATTTTAGTCTACCTAACACTTGTGATAAAGGTTCCTTTCATTACATTCCTTCTATTTAAATAAAAAAACTTTTCAATACATTCATACTGCCAAAAATATTGCAGGTTGGAAAAGAGATGGTGTTATGAAACCTACAACCCACATAGTTTTGTAAAACCCTATACACGTAAAATTCAATACATTCATACTATTTTGTAAAATTCTAGGTTGGAAAACATTGGATGTCATAAAACCTACAACCCACATACTATTCTAAAACCCTTTAAAAGTAACAACCCAATTGGTTATTCACCCCTCGCCTCAATTTGGTATGTTTTGTGATTGTCTTGAGAACCTTTTTCTTTGTAGATAGAAAGAATTTAATGAAATTGGAAAACACTGGGTGTTAAGAAACATGCAACCCACATAATACATTGTAAAACCCTCTACACATAACAACCCAATTGGTTTGTCACCCCTCAGCTCAATTTGGTTATTTTTATGTATCCCCCACCTACAACTCCTCCCCGAGCTCTCAACCCTTTATATTTAAACAAGAAGAATGAAACAACTGGCAACCCACATTGTGTTTTCAAATCTCCAATTATTTTGTGCATTTTTTGTTTCAATCATACAAAGAAATTGAAATCCAATTTTTACTGACTAAAAGTTGCTATATATCTTCAAGGTGGGCTTCATTACATTCTTATTGTCTATGAAACAAAAGATTTCCAAGAAATTCATGTTGTCAATATGATTATCGGTGGGGGATACATAAACTTATCCAAAATTACTAGAGGTGTGACCAACCAATTAGGTTTTGAAATAATGTAAAATGGATTATATTCTTTCATATGGTTTATGACATAGAGAAAAATCCACTTTCCAATTATATCATTGAAGGGAAATCCTAGAGATCTCAATGCAAAGGAGAAAGAGATCTTGCAATAGGGCTGCCCTAATGTCTGATTCTAAACTAATGAGGGGTTCACCACCAAGCTAGGGCTTGGAAAGACAAATGAAATTCAAGTCCTAATGCTTAACCCTAAGTTAATGCAATCTTTAACTAAATGACGTGTATGTGTAGGATCATCATGGAAAAAATAGGCCCTTAAGTGGTGATGAAAATTTAGAAAAATCAAAGTTAAGAACCTTGACATAAAAATTTGAATAAGTTATCTATATTATTTCAAAAATATGTAATAATAAAATATATAGTAAGTTGAATGTAGTTTCTAAACTACTAGGTTTATCTTTTTTCAAAAATCTATTTCGTGAAAATTTGAATTTTCAATGCAGTAGCACTTAAATTTCAAGGAAAAAATAAGAAGTAGGTGTTTGTCTAACTACCCTAACCACAATAAAATGATACAAAAATTTATAAGATTTTAGATATAATTAGAGGACTCATGTCCCGATGTGATGCATATTTTTTTATAATTTTTTTCCAAGTAAATAATTAATTATGAATTTTTTATTACAAATTTTAGAAAATAGAAAAACTCATATGTCTGACCAACTTAACTCAGTCAAAACTTCATGAAATTCATTTTTTTTTAATCTTTTAGTATGTGAAGCATAGAATGTGACACATGTTTTAGATTCAAAAAATGTGATATCATTTGAAAGCTATAGATGTTTTTCAATCATCCTATCGATTAGGACTTTAGTCATAATTGAAATAGAAAATGAATAATAATTATTTATTAAATTTAAAGTAAAGCATAATTTATATTGGTGGAAAGCTGAGAATCTCCTTTAAAACCCTTTATGTTTCATCAATTTTGGGTAAAAAAGAAGTCGTTGGCCACATACCCATCATATTGCCACTTTTTGGCCCATCATGATCCTGCACATACTCTAACCTATAAATGTATGTAAATTAGAACAAAGAGGTGAGATCTCAGAGGTATGCACCTAGAAACCTGAAGGAAGCTAGAAGGAACTTTGAATTGTTGTAAATTCTAAAATTTTGGCACACTAGGACTCATACGCCAGTCTGGGTAATTTAGTCCCAGATCCAGGTTTTTGTGCAGAAATTGGAATCTGGTAAATGGGTGTCTGAAACTGCAAAAACCTAGAAAATGACCTAAATTGGGACTCATACAGGGATGTGCAAGATCATGATGGACCAAAAAGTGGCGATATGATGGGTATGTGGTTAATGACTTTTTTTTTAACCCAAAATTAATGAAACAAAAAGAGTTTTTAAGGGAGAATATAAATTATGCTTTACTTTGAATTTAATAAATAATTATTATTCATTTTCTATTTGAATTACGACTAAAGTCTTGATTGATAGGCTGATTGAAAAAAATCTATAGCTTTCAAATGGTATCAAATTTTTGATTCAAACATATGTCACATTCTATGCTTTGCATACTATATTAAAAAGAAAATTGAATTTGAAAGTTTTGACCAAGTTAAGGTGGTCAAAAATACGAGTTTTTATATTTTTTAAAAGTTGTAATAAAAAAATCATAATCAATTATTTACTTGGAAAAAAATTACAAAAAAATATGCATCACATTGGGACATGAGTCCTCTATTTATATCTAAAATCTTATAAAAAAATATTATCATTTTATTGTGGTTAGGGTGGTCAGACAGACACCTACTTATTTTTTCCCTGCAATTTAAGTACTACTACATTGAAATTTCAAATTTCCACTAGATGGAGGTTTTTTTAAAAATAAACCTAGTAGTTTAGAAACTACATTCAATTTTCTATAGATTTTATTCTTACATATTTTTGAAATAATATAGATAACTTATTTAAATTTTTACGTCAATTTTCCTAACTCTAATTTTTCTGAATTTTTCTCCACTTAAGGGTCTATTTTTTCCATGATGATCCTGCACATACCCATATGCCAAAACTGGCATATCATCCTAGTTAGGGATTTCTAAAGCTTCAAAGCCTCAATCTGGTCTTCAATATCTACTCTATGCTTTCTAATTGATTTCTAAATATAAAACCCTAATTTGCAACCCGTAGAAGTCTTCCAACTATCTCCAATGCAAGGTGACAACTTTGATTTTTTTTGAATACTTTGACAACTTTCTCCAAATTTTCTCTTCAATGTGTCTTCAACCTAAAGCTACAAATCGCACACCAAAGAGAGGGAAAAATGTTGTTTTATTAGTGGAAAGGGTTTTTCCTTGGTCAAACCTTGAAATGGAATGAAATAGGAATGGCGAATGATGAATGAAAAAAGTAAGATGTTGCAACTCATCAAACCTTAGCAGTAAAGTGTTGCAAACATGTATGAAATGTCTCTAATAGATGTACATATTGACTCTTGCTTGAATAGGAAAAATATTGAATGGAATGCTAGCTTGAATCATAAAACCCTACATCATAATTGTTAGCTCCAAAACAAACATGATGCATGAAGACTTTGACATGATGCTTGATGCTTGAATAATGCTCTAAAATTATTGATAATCTACCCTTGGATTCTCTTGTAAACAATTGAATGCTCTTGTGAACTCAAACTTGCTAAAAGGATGAATACTTGAATGTTTGGGGTGAAAATGAGTGAAAGAACCTTATATTTATACTTTATGCAAAAAAATCCTAAAATTACAACACTACAAGCTGACATCAAATCTAGAAGGACAAAATCCCACCAAGAATTTGAATTAATTTTAATTTTTGGCCACATGGGACTCATATGCCCAAGGTGGCGTATGAGTCCCATTAAGAATAATTTATGGGACCAATTTCAAAAATTCTTAGAAGGTGTAAAATCAAGATCAGGACCTAAAACCCTAGGTGGGACCCATATGCCCATGGTACCACAAAATCTAGGCCACGCAGCCTAAAAACACATGAATTATGATTGGATGTTGATTTATGTCAAGATCATCCTCAGAAAGATGCATTAAATGAGGCTTGTGGATGCAAAATAAGGCCAATTAAAGCATAAAGAAGCCCAATTATTTAATAAAAACCTATAAAAGTGTGAAAGTTTGTTACAACACTTTACAACACTCTAAATAAGGCATCAATAAGCTCATTTAGTTCACCAGGTCCCAAGACCTAATGTGAATATGTTAGACATATTACAACACTAAATCAAGGCCATGTTAGGGAGTACTTTTTCTATCATTACAGGTTCTTACTGTGTAAGTAACCAAAATGTTTTCATTACATTCATAATGTCTATATATAATTGTAGGTTCAAAAACACTAGGTGTTATGAAACCTGCAACCCAAATTCTATTTTAAAACCCTTTATAAGTAACAACCCAATTGGTTACTCATCCTTTAGGTGAATTTGGATAGTCTTATATATCCCCAACCTACAACGCCACCTTGTTGTCTCAAACCTTCAACTTTCAATGTGCAAAATGAAAGAACTGACAACACAAAGTGTTTTCTAATGTCCAATTATTTTGTGCAATATCATATTTGACCACATAGATTCTTGAGAAACAATATTTCTTACAATTTAGAATGTAGTTCTTACTCTAATACCTGCAATGCCTATGGGTGCATAAAAATTAGTGAAAAGGATAGCTTCTCACATAAGCCACTGAGACGACCAATTTCATGGTGATGGAATTCCATGATAAGAAAATTGATATAGATTGTGATGGCGTTCCATCAGCACGAGCATATTTATTTGAGGAATTTTTTCAAACAATTCATTTCCTTGTCTATGGCTTGCCATGGCATTCCAAACACCATGAGACCACATTTGTTTGAGGCATTTTTTTGAAAAGTTGACTGCCTTGTCTATGTTGTTGCTTACTATTATGTTTTGATAGATTTTTTCAAAATATCCATAGCTTGTTGAAAAGCACCTATTTTAGGATTTTAGCCATAATAGCAAGGCAGTGAACTGTTTGATCAAATGCTTTGGAAAACATATAAAAAATGTGGTAGCATAGACAAGACAATGAACTTTTTGAAAAAATGCCTCAAAGAAATGTGGTCTCATGGAATTCCATGACATGAAAATGCAATTGGCAGTTGCTCCTAGTTATTAGTTATGCAATGTGAAGTAACTGCATAAATACTTAGGTTGAATTTGTAAAAAACCATATTGTAGTTTCAATTTTGTCATCTATTAGCATCCAGTTATTGGTTATGCAATGTGAAGTAATGCTTTTAGTTTGAAAGATGTGCAATGCAATGTAATCAGTGATATGAATATAGACTACAAAAATCTATTTTCTACAATAAATTAGTTAAAATATTTATTCTATTTTCTCTCTATATCTCTATGCTATGGAAATGCCTTTCAATTTCAAAAAAAATAGTTTTTATCTCTTGTTCAACAATTTTTTACGTTTTTTTTAAATCCAAATTTTCCTTGATTTTCTCAAAAAATCTTATACATTTGGTTTGCCCATTTTTTCCCCAAAATATGTTTTGTTATGGTTTTTACCATCATATGAGGAAATTGAAATGCCATTTTTAGTCTACCTAAGAGTTCTTATAAATGTTGAAGGTACCCTTCATTGCATTCAAACTATCTAAATAGCTAAAGTTTTTTATTACAATCATATTTTTGTATATAATTGGTTGTTGGAAAACACTAGGGATTTATCAAACTACAACCCACATCACAACATACTCAAGTACTTGTGGTTTTTAAGCTTGTCTATGTAGGTGTGCATTACAAATAGCAATAACACCAATTTCTTGCCATTATTGGAAATAATAAATAAACTTGTTAATAGTGGTGAAACACAGAGTGTTAATTGTTGTTGGAAAAAAACTAGGTGCTTACAACACAATGCCTTTCATTACATTCCTATAGTCTAAATAACAAAATCTTTTCAATTTGCATTCATACTATTTTATAAAATTCTAGGTTACAAAACACTAGGTTTTATGAAACTTGCAAGCAATATAATTCTTTAAAACCTTTTACAACTAACAACACAATTGTTTAGAAACACCTCACCTCAATTGGTTGCAAATATGGGTTTTTATTTATGGGTTTCAAAGGTTTTTCATTTGGCTTTAGTGTGCAAAGGGTTTTTCAACATTGTGAATGTTGGAGGTTTCATAAATAATGTACTCACCTCCCACTGTGTTTTACAACCTCCAATTTTACTATGTTTTTGTATGTACATAGGTTTGTTTTGACAAGAGATTAGCTGCATTTGTAGAGGGTTTTACAAAATTGTGTGGGTTGGAGGTTTCATAAATCATGTACTCACCTTCCACTATTTTTTCCAAGCTGCAATCATACAAAATGTTCATGATTGTTGGAAAACACTACGTGTTTATGAAATGGTTCCTTTCATTACATTTTTAATGTCCAAATAACAAAATATTTTCAAGACATTCATACTTTTTTGTAAAATTCCAAGTTGAAAAACATGGGTTTTACAAAATTTGCAACCCACATAATGTTTTAAAATGCGCTCTACAAGTAACAACCCAATTGGTTACTAACCCCTCACCTCAATTTGGTTGGTTTTTCATGTCTCCCACCTGCAACTTCGCCCCCTACTCTCCAACCTTTCACATTTGACTTATAGAATGAGAAAACCCACAACATAGAGTGGTTTCTAATAAAAATACGTGTTACAATTTAAAATTCATGTCTTAGTCATGTCAGCATTCCTGCCCATGTTGCACGAATAACTTCTTATGCAAGCGACCATGCTAATGAATACGAAGCAACAGGAAAAATGAGTAGACGATGTCATTAGAGGCTGCCTTCCATCCTCATTATGTTTTCTCTTGTCTATTGGTTTTACCACTATTATCCCCCATCTGGTGGCCCCCTCACTATGTCATCTCATTATGTTATGTATATTTTTTGTATGTTACATGCCTATGTGTGATGTGTTTTCTCGAGAGATTAGTTACATCTGACAGGGAGAGCATAAAATCACAATGTGCTTTGGAGCTTTCCTTTACTTATACCCAAGATTTGTCATGAAATGTAGATATAGAAACATATAGATGGGGTTTTATTTTGTCAAAGAGCACATTCCTCTTTAAAGGTGAACTCTAGTAACTACCACTACATATTTTACTTTGTAGCATGCACTTGATAGTGTAGGGAGAGCATGCCATAAGAGTTTGTATAGTTGACAACACATTATGTTTCTAAAGCTCCAAGATGGGAAATAAGGAATACCCACATTTGTAAAGAGGCCTTGACATTGCAAAACACATTGTGTTTACATAAATTTTGCATTGTGTTTATTGAACAACAATTCCAATACAAAAAAATTGGGAAGACTAATGACCATTTGTGTGTTATTATGGTCTCATTGTGGCATTTCGTATGGTATATTTATGTACAGAGAAAATAATTTCAATAACAATGTTCCTTAATCACAACCTTATGAAACCCAACTATGCAAAGATGTTTCACAACTAAACAAAGGTACATAATTTAAATGGAGAAATGTTGTTAACGTAAAATGATATATATTATATTCTTTTGCAAATATATATGATCTAATTACCAAGGATCCAAAGGGTCCTATTCTATTTTGGGAGATATATCATACATATATTGTGTTTGAGAAATAATCCTAAGACTAACACAAATCAATTATGAGGAGGATAATTAAAAGGATGCAATATCATCATTCATTACTTCTTTGAGCATTTCTCATGTAACACTCACACTTCAAGGAGGAAATATATCCTTCATGTAAAATTTTGGGATATAATAAGCACACAATAATGTAACATTTATTTTATTTAATTAAACTACAAATTGTTTGCATTCACCACAATAAGCATCTCATCTATAAATAAATAAGAACTTCTAAATGCAAAATAAAATTTGGAAATTTAATTGTCCGCTGCACTTGTAATTTAAGTTATGATAGCTAGAATCACCTATATTTAGGGAAGAAGCTTCATGTCTCCTAAAGCATCCTTCTTAATCCAGATGCCCTTGATTTATTCAATTTTTTTTCTTTGGATATATCAACCACCTATAAAATTAAAGACATTTGGTGCTACAAAAAAATCATTTTATTCCAAATTTCACCAATATATATATATATATATATTGAAACATGCCAACTGGTACAAACAATACAATGGGAATTTAATTTCCAATTTAGTCTATTGCTAACACTAGTAATATATCAGTAATTATATATGCCATTTTGTTGTTCTATTGGAACTATGAAGAACTTAACATTCATTTAGATATATGAAAAACTCATCTCTCCTGGCATATGAAAAATGCCATAACTTCCAATAATCAATAAGGGAAGAGAAGACAAACAAGAAGGATACCACATATGACTATCAAACTTCTATTTATATCATGTATCTCTCAATGAACACTTGAAAATAAAAGACCAAAGTGAATGAGATAGATAATATATTGACTGAATAGATTGTTCCCACTCTTGAGATGTTGATGAAGGAGCATGTGTAGTATGTGCAATGGGAAAATGCCAGTGCTGAACTAGAGGAAGCATACATATTAGAATGCATGGAATAAAAATGGAATTTTCTTTGAAAATAATTAAAAAGAAGTAGGTCAGAGTGAGAGATAAATAATGTATTGAATAAAAAGATCATTCATGCTCTTGATAAGTTGAGGAAGGTGCATGTGCAGTATATGCAATGGGAAAATGGAAATGCACAAGTGGAAAAAACTAAAGAGGTTCTATATTGCACAAGAATTTTTGTAGGGAAATAAAGTGAAAGATGATTCTATGGGTGGAGTTGAATAAGTAAATTCAAATATTCTTGAACATAAGAATTCCACATAACACACACTAATACAAATGGATGAAAAGAAGGAAATATGCTCAATTTCAATGTAGAAAAGAGAATTAGTTGGGTGGAGACATGAGATTCCTATGTGAAAAGGTATAAATTTTTTGTAAATAGCTTATTAAAAAAAAACATCTACATTCTCTAATAAAAAAGACACTCTGAAAGATGAGAACATAATTTGAGTTGCAGTTTCACAACACCTAGTGTTACTCAACATGCAATTATATATAGACAGGATTATTATAATGAAAACCTTTAAGTTTATAGATAGTAAGAATGTAGTGAAGTTCACTCATCTTCATAATTTATAGCAACTCTTACTTACACTAAAAATTGCATTTCAATTTCCACATATGATTTACAACACTGTCTAAGTTGTAGGATTCTTAACACCCAGTGTTTTCTAATTTCATTACATTCTTACTATATAATTCACAAAATATTCACAAAAAATTCCTCAAACATACCAAATTGAGGTGAGGGGTAAGTAACCAATTGGGTTGTTACTTGTAAAGGGTTTTAAAACATTATGTGGGTTGGAGATTTCATAAAACCAATGCTTTGTAACCTAGAATTTTACCAATTAGTATGAATGTCTTCAAAAGCTTTTTGTTATTTAGACAATAGGAATGTAATGAAAGGAACCATTTTATAAACACCTAATGTTTTACAACAACCATTAGGGTGATCTCACAAAGCTAGTTTACAATTTTTGGGAGATTTTGATTTTTGCTGAAATAACATATTTTTAGAAAATATAATGATTTAAGCCTTAAAAAGATCCATTTAAAGCATTCCAATTGGAGAGGGTTTAATCAAACTACCTTAGATCAAACCCTGTTGGATAGAACCCTGCTAATTTTAAACCATATCTATAATAGAGTCTCCTTTACACCTATCAAAATGTTGATAAAAGACCACTTTTGATTTACCTTTTGGGGGATCAAATGAATTCATTTAAAATTTGTTTTTTGTAAGTATGTAATCCTTATTATAAGCTTCTCAAAAAGTATAATTTTAAATAAATTTAATTTTATTATTATATTTATTTTTTATTTCTTGTGGATGCAGGTTTTTTACCAAAAATCAAGCTCTATGTTTTGCACATGTGGAAAAGTAGAAGATTATTAAAAGAAATGAAAAATATGAGTGCACCAGATATTGAAGTCCTTGATCCAACAGAAAAAAATGAATTTAGATACATACAAAAAGTTATGTGTTATACTCTGTGCATATGTTTGAATTATAATTGGTTTGACTTAAAGCTTGATTAGGAAAAATATTCAATAAAACACTATGAAACCAATATGAAGCACTAGATATCATAGTTACAAATCTAAACTCAAAAAAAAAAAAAATCCTTCATGTAAAAAAAGTTGTGTTATATGGTGATTGTCACTCCTTAAAAATGGTGTCTACTGAAAAAACTAGTTTTCAAAGGAGATGGAAAAAGAATTGCAATATGATTCCAAAATTTTTAAAAAATATATATTTACAATTTACAAATAAAATGTCACAAATCACTAGTTTCCATAATCTTCAAATTCCTCATGGTTTAGTCGCTCTAGGTACCTAAAAGTGAAGATTTAGTAAGAAAAAATAAGTTCAGTGTCCAATTTGGCCAAAAATTATAAACCAATATTGTGGGATCACCCATTAACACTGTATGATTGTAGGCTGGAAAACATAGTGGGAGGTGAGTATATGATTTATGAAACCTGCAACCCACACAACGTTGTAAAACCCTCTATGTATGCACCTTTGTACATACAGAAATGCATAAAAACAAAACTCCAAATGACACATGCAAAATATTTTTCATCTTGGTCTATCAAGTCTTTCTGTTGGTGCATTTTTTCTAGAGCTTGGCATGGGGATTGGGTGTTATGTTGTGATTTTCCATATATAGGTGTGTTTTGTTGGGATATTAGCTTCTTTGTAAGGTATGTATAGTAGTGTAGTGTTGACAAATGTCATGTACATTTTCACACTTGATTTGGGAATAATTAATGACAAATAGGACTTAACATCACCTGGGTCTAGTGTTGTGATGAGTTTTACACTTTCGCATTAGGTCTTCGGCCCTTTTAAAGTTAAATAAACTTAGCCCTGCCTTAATTTAATGTTGTAAAGTCTATTTATTTACACTTTCACATTGAATTTAAGGGTTTTGTAAATTAAGTGGACCAAATCTAGTGTTGTAATGTGTTTTACACACTCACATGAGATTTAGAGCCCTTCTAAGCTAAATAAACCTATTTTTTACTTAAATTAGTGTTGTAAAATGTATTTATTTACACTTTCACATTAGATTTTGGGCCCTATTGCATTTATGAACTTTATATCATCCTTAATAGGCCCCTATGACCCTATATTATGCATCCCAAGGCATATTTCAATAAAAAACCTAACAAAATCAACATATAAGCTTAATTTATACATTCCTCAACACTTTAGTTGAAAAAATAGCCCCTGTGGCACCCATTTTCCACTTTGGGTGAATGAGTCCTATCTAGGTGGAATTCATTTGCCCAACTTGGAAAATGAGTCCCATTTGGCTTATTTTCAAGGTTTGAGTGGGAAAAATTAGGTTTTAATTTTAAATTTCTCCTATGCTGACCTTGGGGATGAAGTAAATAGTCATTTGAGTGGATTTCCTATATAAACAAGCTTTCAAATCATTATTTTATCAAGTATTCATGTTATCAAGTCCACATTCAAAAGTTAAGCATTCCAAGACTTCACATTATCATCAATTTTTGTAGCAATTCAAGATCCATTATCATGTCAAAGATTACAAAGCATCAAGCATATTATTGAGATAGTGTTGTGATGTAGCATTGAAGATCCAAGATCAAGCAATGTTCTACACCTATTGTCAAGATCAAGATCTACATCCTTCATGGCCATTTCATGTTGAGTTGCAGATTTACAAAGTATCATCATTCAAGATCTAGGTAATTTGAAGACTTCAAGACCATTGAAGATTAGGTTACAAGCTTGTTGAAGTTGTCTCCCCATTTGCAAGGTCATAATCTTCACTAAAAGGTCATCGAGTAAGTGCACCAAGATGGTCGCACTTTTGTGGCCACAAAGTGAAAAATGAGACAAAACGCGTTCGCGTTATAACGCGAACGCGTTTTGTCTTTTTAAAAGCAAAAAAAAAAAGTAACATTCTTCATTTCTGTTTTTACTGTTTTCTATTTCTGCCCGCGGCCAAGAACCCTGCACTACGCGCTCGCGTTGTTGAGGAGGTGACTACTTCACACTTGATCAACTTGAATTCAATTTTCTTCACAAATATGGCACCCCGACGACGAAAAGATGCAAGAGGTAAGTTTTGTTTGGTATTTGTAATGAATTTTTTTGTTTTAAATTGATTTTGTTTGTTTTAGTTTAGAAATGAATGATTTTTTTTAATTTGTAGGAAATCCTCAACAAGAGGAGGAAAATCCTCAACCAAATAAACCTCAACAAAATCAACCTCAACAACAAAATCAACCTGCCCCACCATTCTCTCAATACCCTCCTGGCACTCAAGAAAATTTGAGGAGTGAAATTGAAAACAACAAAAAAGAAGTTGAAGATCTTATTAGTAGGTTGAGTGATCAAAATTATTCAACCACAGAAAGGATACATCTAGCAGATTCATTGAAAGATTTGTTAAAAATGTGGATGCAATTACCCAACAAATATCTGGATGGCAAAAT
>VDFB02000002.1:9778107-9899473 GCA_007258455.2 Sequoia sempervirens
TAAACTAAATCTAAGACCAACAATCCAAATGATAAAACACTAAAGGTGGACCAATCCTTCAAAACTGATTCCTACTTAATCAAGATTAAATCTGCAATCTCATAGAAACAATGTAATCTTCTAAGGAATGAAAGATTTTTAGATCATGAAGCATTCACCCAAATAAACCTTATTTTACAATTGAAATGAATAAATATCCACAATTGAACTGAGCACATAAATTAAAGGCCTAGGCTAACTTTACATAGTAACTTACAATCAGCAAGTTGCTAAAAGTATGGACCCGGGATTTCTCAAACACTTCAAATATTAAACCATAAACACCATTGGATCACATCTAAATCTAAAATCTAACATGCAACTAACAATCTCAAAGCAATCTTAAAGATCTGGAACAACAAGAACCATGCAAAGTGAAGCAACACAAGAAAGAGCACCAAAGAACAATGTCTTTACTTATATTGAATCACCCAAGTTTGCAACAATTCATGTATTCTCAATGTAGCAACACTTTCTCTTAGAAAATCCTAACTCCTACCTCAATTCTAGCTATTGCAACTATGTCTAACTGATTCTAACCCTTACAAATGAAGTTGGAGCCTCAATTTATAGAAGAGCAACATTAGGTTGGTCAAAAATTAGGGTTACATGCACTTGGGTCAGCGCAACAGGTCGACCTAGAGTTTTTAAAATAAAATAAAATTACATTAAATATTTGCAATCAACTCCAGGTCCACCTGGGTCCTTCTAGAAATATTCTTTTTTGATGGAACAAAGTTTGAGGTCGTCCCTGTTGGCTGGCTAGAAGTCACATTTCTGGCACAAATCTCTAGGTGGCTAGAAGCTGCCTATTTTCTCCCTCCTTGTTGATTTCTAATTTATTGGATAAGGGTATGTGTAGGATCATGATGGGCCAAAAAGTGGCAATATGATGGGTATGTGGATGGAAACTATTTTTTTACCCAAAATTGATGAAACAAAAATGGATTTTAAAGGAGATTCTTAGCTTTCGACGGATGTAAATTATGCTTTACTTTGAATTTAATAAGTAATTATTATTCATTTTCTATTAAAATTATGACTAAAGTCTTGATTGATGGGTTGATTGAAAAAAATCTATAGCTTTCAAATGGTATCACATTTTTTGAATCCAAAATATGTGTCACATTCTATGCTTCACATACTATAGGATTTTAAAAAAAATTGATCAATTTTTGACCAAGTTAAGATTTATTAGACATACAAGTTTTTATATTTTTAAAAGGTTGTAATAAAATTTCATAATTAATTATTTACTTGAAAGGAATTTACAAAAAAAATATACCATCATTGGGGAATGATTCACTCTACTTACATCTAAAATCTTATAAAAAATGTCATCATTCTATGGTGAGTTGGGGATTGGTTAAGGCGGACACCTACCTTTTTTTTTTTCCACTGAGAATTGAAATTGCCTTGCATTGAAATTTCAAATTTTCACCAAATAGATTTTTTTTTTTTAAACAAACCTAATGAATTTAGAAACTACATTCAATTTTCTATAGATTCTATTCTTACATATTTTTGAAATAATATAGATAACTTATTCAAATTTTTATGTCAAGTTGCCTAACTCTGATTGTTTTGAATTTTTTGCCACTTAAGGGCCTGTTTTTTCCATGATGATCCTACACATGCCCATAATTCATTTAATTTTTCTAATATTTCTTTCATATCTTCTGGATTAGGAACTGGAATAAATTTAATTCTTTTCTAATGATTTTTAAATTCATCCAAATATTGGGGCATCACCTTATTCCATTCAATCGATAGCTCATGGTATTTATCTAGTTTTGAAATTTAAATTGTTGCATCTTCAAGATTTTCTTTAGTGATTTGAGCACTATTGGAAGGAGCATATATCTCATGCCACCATCCTTGTAATCTATTGGCATTCATGTTCTTTTGACCAAATTTCCTTCTCCCTATCATTATCTCCAGAAAAAAAAAATGCAACTATTGTATATCTCTTTCATTTTTCCTTGTAACTTCATTATTTTCTTTAAAGCATTTGTAAGGAGTTATTTCCTATAATTCAAGAATTCTACCCATTCCTTTATCTTACCAATATCATTTCAAAATATTTCTTCTAGAGGTGACTGTAGGATCTTCTTCAATTCTTCAGTAGTAGATTCATCAATCTTATTACAATCTACAAGAAACTGAGAGCTATTCTCCAGAAAGTCAGCAGTATTGGTGTGTATCTTAATAATTTTCTCAATTTATTCTTCCCCTCTACTACTAAAACCCTTAAACCAGTCATGTGTGCTATGAATAGAGGATTTCAACCTCTCAATTTTTGAAACTACCTCTTTAGGCAACAATCCCTCTAGAATAGTACTTTCACTTCCCACAATTTGTAGAGGCTTCATCAAATGTTATACATATTTGTAAACATCATTTAGTTGTCTTTGTAGCTTCTCCTTTTCCTCAGTTTCTCTATCTAATCTCCTAAAAATTTCTTGCAAAGATTCTTGGAATTCTTGCTTTTCCTGATCCTTGGTGGTTGGCCCTAAATTAATAGTTTGTACTTTATAATTAGAGGGCCTAACCTCATCCTTGAACTTATTACTTGCAGGCACTATTACATGAATAAACCTATTATTAGACTCATCTCTTGATATCTTAGAGATTTTTTTGGCTCTTTTCCTCTATTTGGGTTGTCCCCACTACTCAAGAAACTTGCCCCAACTCAGAGCTTCTTATTGCATAATTGTGGGCTTCTTACTAAGCCTTATTTCCAGCCATTCAAGAGATGTGGATTTCTTTATTGCTATATCCTTATTTATACTATCAACCACATTTACCTCAACATTCTACTCTACTTCTGGTTGATATTCATGTTCATCTTTGTTCTAGTGAGGATTGTCAACAACTTCCTCTTTGTTTTTTCCTGCCTTAGGGTGATCTTCTGGTTCATCAATTATTACCTTTTTTGGGGACTTAGATTCTTTTACTTGAACAAACTCAAACTCTATATTCTTACTTTCTACTCTAGAGGTAGACTATTTATTTTCTTGTACAAATTTCCTCCATTCTCCACTTTTAGGATTAGATACCTCATCATCTTCTTCATCTGGTTTTTTAGGATCATTTGATATGTTTCCTTCCTCGTGAACTATTTCTTCTAAAACTTGTATATTATGATGATGAGAAGGAATAGGAGAATTATTTCATGTAGCTACTCTCTTCTCCATATCATCAGTAGGTGCCTCTTCATGTTACTCTTCTTTCTCTATAACTTGCATTCCCTCTATTGGAGAGAACTTATGCTTGGGAGAGTTTCTCCTAACATACACTTGGGGATTTTCCCTTGAACTTTCCAAATCAACAACCTCTACCAAAGAAGGAGAATTTGTATCAACATTTTCCTTCCTTTCCTTAGCATCCTTTTCTCTTTCTATGATTATTCTCATCTTCCTCATAGGTTCTGAGGTTTCACCTTCTTCTACAATAGTGCTAACTTGAGGAACCTTCTTGGTTTTAGGAGATGGCTTCTCCCCTTGCTTCACTTGGGTCTGACTCCTAGTCCTCCTCTTAATTGAAATAGGTATTCCTTCCTCTTGAACATCCTCTTCACGAGGTTCAACAGTATCATCACCTTTGTCAACATCAATTTATTCTTCAAACTAAGACTCCAAGTCTTCCATCAAGTCATAGGTGAATTTGGCACCTTCAGCTTTCAATTCTAACACCTTTCGCTTTACCCATAACCTAGAATACTTCTTCACTGACTCAGTGACTTGGTCTAAATCTATTACCTCTTCCTCTAACTAGTTGACTCAGTGACTTGGTCTAAATCTATTATCTCTATAGTTATCCCAATAGTCCTCAATGTGATCCTTATTCCTAAATATTCTATTCGCTTGCTTCATGGACTTCCCATATGGGTTATAATTATTTCTGTTGGTATGAGAATACAACTCAAATTGTGCCATTTCCTTCTTAGAATGTTGAGCACTTTGAATAGAAGGGAATTCCTCCAAAGTTCCCTTTCTCAATGGGAATTTTGATTCCAATCCTTTCTTTTTCACCTTCTATTTTAGGATCTCCTCAAAACCTACCATTTGTCTTGTCAATTCCAACATTAGAAGTTTGTTGGTTGGATACTTGGGTAATCTGGGAGGAACGACTGGAGATACTTGTACCTAGATGTATGTGAACCTTTGATATTGGATGAACCATTGACCATATTGCTTGATCGATTCTATTTTAGGATCTCCTCAAAACCTACCATTTGTCTTGTCAATTCCAACATTAGAAGTTTGTTGGTTGGATACTTGGGTAATCTGGGAGGAACGACTGGAGATACTTGTACCTGGATGTATGTGAACCTTTGATATTAGATGAACCATTGACCATATTTCTTGAAGAGCATCCTATAACAACCTTGCAATGTACATGAAAAAGGAATCATTGGCCCTTTTGTAGTTGGATGTTTTGTGTTGTAACTATGGGTAAACATCCCATATATTGTTTTCCCTATAGTTCCTTTGTAGCTGAGACATTTCTAGTTAGTCTTATGTGCCAACATGTAGATGAGATATGAGGTCATGGTGAACCTATTGGTTTCTTGCACACTTCTCAATTGGGCTTCCAAATTGTTGCTTATGATTCTAGCCTAGTGGTAATGCTTGTTCACCAAAATTTGTGTGATGGGGTAGAACACCCAATTCTAAAAGATGTGAGCTTCTTCTACTCTAATGACTTTTCCCAAAAGAGTTATAATGTCATGATACTCTAGCTTGAAATCACTTTTGTGCAGTTGTTTCGATAGCTTTGAGTAGTGTGGCTTTGGTTTTAGTATCCAAGAATTTTTCATGATTTCCAAAGCTTTGTTGGGGTCCTCATCATAGAACTTAATTGCTTCCCCAATGTTGATTTCCTCAATGAGCTTGTGATGTGAGGCAATATTGAAAACCTCTACAATTGACTCTTCAATTAAATTTTCCATGACTCTTCCTTGTGGCCCAATTACAATCCTTGTTCTAGAGTCATAGTACTTTCCATATTCTAAGACCAACTCTGGACATAGTTGTGTTGGAGGGAACCCTGCTACCTATGCCAATTGGGTGTGAGTGATAACCTATTCCAACTCTGTTGGTGTGTTTCCAAACACTCTCTACTGAAAGTCATCATAATCAACATGCCCCATATTTGTATTTGCAATTTTTGACCAAGCAGAAGAAATTTTCGTCTCTAGCCATATGCCCTTGAAGTCATACTTCATCCTTTGTAATCTTCTCTTAACCTCCTCTTGCACTAAATTATATTTTGATTTGGTGGTCTTGTCAAGGCTTAGCTCAGTCTGCATCTATTAGAGAAAGGACCAAAATTACCAAAATGGAAGATAGATATTTAACATATTATATTAATTCCCAGAAGTGCCAAATGTATGTAATGCTAATGCCATTAAATCATAATCATAATAATTCAACTCCAATGGCAATACAAGACAAGTAATTCATTTCAAAAGATCATATTCACACATCATGTATGCATGCAAAATTCATTCAAATTAATCACCATCTCATAAAATAACCATATAATCCAATGTGTGAACACTCCATCCATCAACACTAGGATTATAAAGCAAAACAAAGAGGGGTTGGGTAATCTGAGCTAGCTTGGATTCCTCAGCCAGATTAGAGCTTGGGTAATCCATGCAAGCTCGGATTTCCTGAACTAAACATGCATTAACTTATGATCATCAAGTACCTTAAATTAATGGGGTCCCTTAACATGATTAAGCATATGAACACATCAAAACTCGAAATCATGAAACAAATCATCTTCACTTGAGGCTCAATTCACATTACACATTGGGAGTTCACATTTCTCGAGGCTCGAGTATTTCTAGGGACCTCAGATTTCCCTAGGTGAACTAACATTCGAGTAATCTGAGCTTGTTTGGAATTGAAAACTAAGATCAAAATTCAAAAAAGTACTCACCCTTCGATCTTGGGATTTTAGGCGCAAGGCAGATCTGGATATTCCGAGGAGGCTCGGATTCTCCAGGTGGATTAGAGCTTAGAAAATCTAAGCTACCTCAAAAATTTTGAGCTTAGCTCAAAATCAAAAAAATTACTAAGTGTTGAATCTTGTTTACTTTGAATCAATGAATAATGAATGCCTAACCCTCTTAATACTAAATTATTGACATTTCATGAAAAATTTGAATTAAACAATTTGTTCCACAATCCTCGACATCATTCATTTTATCAAATTCACAAGCACCAACACTAGGTTTTCAATCTATCATTCAAAACAGGGAGACGATCCAAAATTTTGTTATCAATCATGAAAATAGAATGTATTGAGTTAATTTAGAGAGTATTCGACAAATTTCATTCACTAAATACATTCAAATCGAAGCCCTATTTCAACTTTTTAAGAATAAACTATTTTAAGAAAAATAAACCCTAAGTGACGAGACAAAACCACAATCCCGAATTTGACAGATGGCTTCACCACACAAGGATTGAACAACGAAACTAAAACTGAAGAAAAACCACATGAAAAGTACCAAAATCATACCTTGAAATGGCACACAATAGAGGAAAATGCAATGGAAAACCAGTGATGGAAAGACTAAAACCCTAGAATGATCCCTCAGAGAGAAAAATCCCAACATCGAAGCCCAAATCAAATGCAGGATAAAGGAGACACTTCTCAACTTCAAGCACTAACAAATGAAAAATGACTAAATGACCCTCCAAACCTCAATTTATCACCAAATTGACTCTTTAAAACTCATTAATGCAAGCAATAAATACTCCATCATATGCCACTAGAACACTTAGAAACCCGATGGGAGCTTGGACTCAGGTAATCCAAGGTAGCTCAAATCACCCGGCTGGATTATGGTTCGGGTAACCAAGGTACCTCAAAATTACTGAAACTGCCCTGAACTTAATCAATTTCACTTCAAATTCAAAGTTTTGAGTAGGGGTCAACAGCTAGACAATCATCATGATGCTGCAAAATGACATCTCAAATGTAGATTTATCATTAAGCACTTTGGGAAAAACAAGACCAACTACAAAAAGAAAGAGGAAAACAAAATAAGAAAAGAGGGTCCCTGCTTTTAGCAGGGGGGTATGTGCAGGATCATGATGGGCCAAAAAGTGGAAATATGATGGGTAGGTGGCTGACAACTTTTATTTTACCCAAAATTGATGAAATGAAAAAGGGTTTTTAAAGGATATTCTCAGCTTTCCACCAATATAAATTATGCTTTACTATGAATTTAATAAGTAATTATTATTCATTTTCTATTCAAATTATGAAAAAGTCCTAATTGATAGAACTGAAAAATGTCTATAGCTTTCAAATGGTATCACAATTTTTGAATCCAAAACATGTGTCACATTCTATGCTTAGTATACTATAGGATTAAAAAGAAAAATTGAATTTCATGAAGTTTTGATGAAGTTAAGGTGGTCAGGCATACAAGTTTTTTATATTTTTTAAAAGTTGTAATAAAAAATTCATAATTAATTATTTACTTGGAAAAAAATTACAAAAAATATGCATCACATGGGACATGAGTCCTCTACTTATATTTAAAATATTTTTAAAAATATTATCAGTTTAGTGTGTGGTTAGGGTGGTTAGACAAACACCTACTTCTTATTTTCCTAAAATTTAAGTACTCTTGTATTGAAATTTCAAATTTCACCAAATAGATTTCTTTTAAAACAAAAAACCTAGTAGTTTAGAAACTTCATTCAATTTTCTACAAATTCTATTCTTACATATTTTTGAAATAATATAGATAACTTATTCAAATTTTTCGTCATTTTGGCTAACTCGATGTTTTTGATTTTTTTGCCACTTAGGGGCCTATTTTTTCCATGATGATGCTACACATACCCAGGGCGTGTGTGAAAATTGCACAACATAATCCTTTAGAAAGATGCTCACTTCATCAAGGAATTCGAAAGGAAGAAGATGCCCCCTCGCAAGGGGACGGTCAAGGATTCTCCCGTAGGAAAAAGCGGCTCCCTCCGTGAAGGAAAGTTCTCAACTTCTTTCTTTGTGAACCCATGAAGGAAACATGTTCTATTAGGGGTCCAAATCAAGAATGCGATTTTCAAAAAAATGGTGCAAGGATTTTTGAGAAAAGATTTATTGGCAACAAATTCATTTTCTAACAATTGAAGCATCATAGAAATGACATTGTCACACATACAAGGGACAACTCAAGAAAAGAAGACAAAAAGATAAGAAAAGAGCGAAAGAGAAACAATCACGAACAAGAGACACTGGGGGATTTGGTTTCACAAGGTTAGATTTACTCATGCTTATATAAATAATAGGTAACCATGGTGCAAGGTGAAAGATCATCAATGGGTGATCCCATAATAGTGGCTTACAATTTTTGGCCAAACTGGACACTGAAATTATTATTTTTAACTAAATCTTCACATTTGGGCACCTATAGCGGCTAAACTGTGAGGAATTTGAAGATAGTGCAAACTAGAGTCTCATCAAATTTTGTCTGTAGATTCTAAAAATATATTTTTGGAATCAAATTACACTTCCTTTTCCATCTCCCATGAAAATTGATTTTTTTCAGAAAACAACATTTTTTAAAAGTGACGCACACCATATAACACAACTTTTTTTCCATGAAGGATAAAATTCTAATTCTTTCAAATTTAGATTTTTAACTCTGATATCTAGTGCTTCCACTTGGTTAGATAGTTTTTTATTGAATATTGTTTCCTTAATCAAGTTTGAAAGTCAAATAAATTACAATTCAGACACGTACGACCGTATAGCATAACTTTTTTTGTATATGTCAAATTTTTATTTATTTTTTGTTGGATCAAGGACTTCAATATCTAGTGCACTCATATTTTTCAATTTTTTTTTTGATAATCTTCTATTTTTTCACATGTGAAGAACAAAGAAATTCATTTTCGATGAAAAACCTATGTTTAATAAAACTTAAAAAACAAATACATAACAAAACCAAAACATATTAAAATTATATTCATTGGATAGCTTGTTCTGAGGAATACCATAATCATTTGAAATAAATTTTAAATGAATTCATTTGATCCCCCAAAAGCTAAATCAAAAGTGATTTTTTATCAGCATTTTGATAGGTGTAAAGGAGACACATTTATAGGTATGGTTTAAAACTAGCGAGGTTCTATCCAAGGGGGTTTGATCTAAGGTGATTTGATCAAACCCTCTTCAATTGGAATCCTTAAAATGGAAATTTTTAAGGCTTAAATCGTTATATTTTCTAAAAATATGTGATTTTAGCTCAAATCCATTCCTCTTAGGAATTGTAAACCACTATTGTGACAGCACCCCAATCCCCACTAGATCAAGAAGAATGCATGGAATACAAAGTAAAAATAAAAAAATTGGTCAACATGGAAGGGAAGCCTAAATTCCCCCAATACTTTGCATCGTCCCCAATTTTCCAAAATTTAAAACGCATAACAGAGGAAGAAGATGATACAAATAGAAGAAGGTTTACAACACAAAATTACTCTTGTATCCGAGAACCAACAAGGGTGACAAGGGTCATTTGGGAACACATAACACAAGCATGATGGAACACACCACAACACATAGACATAACTAATCTAAAGATAAAGAAGAGGCCTCCCCCTAACACTGATCGACCAAGAGGTCACCCGCTTCCCGATCTAGATCATTGTAAGGGGAAGACAGATGATCCTACAGTGGTGGAATATTAAGGGGAGGATCTTTCAACCCTCTTGTGAGAAGGGATAAGGAAGAAGCCTCCACAAGGTCTTCTTCTCCCAGCTCTTATGGAGCTATGGTCATCAATTTCACAAAAAATTGCTGACAATGTCAGAACTTCATCCAACGAGTTGAACATGCTCTTTACAGGAGTGCCATGTCATACCTCGATAGATGGATAGGATAGTGCTGGAAATTCACTGCTTATCTCATTGAGGAACTCGAGAGCAATGAAAAACTCAGGGGAAACCGAAACTTGTTCCTTCATCAAAACAAAACAAGGTAGCACAAGACCTCCCTTCGAAGAAGATGGACTCCTCTTATGCCCTTCATTGTTGGAAGGGCCAACCTCCACCTTTTGCTTCATTGGGGGATGTGAACTCCCCACAGATGAGGCAAGAGGCATGGAGAAGGAGGAGGAGAAAACTACAATGGACACAACTGAGGTATTCGACATATCCACAGGTTTGGGGAATGGTAAGATGTCTAGGAGGGACATCAAAAGGGCTGGCTCAACCAAAGGAGCAATAAACACCTACAACTTTTTGGGGTCAGGCACATTCACACTCACAGTAGGAGCTAGAAGTGAAACTGAGCTCAGTTGAACAGAAGCAAAGGGGAGGAGAGAGGAGGACACAATAGAGGCCATGAAGCAGGGGCGATTGTCTCCTCTTCCTTCTTTAAAGTGGCTTGCTCAGTCGCTAGATCCTTTTTCCAATTTGTGTGCTCGTGCACAAGGCTCTATGACTCTTTGAGCTAGAGGCTGAGAGGTGCAAAGGGACATAAGGATATTGCTTAGCCATAGGGGTGTCCATCATAGCCATTTATGTTGGAGGGACAACCTCCCAAATGGGAGCAAGAGGGAGCGATTGAGAAACAACATGGGGAGTCAACTCTAGAATATCCACAATGAGCCTCTTCTCATTTACTACTTTTGGAGAAAAAGTGGTAGGAGGCCGCAAAGGCCAGGATATAGAGGATTCCCCTTGGGGACCCTCCTTCTTCCATATCGAATGGGCTTAGGCTCTGTGGGTAGAACATGATGCTCAAATGTGGGAGCTTTTGACTTTCGCCAAGTGGGAACCATAGTATTCTCTTGCAAGGAAAAAATAGAATTTGATGGTGCCACAGAAAGGAAAGAGGTTGCATCAGGCTAGATAGAAGAAGAAGAAGAAGAGGGACCTCAAGAGTGCTTATCTTCTTCTCTTCTACAGGCCTTGTTGGCATCACTGTCATCTTTTAAACAAGCCCTATGTGAAACAACATAAGCTAATGGAGGGAATCTTACTCTAGGAATTAAGACTCCTTTCTTATACTTCTGATAAGTTTGGTACTAGAGGTCCTTCCTAGGTGGAAGGGGGCCAATGGCTGCAAGACAAAAGTGGTCTAAGGAATAAATATCATGTGCAACTAGCAGTTTATAACCAGTGTCATGAATCACATGTGTGGAACCCTCATGAATGAATTTCAAAAATTTATGCACAACTATGGGAACTACATTCATAGCTACTCACCAGGGGATACCTAGCTTCACTCTGAAGATTTTGGACCCCAGGATTATGTCAAACAATAGGTTTATGGATTTAGGTCCTACAAGGATTGAAAAAAATGATGCTACCAAGGGGAGGTACGAAAAGTTTTTTATGCATACAGATGGTGCTCACTGGCGTGTCATACACATCTTTATGTAGGAATTTGATTAACATAATATCCTTGGTTATGATAGTCACCTGGGACATCGTGTCAATAAGAACACCAGCTATAGTATTCCCATTGATTCGCGTAGGGATATAAAGAGGAGATGGTTCTCTACTAAAACCCATCGGCAGGTCCTTGCGAGGTGAAGGTTATACTTGTACTACTACTCATAGGCTATACAAAGGGGATAGGAAGATGCAAAAAGGAGGCCATCATGCACACTAAACAATACTCTCACAAAGTCCCCAAAGGTTTTAGATAGGATACTGACCCAGTTAAGGCTTCACTCCGCAATACTTACATAGCCTCCCAACTACACCTACTAGGGGTTGTAGGATGGGTCATAAGGCAAATGGACTCACAATAGTCACACCTGCAACGCTCCTAGAACATGAGGAAAGGAGGGTAAAAGTGCAAAGCTATGTCACATTTTACAAAGGAAACAACCAACACTGATCCAACTTTTAAACATGAATCAATAAAAAGTGATATATATGTTTTGATTATTGAAATGATGTAAACTAATAAAATATTTATTTTTTAGTATATTTTATGTTTGTATTTTTTTGAAAAAATTAAAAAATTATTTGAATATAGTTTTCGATAAATTAACACTATAATTTAGTTGTTGATAAAACACTGAATAAATGAAGTTATATGAGACATCAACTTTTATATATAGTAAATTTTATTTGTTTTCCTTCAATTTTTTTTGTGTGTATTTATAAGTTGAAACTTTAGGGCATGGATATTTTTTTTCCAATTTAAATAGAGATATATTTTTAAATAAATATTAAAATGAGCGAGTGTTAAAAATCAGTTGTTTCCAATCGATGACAACTTTCATATAAATTATTTATGTAAAATAGAAAAAAAATGCATCTTGATATAAATTCTTATATCTAGGGCATCATATTTTTTTCAATTTTTAAAAATAAGTTTTACTATTTTCCTTGACATGGTAATCAACCTAATGTTTTGTGCTAATAACCTACATAATTAATAATAATTAAACTATTAAAATATATACATTTTTGAAAACTAAACTTACGGATCTACAAAAGGGTATTTTATATTTAAAAAAATAAATAAATTTACACATGTAGAAGTTGTTGAAACGTCAATTTTTTCAAAAAAAAATTTGGTAAATTGGACTCAAAGTGATGCTAAATATGCATTTAGCCAACAATTTTAGTTGGAAAAGTTGTGGACATATATAACTTAGGTAGAATGAATCTTACAAGATCATGTATGCTTGATCAAAATTAACTTTTAGTTAAAATTACTTAAATTCAATTATGTTGATAAGTTGGCTAAAAGTGTGACACAACTTTGTGTTGGTACCCTAGAGCCTTTAGTACTATAAAACAAAACCAAAATGGTTCACCTTAGATTCACCAAAAATGTAAGAGAGGAGGACCAAACCATGTCAAAGTTCTAGGTCACAGAGAGCCGAAAGCAGAGAGCTACCCTAACTTACCTCACTCTAAAGGATGGGGATCAAGAATGAAGAGCACTATGTAGTACTTTTTTCATTCTTCAAACCCAAATCTCAAGTTTGGGCTAGGTGAGCCAATTTTTGGAGTTAGTACTACACCTCAGACAACTCTCTATCCAAGGATGATAGTGCAGTTCTAGGATGATAGCACAATGTGCTGGCATCTCTTGGGAATGCTATCATTTGTACAGCTAGAGAACAAGTACAATAAAAACACCCAAAAAATTGGCTAAACAAACTAGTTGATTGACTTTAACAAAAGTGATAAGATAATAAAATACAAAAGGTAAATACATAAATAATGGAGCAAGTAGATAAAGACTAAAGTGACAAAGATCAACTCACAAAAGTGCTAGTTCGCAAGCAAGCTCCACACGTACGTTCACCTACACATAAGGAGGGAAAATTGTCGGAGTTGTATAGGGGTCTGCCTTAGTCAGACCCTCATTTTTGTGTTTCCACGTCCACAGAAAGCTAGAAAGCAACATAGTAGAATATGTGATAAAGGAAGGAAAAGAAAGGAATGAACACTACAAAAAAACACTATGCTACTCAATCAAATTACAAATGAGAGGAGTAAAGTGTCACTACCTCTGGACACCCAAAATATCACTAGCCAATAGAGGAGAATACAAGGTAGGGACTTGCAAAAGTCACCATAGTCGCAACGGTGATGTAGAGAGGTCTCGCAAGACTCCAAGCCCACACTTCCAAAGTTGCCTCACAATTGCAATGTGGAGTTGATGGAGCTTCAAAGTTTCTACAATGGAGTGCTAGAATATTGCATGAGAGTGAGAGAGTTAAGTTACTAGTGCACCAACCATGGGGCTACATGTAGAGGATGATTGCAATAACGTCTCACAATTACCCCCTTACTCTATCATTGTATGGTTGTCTATATTGTGTTACAAAGATTCCTGAACAATAGAAAATTTGAATCTTCTAAATGGATATGACTAATTCTCTATTTTCCATTCAACTATGAGCAATATGGGATGCACATCTAAATTATAACCATATATAATCAAAAACCATATTTTTGAGAGGTAAGAATTATGTGTACCAATCACTAAAGTTTCTTTTCAAATATTTCTCTTCATAAATCTTCAACCTAAACCTGCAAATCACACATCATAGAGAAGAAAAATTTGATTTCTAGGGGATAGGGGTTTTCCTTGGTCAAACCCCGTTTTAGTAATCAAACTTGATGATGAATTGAAACATGTAATTGAAGGAATGACATGTGAACATAATAGTGCCACAACTTACAGTACCATTATTGAAACCTTGGAAAAAAAATAGCATGTATAAATCTCCATCGATGTGATTCTTGATCATGAACTTGATTTGAGATGATATCTTGAAATACTTGAAGTGATCTTGAATGCTACATCAACATGATTCCTCTATCAACATGCATTCCTTCAACATGATAATGGATCCTTGATTGCTGCAATAAGACTTTGATAATCTTCCCTTGAATTCCTTAATAATGCTCTTGAAGATGCTTTCTTGATCTAGAGTGTTTAGTGTGTAAGATCACCTTCTCAATGTGTGATTGTCTTCTTTTTGTGTGTTCATCTTCTTGTTGTGTGTCTTCAAATGAGGATGAAAGGTCTCCTTTTATAGAGAAGAGTTGAGTGGCTAGAATAAGGATCATGATCAAGGGCCAAGATTAAATTCAAAAATAATTTAATCAAGGGTGGAGGTTAATTGAGAGAAGAAAGACATGGATCAAGGAGCTAAAACTAAATAAAAGGTACTTAGTTTTAGTGGCCAACATAGGAAAAATAAATAAAATATAATTTTATTTATTTAAAAACAAAGGTGAGAACAAATAATTAAAAAATTAAAATAATTATTTAATTGGAGAGATAAAGGAAATAACTAAATAAATATAACATTTATTTAATTATAGAGAGAAAAGGATAATGAATTAAATAATTGAAATAATTATTTAATTATAGAAGAAGAGGGAAAAGCTAACTTTTGAATTAAAATAATATTTAACTCACAAGTGGGGGTAAAGGACAAAATATTAAAAAATTAAAAATAATTATTTAATATTGGGGGGAAAGTGGGAAATAATTAAATAAATAAGATTTATTTAATTATAGTAGAAAAGGGTAATGAATAATAAAATAATTTAAAATAATAATTTAATATTGAAGGGAAAGTGGGAAATAATTAAATCAATAAGATTTAAATTTAATTATAGGAGAAAAGGATAATGAATAATTAAATAATTTAAATTAATTATTTAATTATAAAAGGAAAAGAAAATAATGAAATAAATAAGAATTTATTTAATTATAGAGGAAAAGGGGCTTGTTTAGTGACGTAATAAATGAAATTTATTTAATTAATTTCATTTTGGTGAACTTGACATTTTGGGCATTCATTTTTTTGGTTTTGAGTTCATTAAGGCCCTAGATCTAGGATGGCATTCAATTTTGCATTGCATTTGCATTAGTGAAATTACATCTAGGGTTCCTAAATCTTGCATCAATGAAAGTGCATATAGGTTGCATTTTTGCATCCTGGCATCATCTAAAAAATAGAAAAATTGCATTGTTATTCATCATAATTGCATTTAGAGTCATACTTCATTCACTTGAGATTGGAAAATTTCATTCAAAATTACATCTTGTCTACGTCATTTTATTCATGTTTTAAGTGTTGGAATCTAAACATCCATTTAAGGGTAGTCATTTGAAACATTGCATAAGTTGTATAGATCAATTATCACACAATGTTAGTATGTTTCCTTTCCAAGTATGCCAAGAAAAGGCTCATTAACAAGCATGATAGTCATCCTTCCAATATCTTTCCTAGTTATGGGAGTCTCTTAGTGCAAGAGAATGACAATGTTCACACACTCTATAGTTCCACACCCTCTAATATATCTTTTATTTGTGGGAATGAAGTGATAGAAGAAGATGAAAGCATAGACAATCATGATAATCATAGTTCCTCTTCTCCCAATATCTCCCCTGCATGTGACGAAGATATTTTGCTGCTAGAAGATACACCCATTAAGAATCATGACAATGTTGAAAGATCCTCTTCTATAACCTCTCCTACTTTGGAAGATATTATGGCACAAGAGAATGAGATCATAGACACATTTATTAACATCACTCTACCTAGTCTACATTAATCTCCCAACTCCTCCCGTATTTATGAGAATGTTTTTGTGAGAAATCATAACAATCACATTATTTGTGAGGATGATAAGTTGACATTAGATGATCAAATATTTAAGTCCTATTGAACAATCCTCTTTATTTTTCTTCCCCTATTTTGGAATAAATTATTGCACAAAGGGATGTAATCACAAATAATCATGATAAGCATACTTTTTCTTCTCCTAATGTCTCTCCTACTTGTGAAGAAGATATTTTGGGATTAGAAGAACTAATCATTGAAATTCATGAGAATCTTCTTGCTCCCTTTCCTAATGTTTCCCCTATCCAAGAATACATAATTGAGCAAAAGGATCCAATCATTGAAAACCAAGAATGTGATGTTTTTCCTTCTCTTGATGCCTCCCCTCCTTGTGATGAAGTTACTCTACAAAACCTATTCATGGAATGTGATCAACATCTTGTTTGATTCTCTCCTATAAACTCTCTTACTAGTGGTCTTGGTTATTTCCCCTCAAAATAAACAAACAAGCCTTCACTCAATATCAACACTATTACAAAAGTTTCCTCTAAGCCAAATGTAACATTAGTTCATCCTAAATTGATAGACACTAGTGGTTTTGATTGTTATCCTTTGAAAGAAACAAAGAATTCCTCACTTAACATTTATTTCATCATTCAAAAAACTTATGATTTGAATTTGATAGATTTTACACCCTCCTATAAAGGAGAGTAAGAATATTGCAATCTAAAGAGTCTATGGTAGGTATGAAAACTAATGCTAAGCAAGAGATATCCTTGCCACAAAATAATGAAGCATCCTCTACTTTTTTTCAAGAAGGTATCTTGTTGAGACTCCTCCAAGATTGTTTGATATCTCTCCCTCCAATAACATGAAATAAATTTTATTACAAGAGTTCAATTTGTGCATTTCATAGAGTTCATGGTCATGCTACTAATGAACGTAAGGATTTAAGTGATAAATTTCAATATATTAAGGAGTTTGGTGCTCTCCCTTGTGTTGGTCACACACCTAACTCCTCTAATTGATACTAATTTTTACACAAGCATGTTTCTCGTCAATCATTTTGGCTCATCCTTTCCCTACACTAAGTGGGGGCAAGGGGTTAGGTAGCCTTCTCATCGTATGTCACCTGTCGTTGCCTCTTTTGGCAAGTTGACTACCTTCCATGTATATGCAAGAGAAAGCTTGGGATGTGGATGGTATGCCTTAAGTTGGCTTGCATGTGACATAATGAGTTATCTTTAGCATTATATTTTTGGGGGCAACCTGTCCATCCTATTGCATGACGTAGCTTATTGGAAACATATGAATTGGTATAGGAATTTCCAAGTAAGATCTCATGTCTTCTACTTTAAATAAATTCCTCATAGTAATGATGTAAGCAACCACTTTAAAGTGGGGGCATACATCAACAATCATGTTTCATTGTGTGATTTTCTTTCTTCCTGCAATGTGTTCCTTTGTTGGTGGTGTCACTAGGTTTGACTTCCTCTGAGAACATGATATTTCATTGCATTTTTTCTCTCTCAGAAACATTAAGCACAATGTTCCCTAAGATGATACCTTGCATTTGTCCACTCTTGGAGACGTTAAGTACAATGTTCCCTAGGATGATACCTTTCACTTGTCCTCTCTTGGAAACATTAAGTACAATGTTCCCCAAGATGAGACCTTGTATTGATCCTTTGTTGGAGACATTAAGCACGGTGTCCCCTAAGATTAAGACCTCGCATGAACTAAGAAAAATCCCTCTGAACATGCCTCTTTCCTATTGCATTTTCTTTTTTTCCCTTATTAAAGTCGTGGGGGTATGGCTTTGATATGATTCCTTAGGGATCACCTAGTGGACAAGTAGCTTCACTAGCCCTTGTGAGCATGTCCTTTTCCTTTTTTTCCTTATTAAATTCATGGAGGTATGGCTTTGATATGGTACCCCGGGGCTCACCTAGTGAGCAACTAGCTTCACTAGCCCTTGTGAACATGTATTTTCTTTCTTTTCCCTTATCATAGTCATGGGGGTATGACTTTGATATGGACCTCTTGGGGCTCACCTAGTGAACAACTAGATTCACTAGCCCTTGTGAGCATGTGTTTCATTTGCATAGTGGACAACATGTTCCACTTGTAAACCTCTCTTAGACAAACAACCTAGACCTAGTTCACAGCACGTTGGATGGCCAGTCGAAGCTTGATCTGTTGTATTTTTCTTTTTCTTTCTCATTTTCTATCTTTGATGGTGTATGTTTTTGATTTGGTTATGGCTTCATATATCATCCACATGCATGTTCCTTTGTGCATATGTCAGTTTTCCATAGGCTCTTGATCCTGGGGGGTTGGCCACCCTCTTGTTTATTATCATCCTATCTTACTAGCATTCATACATTTGAACCCCTCTTGTTTGTGTGTTTGGCTACTCTAGTGTGAGTTCGAAGCAAGTTCATCCTCTCACTAAAGTTGGGGCTAAATGTAGTGTATGAAAATGCATACCCTTGCATTTTCACACTTGTTTGGGCCTACCTTGCTTTGTTTATCCTTATTCAAGTATTCCAACATTCAAGAGAAGTTCATTAAGCATTTGGAGCCATCATCAATATTCAAGCATCATATTAAGGATTTTCTTCCATCATGTGTGTTTTTGAGCTTTTATTTTTGATGTAGGGTTTTCATTCAAGCAAGCAATTCAAGTCAAGATTTATCAAGCATTCAAGAATTTCAAGATCTACATTCAAGATATCCACTTCACACAAGCTTTTAGATTTCACAAAAAGGGTTTGTTGAGTTCTAACATTGCAGGTTGTTCATTCATCATTCCCTCCTTTATTTCATTTCATTCCAAGGTTTAATAACCAACAAGGGGTTTGACTACGGCAAACCCCCATTTACTAACAATCAACAAGTTTTCCCACACTTGTGTGTTTGTGATTGTAGGTTGAAGACTTGAAGATCATTTGAAGTACAAAGTTTCAAAGTTGCAAACTTATCATCTTCACGAAAACTCACCTACAAGCTAAATCTGAAAGTTTTAGGACCTGAGATCTGAGAAGAAGGAAGTGCAAACCTTGAGCCCCAGGACCATATTCAATGATTCCAGAAATTCAAAACGAGACTAAGTCACCACCTAGGGTGTCTTAGTCCTCCTAAGGGTATTTTTTAGAGATTCTTTCAGATCTTGTTCTGGCATCCAAATATTTTGCATCTTCCTAGAAAAATAGTAGTAGGACTAAGACAATCGTAAAGGCGTCTTAGTCCTCCATGGCACATTTTGATAGCATTTTTGCATTTCCATAATCCTCATCACATTTCCAAGCTTCCCAGGAACATACATCATAACTTTTGTTGCTTAATTTCATTATTTGCATCCTTCATTTAGCTTGCATTACTAAGTTTTATGTTTACTTGTCTTTTCCAAGCTTTTCCTTGGTGGTGAACCCCTCAAAGCTAAAAGAACCCTCTCCTAGGTATTCCTTGTTGAGATTTGACTCACCCTTTTGGTTGATATTCAATCCAATTTGGATTCCCAGGATATTATTGAGTGGATGAAGGAGAATAGATTTGGGAACTCCCCCACATCTATTTTCTTTCTAGTTCACTTCCATGTTGGCATAGGGAGGTCAAATGCAAGAAAATGTTGAAGGATTCAACTTTGCAAATTTGACAATAATATTCATAATGTTAATGCTTTCTTGTTTATTATAATTAATGGCAAGAGAGGAAGATCATTTCGCTGATAGATTTAGAAGGTTGCCTTAAGAAAACCTCTTTCAACTAAAGATAAATTGGATAGGTTGATTTGAGCTATTATGATATAAATTGAATCCATGGGTAGAAAAATTATATTTTCTAATTTTAGAAGTGGCTTGTAACAACTTATCCTTTTGAGGGAATAATGGTTACATTTGTGTTAAAAATGGAGAGTTAGAATTAAGTTAGGACATGGTGCCTTGTGAGCAAAGAAATGATTTTTAAGTGGAAAATGTAATGATTGGTGCAATATATTATGAAGTATAGATTGGGGAGTAATTTATTATTTTATGCTAGAGGGAAAGGGAACCCATGTAAGCTTCTTATCTATAAATACATATTATTGCTAGGTATTTTTTGCAATAGTGTAACTAAGAATGTATTTTTTCACCGAGAGGAATTGGCGAGTTAGCTTAGTGACTCGAAGCTTAGCTCTTTGATAGGGTTAGCCCCCCTTATAACCTCTCGAGGAAAAATATTGGGTATGAAATGACCTATGGGCAAGTCAATCCAGATGGATAATTTATCTTGAGACCTACATGGTGTAATTGAGAAGGTGTTCCTCACATTTTTCTAGTTTTTATAACATGGTTTCCTTCAATTTATATTTATTATATTTTGTGAAGACTGTGAATGTTTCATTATAGAAACTAAGGAGAAAACCCACTCCATCAATTTGGTATCAAATAAATAAGAAGATATGATGTAGGCGCATCCTTGGTTCTTTCCAATCTTGCATCAACCAAAAATATTTTCAATTGATTTTGTTCTTGTTTTAGTTCAAGTTTCTAGATTCAACATTTCATCATCTTTTCTCACCAGACCCTATGGATCTATATTTGCATCGTGAACATGTTCATTTTCCTTATTCCAAGATTTGAGCATGATTGGATCTTTTTTCAATGAGTTATCACTTATGAATTTAGTGGCAGTTTATTGAACCGGCACTGGAATAATTTTTAAGCCCGATGGCTAGTTTGATTGCTTGTGGATCTTTCCCATAACTTGTGGATCTTTCTTGTAACTTGTGGATCTTGATGGTGTGATTTGAATTATCCCATGGAGTGTCCCCAACCTTAAAATTATAGCTCCACACTTCATCCTATGCATTCATGGAGGAGTAATTAAAATTTGAGGTTGACCTATTCATGCACACATTACATTTTCTTTCATTGGAGATTGTGATGATCTTTGGTCAACGTGAAATATTCTAGATCTGTGGATATGATATAAATTTTGTAATAGATTATTAGAATAGAAAAAATTGATTAGGTAGACTAATGTGGATCTGATATGTAAGATTTTCGCTCATGTTAAGGAGCATATAGGAATATTGTATTTGAGCATGTTGTATCAGGTCTGTGAGCCAAATCTGTAAGCCTAGATGTTGTTGGCCGATTATAATTGAGATTTATGTTAATGAGAATGTTTGAATCTACATTTTCCTCCAATTTTTGTGTTGCTTGGAATAGTGTGACTCTTGCTGCATGGTCCATATTGTTTTCTTTGAAGACCCTCCTACCATGGCTACACTAGATTGGTATCAGAGTGAGATTCAATCTGTGAGAGATTGCCAAAATTTGTGGACTCTTGTTGAAGATTTGTTGTGGGTTGGAAGACTAAGGATCCAATCTGTAGCCACAAAGAACTTGTGTAAATATGGCAAGAAGAAAAAATGGTAGAGGAAATGGAGTGCGAGGAAATGCAGACCCAAGCATGATGGAGATGTTGAGAGGAATTGCTGCTATATTGGAAGCAGTCAAAACAACCTAGAGGAGAGATTGACCAATTGATGATGTGAGTGATGAAGAGGTAGAAGTACAAGAAGAAAGGGAAAGAGAAGATCAACTTGGCTTGGATCAGGGAGAAGAGAGGTTCATAAGATCTGTAACTAGAGCAAATACTAAACCACATTTCAATCCACCAAATTATAGAGGTAAGTTGGATTCAGATGAATTGCTTGATTGGATAATAGAGATGGAGAAGTATTTTAATTTTGAAGGTGCCAATGAAGACGAAAAGGTGAAATTTTCTTGTACAAAGTTGAAAGGACATGCATCCCTTTGGTGGGTAAATTTGCAGTGAGATATGCGAAGAAGAGGAAAGGAGGAGATAAAATCATGGGATCAGATGGTGAATAAGTTAAAGACAAAGTTTATGCCTGTAAATTATCAAATTATTTTGTTCTAGAAGTTGTAGAATTCAAAGTAGAAGGACTTAAGTGTGATAGAGTACACTGAGGAGTTGTACAAGTTGAATATCAGATCCAGACATTCAGAGGATGAAGTCAAGAAAGTAGCTAGATAAGTGAATGGCTTGAGATTATCTATATAGGATGAGATCAGTTTGATCAAGTTGTAAAGTGTGGAAGAGGAATATCAATGTGCCCTAAAAGCATAAGAGAATTTGAATAAAAGACATGAGAAGAGACAGAGAGGAAGAGGTGGAAGATTTCAGAGGAACAATTTTTACTGGAGGTGGAAGAGGATCTTTTCTAAATCAGAATAAAGATAAGGAAGTCAGTAAGAATGATAATTTGTATCGTAGAGATGATGGAGACTCTTACCAGAGAGGAGGATATGGTGGTTACTAGAATGAGGGTTATAGAAAAGATGATAGAGGACAAAAGAAAAGAGTATTCAAGGGAACTTGTTTTAAGTGTGGTGAAGGACATAGAGCATTTGAATGCAATCAGGAAGAGACAAGCAAAAAGACAAATAATAGTAGAAGAACAACCTTTGTTGAGGAAGATCATGTTGGATCATCTAATAAATTGGAAGAAGGAGAAGTGTTGGTGAAAAAAAGAGTATTGTGTCAAAGTGAGATGGAGCAAGAACTATTGCAGAGAAATAATTTGTTTCGGACTAGATGCAAAGTAGTTGGTAAATGTTGCAAAGTGATTGTTGATAGTGGAAGCTACAAGAACCTAGTTTCTAAAGGGATGCTGATCAAATTGAAGCTGGAAAGATTGAAACACTTGAAGCCCTATCAGATAGCATGGATTCAAGATGAGAATAAGATACTGATAAGTGAACATTTTTTTCTGAAATTGAAGATAAGAAATTATCATGATAAAGTTTTTTGTGATATCATGCCTATGGATGTATGCCATGTTTTGTTGGGTAGGCCTTGGAAATATGATAGACAAACTATTCATGATGGAAATAAGAACACATATACCATTGTTTCCAATGGGATGAAGCAGACTTTGTTTCCATTAGAGGATGTTCCTAAAGTGAAGGTTTATACAGGTGCTAGAATTTTCTTGGTTGATGGAAGGAGATTTATGGATGGACTGAGACATGAGAACATGTTCTATGCCTTGGTTTCTAAGAAGGTTGAAAACTTGAAGCATATAGAAGAAAAACTAGAGTAGAAAAAGGAGATGTTGGCAGAATATGAAGAGATCATTTCAGATAATGTAATTGATGGATTGCCACCTGTGAAGAGTATTACTTATTACATGGATCTGATTCCTAGAGCTTGTTTTCCTAATAAAGCAACACACCAGATGACACCGACAAAGAATGAAGAGTTGGATAGACAATTGAAAAAGTTGTTGAGGAAGGGTTTAATCAGAGAAAGCTTAAGTCCATGTGCAGTACCTATTGTGCTAGCACCTAAGAAGGATGGATAATGGAGGATGTGTATAGACTCTAGATCCATAAACAAAAATCATAGTGAAGTATAGATTTCCTTAGCCCTAGATGGATGACATTACATAGATTATTTGAGTGGAGCTAAATACTTTACAAAGATAGATTTGAAGAGTGGATATCATCATATTAGAATCAGAGAAGGGGGTGAGTGGAAGATAATGTTCAAGACAAATGAAGGATTGTATGAGTGGTTGGTGATGCCTTTGGACTAATAAATGCACTGAGTACTTTCATGAGGTTGATGAATGAGGTATTGAAGAAATTATTCTACACGGTTGAATCCTAATAGCAATATCATAATTTGACACGCTGTGGAAAAATACCTCCTACTTATCAAGTTTTTCATTGTTTATTTGGATTCAACATCTTGATTTTTAGTAAGACTAGGGAAGAACATTTGTTCCATATAAGGAAAGTTTTGTAAAGGTTGAGAGAAGAGTAGTTGCTGATAAACATTAAGAAGTGTAGTTTCATGAAGGAAGAATTGTTATATATGGGATTTGTGATATCTATGGATGGATTGAAGATGGATCCTGAGAAATTAAGAGCAATTGTTGAATGGAATACACAAGAAAGCATTGGAAAGGTAAGATCATTTCATGGATTGGCTAGTTTCTACTAGAAATTCAATAGGAATATCAATTCTATTGGAAATCTTATGATAGAAACAATGAGAGGAGATAAGAAGGATTTTAGGTGGACATCTGGAGTAGGCCAGAGTTTTGAGTTGTTGAAACAGAAGGTGATTGAGTAGCCTGTGTTGGCTTTTCCAGACTTTAATAAGATATTTCAGGTAGACTATGATGCAAGTGGAAATGCAATTGGAGTAGTATTAAGTCAAGAAGGAAGACCAGTAGCTTATTTTAGTGAGAAATTGAAAGATGCTAGGAGAAGGTATTCAGTGTATGACTAGGAGTTTTATGACATAGTTCAAGCCTTGAAGAACTAGAGACATTACTTGTTGCCTAAGGATTTTGTGTTGTATATAGATCATCAGGTATTATAGTATTTGAATAGTCAAGATAAGTTGAATCAGAGACACATGAGATGGGTGGAATTCTTGCAGATCTATACTTTTATTTTGAAACATAGGAGTGGAAAGTAAAATAGAGTTGTTGATGCTTTGAGTAGGAGAAGGAATTTACTGGCAAAGATGAGTGGAGGTATTAGGATTTGAAGAATTGAAGAACTTGTATGAAGAAGACCCGAATTTTGCAAAACCTTGGAAAGCTTGTAAAGGACCAGTTTTGGAGGATAAAAGTCAGTGGTTGGATTATTTAATTCAAGAAGATATGTTGTTCAGAGGGAATCGGTTGTGTATACTCAATAGTTCAATAAGGGATAACTTGGTGAAAGAAAAACATAGTGGAGGATTGGCAGGACACTTTGGAATTAATAAGATAGTAGCATTGGCAAGTGAGAATTACTTTTGGCCATATATTCATAAGGATGTTAGGAAATTTGTGTAGAACTGTAGAGTTTTTCAAGTTGCAAAAAGGAGTAATCAAAATTTTTGATTGTATAATCCTTTGATAGTTCCGTAGAGACCTTGGGAGGATATCAGCATGGATTTTATACTTGGTTTTTTGAAGACATAGAGAGGTAATGATTATATATTTGTGGTGGTGGATAGATTTTCTAAAATGGCACATTTTATACCTTGTAAGAAGACAACAGATGCAGTGCATGTAGCAGACTTGTTTTTCAAGGAAGTGGTCAAATTGCATGGATTACCTAGGAGTATTTTTTTATATAGAGATACAAAGTTTGTTGGTTACTTTTGGAGGATAGTTTGGAAGAAGTTAAAGATAGATTTGAAGTTTAGTTCTACTTTTCACCCACAGACTAATGGACAAACAGAGGTAGTAAACAAGAGTTTGGGAAATTTGCTAAGATGTTTGGTTGGAGAGAAGACCAAAAGTTGGTATTTAGTCCTTGCACAAGTAGAGTTTTCTTAAAATAATTTAGTTAACAAGAGTACCAGAAAGACACCTTTTGAGATTGTTACTGGAATTCATCTTAGAGGAATATTAGAGTTAAGAGACATCAATAAAGAAGATAAAATGAGTGCAAAAGTAGAGGAATTTGCATAACATATGAAGAAAGTGCATACTCAAGTGAAGGAGAAATTGGAAGATATATGAACTGGAAGTATAAGGAGCAAGTAGATGAAAAGAGGAGATATAAGGAGTTTGAAGTTGGAGATGAAGTGATGGTGTATTTGAGGAAGGAAAGATTTCCAGTTGGCACATACAATAAGCTCAAGATGAGGAATTTTTGACCCTATAAGATTTTGAAGAAATTTGATTCAAGAAATGCATATGAAGTGGAGTTACCGAATGACCTGGGTATATCACCTATATTCAACATTGTAGATCTACATTAGTGCCATGAAGTAGAACTCAATGAAGGTAGTAAAGAAAAATTGGAGAATCAGTTTCCTAAACAACAATCAAATGAGATAGAAGAGATTTTGGATATCAGAGATAGGAGGAAAACTTGTGGAAGACAATACAAAGAATATCTTGTGAAGTGGAAAGGTAGACAAGTGGAGAATTCTTCTTGGATTTCTCAAGCTGAGGTAGACTATATTGGTTTTCCTTTCACCCCAACAAAGTGAGGGACTCAATTTTCAATTAACCCCAGATGTCTAATGTAGGAGCATCCTTGGTTCTTGGCAATCTTGCATCAATAAAAAATATTTTCATTTCAGTTTGTTCTTCTTTTAGTTCTTGTTCAGTTTAAGTTGACAGATTCAACATTTCGTCATATTTGCTCATCAAACCGTACAGATCTATATTTGCATCATGAACATGTTCATTTTCCTTATTCCAAGATTTAAGCATGATTGGATCTTTTTTTAGCAATTTATCACTTCCAGATTTAGTGGTAGTTTCTTGAATTAGCACCAGAACAATTTTCAAGCCCAACGGCTAGTTTGATCACTTGTGGATCTTTCTTGTAACTTGCGGATCTTGAAAGTATGATTTGAATTGTCCCATGGAGTGTCCCCAACCTTAATTATAGGTCCACACTTCATCTTATGCATTCACCGAGGAGCAATTAAAATTTGAGGCTGACCTATTCATGCACACATTACATTTTCTTTCATTGGAGATTGTCATGATCGTTGGCCAATGCAGAAGATTCTAGATCTTGGATATGATATAAAGCTTGTAATAGATCATTAAAATAGCAGAAGTCAATTAGGTAGACTAATGTGGATCTGATATGTAAGATTTTTGCTCATGTTAAGGAGCATATAGGAATGTTGTATTTGAGCATGTTGTATTAGGCCTGTGAGCCGAATCTGTAAGCCCGGATGTTTCCAACCGATTGTAATTGAGATTTTTGTTAATGAGAATGTTTGAATCTGCATTTTCCTCCAATTTATGTGTTGCTTCCATTGTGTGACTTTTGTTGCATGGTCCAGATTGTTCTCTTTGAGGACCCTCCTACCGTGGTTGCACCAAGATCCAGGACATTGAAAAACTATGTGATATATTCCATTACTAGTAGGAAAGAACACCTACAACTTGAATTGTGTCTAGTGGGTTTGAGTTGTTTGAAGAGTATAACACTTGATGAGTCAATTACACTAGACTATTTCTAGTTGAGTGATTACAAAAGTTTAAAAATAGTATCAAGGACAAGTGATCTACAAAAGATTTAATTAGTAAGTATTTGGAAATGTCCAGAGCTTGAGTAGTAACTCAATTTTTTTTTTTGCAAATTGTTTGCAGAGGATTACGATTAAAGGATGTAGGAAGCTCAATCATTTCTACCTGAAAGCTTTTCATGGTTGGAAATTGTTTTGGGTAACTTTGATCAAGTAGAAATTGATGATGATGGATGTAGTCAATTTGAGGAGATTAGACATGATAAACCGGTCTATCTAAAAAAATTAATAATTAACTACTATAAAGATTTGAAATGTGTGTCAGAAATTGTAGTAATGACCTTCTAATGTTATATTTGATTTTACCTTATTTATTACTTCTATATTTTTTAAAATATAAAATATTGACAAAATTTAAAAACCAAATTTTAATATTGACCAACTATTTTAAATGCTTTTTTTTTATATAATTAATGCTTTGTAATAAATGATAATTTAATGATTTAAACAACTAATTTGAAAAAATAAAATAAAATAAAATAAATCATACACTGAAAACCCAAATCATAAACCTAAGCATTTACAAGGCACACCTATCACAAAAAGGTAATTAAAAAAGAAAAATAGCATCTCAAAAGACATAACTTAATGTTCCTATTTACAAAATTATAAGTTATCCATGAAAAAAATAAAAATTATAAACTGAAAATCCAAATCAGAAACCTAAACATTTACAAGGCACACCTATCAGAAAAAGGTAATTAAAAAGGAAAAATACTATCTCAAAAGACAACTTAATGTTCCTATTAACAAAATTATAAACCATCCATGAAAGAAAAAAGAATTCATAAATTGAAAACCCAAATCATAATACAAGGTACACCTATCACAAAAAGATATTAAAAATGAAAAATACTATCTCAAAGGACATAACTTAATGTACCTATTAACAAAATCATCAAGATGTTAGTCAATTGAAAGGCCTCCCCTTGATAACTGGAAGATAATCCAGAAAACATTCTACTTATGAGCTCTTCACAGGACCCTGAAATTTACCCAGTCGTAAATTCCTGAGACATACCAAGAACATTTGATGTAGATAAAGGAAAAGCGGAAGATTATAAATATGACAGGAGTTACAATATAAGCGGGGAAGACTTTAAATTAAATGATTTCAGACCCACAATGTGATCAGAGGTTAAGGCTCTTTGATCCATGTAGTAAGAAGGCGGTATCAGTAGAGATGGAGGGGAAGGCGAGGTTTAACGATGGCCTCCAATGGAATTGATTTGAGCATTGTGAGTCTAAGCCCCTCTGTCATGTCAATTACAGTGCCCTCTGGAGCAAACCACTCGAAGCTCTGAAGCAGACGCCCCAATGTATGGGTGACCACAATCAGTGCCAAAGACATGCCAGGGCACATTCTTCTTCCTGAACCAAACGGAATCAATTCAAAATCCTGCCCTTTCACATCAATCTCTTTGCCCAAGTTGAGAAAACGTTCAGGTTCAAACTCCGTGGGGCGCTCCCACACGGCCGCGTCCCGTTGAATTGCGCACACATTCACCAAGAGTTGAGTTCCTGCGGGAACACGATATCCCCCTACAGTGCAGGCTTCGCTAGATTCGTGAGGGAGCAAAATGGCTCCCGCTGGATAAAGCCTGAGAGTTTCTTTCACAATTGCCTGCAAATATTTCAGCTTGGGGATATCTGATTCCTCCATTAATCGGTCCCGTCCGACCTGTGTGTCGAGCTCTTGATGGGCTTTGCCCAAAATGTTCGGGTGCTTCATCAAATCTGACAGTGCCCACTCGATGGTCACAGCGGATGTTTCAGTACCCGCATTTATCATGCTCTGCAAAATTAAAATACAAATCTTGTAAGTACGCGCTTGCATATTGTAATTTATGATCAAGTCTTTTGGGTGTGTTGTGATCGAGGCATCGGCTGTTGATGCAGAGACGTGGTTTCCACTCCAACAGTCAGTGCCATGACCACAATTCACCCGCTACAGGTGAAGGCATTTGAGTGTTTGTTTAGAGACTTCCAATAATCAGTGCCTTATCTTGACTATAAAGATAGTCTCCACTTAAACCATCTATACCTTGACCACGAGACAACTACTATTCAATACAGACTATGATAAGATCTTGCAAAACTGATAAAATTTATCTGCCAAAAAAGTGATACAAGAACATACTAAGGCTGCGGCTTTAACCGCATCATCCGTATTGTCAGAGTGAATTTCATGGTTGTCTGCTGCAGAGATGAGAACATCCATCAAGTCTCGAGCATGCACCCCTCTCTTCTCTCGGTGATCCTGCAGCAATTTCTCCATAATGACGTCTCTCTTCTTGTGTAGATTCTTCATGGCAGACACTCTTCCATGCGGATCGATCCACTTCAGAAAAGGCAGATAGTAACCAATATCAAATGATCCAATTATCAAGAAAGCTTCTTCAATTAACTCCTTGAACTGCTGCGCTTCTTTGAAATCCTCCGAACAGAGATCTGATGAGAATCTCTTGCTGGCAACCATTCGAACTATGATATTAAATGCGAGATCTGAGAGCCTCGACTTGATGTTCACTGGATTGGTCTCTCGCTGACAACTCTCCAGAAGCGTTATACTGTAAACGTCAACCTGGGGAGTGATTTCTGATAAAGAATCTCCAGACTAAAATTAAAACACAAAGAAAACTCAGTCAAGATCAAGAATTAAATGGATGTGCTTTCGATTTAATTTTGTCCCTTTGTGTGGCCCCAATGTCAAGGTCTATCCAGAAAAATCGATTGAAATTAGCAATTGCGTGTTAATGGAGTCACGCGTACACATGAATAGTTGATAATGCTCTAGCAGAAGTTTCTTTAGGTAGAAATTTTTTCCTTGTTTTAAATATTTACTCAATGACAAGACACTTACAGAACAATAGTTTACACACAAGTGTAATAGTAGGACACTTTTTTCTATTTAAGAAATAGTGGATAATTTTTTTAATTTCATGAAAATGAAAAAGGTTTATAGAAGAATATCTTAAAGATTTTAGGATAGTAAATTATTTTCATTATAAATTTATTATTTTAGTTACAAATTATAATTGTATTTATGGATGTATTGAAAAATTATTACAAATTTCACATTTTGTATTATTTCTTCAATTCTTAAAATTAAAACGCATTCTATACTTCATCACATATATAGTGATTTTCTTAATTTCATATATCTTTTAAAAATTTATGGCTAAAATTATTGGTCAATTTTATATTTTAAAAAATCACACTAAAAAATATGTATTAATTTATTTTTTATTACTTTAAAAATCAAGAACATTAACACATGTTCACTTTACATTCATAGAAATTTTTTGTAAGAAAATAGAAAAAAATTCTATAAATAAAGGTTGGACAAAAATACTACTACACTTTGTGTTTAATGAGAAATTTAAGTAGCACTTGTTTCAAATATGTCATTTTTATCAAAATAAAATAAAATTGGTCAAAAATACCTATTCATTTAAAAAATATAATCCAAATTGCTATAACAATCTAGTATTGTTTTCACTATCACTTGAGGGCATTTTTTGGTCCATCATTAGTTTGCATGTGCTTGATAAAGAAAGTATGATGCAAAAAAGGTACACACAACACTTTAATGCATTTTAAAATAGGCTTTTTAGTCTAAGCTATTGTCTTTTAAACATATTAGCTATTGTGCTTAGAAAAAAATCTAATAAGAGTGCCTTAAATTAAATGTCTATAATATACCATGATTTTCCTTTAGCAAAAATGGTAATTTTCCCTACATTAATCTATTTTTATAGAATTTTTCAATCATTTCCATTGCATTATGAAAATATGTGGAGTATTGTCTCATCCATGATCAAACATGGAAAATGTTGAACCTGTAATATACAATATAAGTGATTTGTTGCATACTCGTAGCGTATGCACATTTTTCCTAAATTAATAAGAGCATGGAAATTTTAGTCTTATCTAAGAAATTATGGATTATTTTTTCCTCTTGTGGGTGTTATGGCTATTGTCACTACTATTTGTTAAACTAAATAAGAGTTCTAGGAATATTGTTGGACATGCCATATTATTGAGAGAAAAATTATGTTCTCTTTTTAATTTGCATGGATCTCCATATTAGTGTCCTCTTACAGTAGAATATGAAGCAAAAAAAATATGATTTTGGTGCATATATATGTATCACCATAAATCTGAAAAGGCCAATTCCACAACCTAAGGCTAGATAAGGTCAACATATGTGATGAATGATACTTATGTGTAGAGGTCTAAAAATGAAACAATTTTTTTGAAATTTTTTTAGATGATGTAGAAAGATAAGTAAAATTTATCTTAGGACAAACCACATGGTTAAACATGCTTGAGTTGAATTAGTATTGGCATGGATGACCTCTCAAGAAGTCTTGATACTTCAATATGATGAGCATCACCTTGATGCAGTGAGTGCTAGGTGAACCATTCACACTCATGAGAGATGGATTAGTGTGAGCCACTATTCATGAAATAACATTAATGAGTGCCTCAAAAAATATGTTGTTGAATCCTCATAAAAAATCATAGTCCAATATATTATGAAAAATTCCTACTACTTGGAATTAGATGAGTTAAAGGGGCTCAACAATGAATGGTTCATAATAACACCACTTGTTGAAGATGTTACAAATGGGTTTGCAAGTTAACTAGACTTGATCTTGAGAAAAATTCCTACTACTTGGAATTGGATGAGTTAAAGGGTCTCAACAATGAATGGTTCATAAGAACACCACTTGTTCAATGAATATATTACAAATGGGTTTGTAAGCTAACTAGACTTGATCTTGAGGGAAATTCCATGATTAAGCACATGCTCGAGTTGAAGTAGTACTTGAATGGGTGAAATTCTGGGAAGTCTTGATTATTCACTCCTATGAGCTTCACCTAGACATAATGAGTGCTAAGTGGACCATTCATCATATTGGGATATGGGTTTGTGTGAACCATTACTTATGGAATATGGGCCAATGAATTTAACTAAAAAGGGTATGTAGTTTAATCTTGATAGAATATCATAATTTGATACACTGTGAAAAATTTATACTGCTTTTCTTTAGATGAGCTAAACAGAAAATTTATAATGAATGAATAATAAGGAACAACACTTGTCAATTTTTTTGAAATGTCTAGTAAACCAAGTGGACTTGATCTTTGGGGAAAATCAATGGTTAAACACATTTTAGTTGGAATAGTGTTGGGATAGATGATTTCTTAGGAAGTATTGATGCTTCACCCCTACAAGTATCACTTGGATGCAATGAATGCTAAGTAGAACAATAATGCTCATGAGAGATGGGTTCTTGTGAACCACTACTCATGAAACATGGGTCAATTGTATTGATTAAAAAACTACACTATTGAATCCTTATAAAACACTGGATAGTTTGATACATTACAAAAATACCTCCTATTTGTCATTGGATGAGCCAAAGGGGCTCTAAAATGAATGTTTCATAAGGCACAACACTTGCTAAACTTTTTAGAAATATAGTACTAAGCCACAAGGACTTATTCTTGGAGGAACATCCATGGTTAATAATGCTTGAAGAGTTTAAGTAGTCTTAGGATGGGTGACCTCCTTGGAAGTGTAATGCTTCACCCCATGAGAATCACATAGATGCATTGAGTTGCAAGTGGATCATTCATGTTCATGAGTGATTGGTTCTTGTAAACTACTACTCTTGAAATATGAGTTGATGAATTTGACTCGAAGACTATGAAGATAAATCATTATAAAACATCACAAATTGATACATTATGAAAAATATTCTCCTGTCTATCATTAGATGAATTAAAATGACTCAATAGTAAATGGTTAATAAGACACAATACTATTTAAACATTTTGCAAATGTGATGGTAAGCTAAGTGGACTTAATATTGAAGGAAATTTCATGGCTAAGCATGCTTGATGCAATAACTGCTAAGTGAACCTTTCATACTAATAAGAAATGAGTTTGTATAAACCACTACTCATTAAGATACAAATTAATAAATTTGACTTAAAATCTACATGATTAAATTGTGATATAACATAATAATTTAATACATCATAAATATACTTCATACTTAATTAATTAAATCTAGATTATTAAATACTAAAACCAAATATAAACATTAACTATTTTAATTAACATTCAATTAATGCTATATTTTAATTGAACAATAGTATCTTGTAGAATTGCATCAAATGAATGTATAAAGAGATGCATAAATATACGTCCTCTTTGAAGGGACTTCAGCGACTCGAGTTTAGCTAATTGACTTTAGCGACTTTGTTTTCGACTAATTAATTTAACAGGTATTATAACGGGTATTAGTGAAGTCATACAACACCCTAAAATACATGGTCATCTCCTAGTACATGCCTTGGGGGTCGAAGAACCGGAGAAATGGAAAAATGTCTGCCATATTGGGCTTTTCGATGAGTTTCATTAATTCCTAGACGGTATCTTTGAGCTCACGATGGGCAAGACCAAGTAGTGATAGTCTTTCTTAACGCACCTTTTACGTTGTAAATGCTAACTAGGAGGAGCGCAACAACAAACCTTTCTCCTTTCAAACCAATTAAACGAGGAAAGATAAAGGATTTTTAATGTTTATTTATACAAGTCAAATTATTTAGTCGACATGTGATTAGGGCACTAATCACAACTTTAAAACCATTCCCTTTTTTATTTATTATAAATTTATGGATTTTAAATATGTGAGTAATTATGGGGAGTGTTAATAGTAAATCATATTTACTTAGGCTTAAGTTTTAACTTAGGTACATAATACGGTAATTAGTTTTTTATTCTCGTATTGGGTGGTTGTATACCCATCAACATTTCATGTCTTTATAAGTTTGTAGCATTATTTACATTAATCATCCAGTTCTCAATGCATTTAATCTTAGGTGAATTATTTTCTCTGGTGCTTGTGAAGGTTATTTTTGCAGATGGTCATCTTGGGCATGATGCTCTCACAGAGAGAAGCTAATCTCCCTACAAAATGCATCTATGTATGTAACATTATAACTTAACACCCCATCCCCCATCCCATGCATTGGACAAAATGCACCAACAAAAAGACTCGATGGACCGTGCTGACGAACGTTTAGGCATGTGTTGTTTGAAGTATCCTCACATGTCTCATTGCCAAAAAGGTGTGGTAGCATCGGTAGGTTTTTCAAAATAAAAAATTAGATGGACAAAAAGCCCAAAATGTTGCCATTTTTTACATTTGTATTTTGGAAGTTGCTAGGGAGTACGAAAGGGAGTTGTAGGTGTTCAGAGGCTGAAGAAGAGTGAACATTCTCCCTAAAAAAACAAATTTGACAGGCACATGAAGCTAGTTAGCAGGTATGTATATCTGCCAAAAATATATGCCATTTTACCATTTTTCCTAGGAACTATGAAGAATTGAACGACTATTCATTGCAAAGATGGGTTTTTAGTGACAGGTTTCCAAGGGTTTTCCTTTCGAAAAGGGGTTTTGATTTGAAACACAAAGTTATTTATGTGCTTTTGAGTTGAGGGTTTTTTAACTTTTCCATTTTTATCTTCTTATTGAATAAATTGAATAGCTATTCATTGCAAAGATGGGTTTTTAGTGATGTGTTCCAAGAGGTTTCATTTTATATGTAGAGTTGTTTATGTGCTTTTGTGTTGAAGGGTTTCTAATTTTTCCATTTTAATTTTCTCAATGATTAAATGAATAACATTTAGAGAAACCAGAAACATAATGTGGATTCTGCACCAGCGGGTTTTCAAAATCATAATTTGTAATGGACAAAAAGCCCAAAATGTCGCTATTTTTTACATTCTCGTTTTGAAGGTTGTGGGGGTTGTTTATAAAGGGTTTTAAAACATCAAGTGGGTTGTTATTTGTAAAGGGTTTTCAAACGTTAAGTAGGTTGTTGTTTGTAAAGGGTTTTCAAACATTAAGTGGGTTGCAAGTTTTCTAAAACCTAGTGTTTTGCAACCTATAATTTTAAAAAACAATATGAATGTCTTGAAACACTTTTGTTATTTACGCCATAGGAATGCAATGAAAGGCACCATTTTATAAACAACCAATAAGGTATTTGGCTTCAGTGTGTAGAGGGTTTTACAACATTGTGTGGGTTGGAGGTTTCATAAAACATGTAGTCACCTCCCACTGTGTTTTCCAACATGTAATCATACTGTGCATCAGGGAAAACTTTAAGAAACCCCCTGCTCAGTGAAGGTGTAAAATCCTGATGAATCTTGTATACTTCCAAATAAAAGTATTAATTTTAGTGGCAAATTTTTTCAGTTTTCATGAAAAAAAAAAAAGTCCATTGGTGAATCTTTTCTAATCACTAGAAGTCTGTGGAAAATCCTAGTGAAATGCAAATTTTTTAAAACCAATAAGATTTTTCAATTGGCGATTAAAATCTATTTTCAAACCAATTAAATATTTTGATTGGTGAATTAAACCTGTTTTCAAACTAGAGAAAATAATTTTGTTGGCGATTAATTTTTGTTTTCAAACTAAAAAGTAAAATTCATTAGCGAATTAAACCTATTTTCAAATGATTAAGAAAAAAACATTGGCAAATTAAACATAATATCAAACTAATAAAAACATGCAGTGGCAAAGTGTCAATGCAAATCAATCTAACCACAACTGTTCAATGAATTGTCAATGGACGGTTGTAGTTCCATTCCCGAAGTAAATATCTGAAGCAGTAGACTTGATAATTGAAAACTCTATTATTAACTTCGCTAATTGAGGGCCAAGAGGTAATAATTTTCCAAACTCCGCACATACTGATCTTAATTACCCATCGATCCTCCAGTCATGTCCACTTTCTAAAATCTTCTCAGTATCTTCACTTCATAAATGCACCATCCTTGCCACCTTCCCTATCTTAATTCACCAAAGTTGAGGTTTTCGTGTTTCTCCTAACCTTGGTTGCAAGTCTTTCTTGGTCATCTTTGTATTCAGTGGGTTGGAGGTTTTGAAAACTTCAAAACTTCAAACTTTGATTCTAAGATTCCAAGTTTTAGCAACCACACAACATTATGGACCATGACCATTCGATAATTTTTTGACTGAGGGCTATAGTTGCATTCCAAAAGTATATCTCTCAAGCACTAGATTTTTGAATTGAAGACTCTAGAATTACACTAGAATCATTAGATTTTCAGAAATCAATGGTTGAGATTTTATTAATTATTTAGGTTTATCGGTCATCGTGATCTTGTTTACCGTTTAATATTTCCTAAGTTAGACCAAAATATTTTATGAAAAAGCTTTAAATCTTAACTCTATAATCCTAAGGGTCGAGTCTTGTCAACCTAGCGATGTCCCCATTTTAAATTATGCACCTGCATAAAGTTTGTTTTAAAGGAAGGATGGTTCGATGAATTTTAGATGGATGACTATATTTGAATTCTAGATGTAAATCATTGAAGTACTAGAATTGTGAATTGAAACCTTTGGAATAACACTAGAATCGTTAGATTTTCAAAAATCAATGGTTGAGATTTTATTAATTATTTAGTTCTGTCGGTCATTGTGCTCTTGTTTACCATTTAATATTTCCTAAGTCAAACCTGTGTTGTAGGAAAAATGGTCCCTTGTCATTTTCATGGCCTTTTAGGTCTTGTTTCATGGTGTTGTAACTATGTTGCTTTGATTTAATGTTGTAAGATGGCTTGAACATGGATTGAACATGCTTATTTAGGTACTAAAATTCAAAGAATGACGTCTTGTGAAGGTGTTGTGAAGTTTTGTAAGACATTTCTACATTCTTCTAGACTCTATTTAATGAAATTTACCTAAAAATCACATTTTCACTCATCAACAAGTCCTATTTTGAAGTGTTGTAAAGTCTTGTAACAAGCTTTCATGCTTTTCTAGGCACATCTTCACTATTTACACCCTTATCATGCTTTATTTTGTCTCTTTATGCCCTCATATGACTTAATTAAGTGGATTTTTGCATATTATCCTAACAAATAACATTAAATACAACATTTTTCTTGACACATGTTTTTAGGTCCTAGGTGGGACCCAAATCCATGGGTGGCGAATGAGTCCCCCTTGGCCCCAAATTCAAAATATTTCAAATTTCCTTTAGGATTTTATTCAAAATTAATTGATGTTAGCATGTGATGAGGTATGAACGGATACTAAGGCACAAGAACTATATAAATATGTGTTTTTCACCTCTTTTTACATCCCCTACAATATTCTCCAAAATTCACATATCATATTCAAGCAATCTCAAGCATTCAAGCATTTTACATCAATAATTCAAGCACTATTCAGGCACTTTGAACCAGCCACTGATATTACTTCAGACATGCATTATCAAGAGTTATGTGATTTAATAGTACTTGCATGCTATTAATTTACCTTTCTCTTTCATTTCATTATCTTTTCAAGGGTTTAATTACCAAAAGTGGTGTTTGACCAAGGCAAACCCCTATTCACTAACCCTTAATCATTTTTCCCCTTTTGCTTGTTGGTTTGCATATTTGACAGGTTATATAGTGTTGAAGAGTGATTTTCAAGTCAACTAGGTGCTTCAATTCAACTTAAGTCAAAACTAAGCTTTGGGAGACTTATTTGTCCATTTTTTGTAGATCTGACTTCAATAACCCGACAAGCAAACATTTTCAGATTTGGTGTTGCAGAGTTGTCTCCCAGTTTTTTAGTAATTTGGTGGAGGAATGATTCACCACCTGTGGTAAATGAGTCCCACCTTAGGACTGAAAACTTGATTTTTGTTAGATTTCAAATCCCGATAGACAAAAACCAGCTCCCAATAGTTTTCCACCAGTAGGTGGACTAATTTTCCACCCTAGGCGAATGAGTCCCACTGTGAAAAATTAGTAAATTTCACCAACATCCAAAACACTCTAGAAAGTTCACATTTCCCCTAGGTGCACTTAGATTCATCCCTGTATCTTTTGTTTTGCATATTTTCTTCATTTACATAGTTGTTTGCATATCACAATGTGTTTTCAAACATAGTTGTAATTACACTTTTGCATTCATTTCCAACCACCTAGATTAATCTATTGCACTTATTTAACTTCATTTACATCAAATCATATGACACACATCCTAATTTGAGTGATACATAAGCATTTTTGGCCCTATCTCTCTCCTTAGGTAAAAAACAAGAGCAGTCCATAGGGTTCCAAAAATCTATGTTTCATTTTGGTGAACCCAACTTTTGAACACTTTGAATTTCTGATTGTATTCATATATTGCATCTTATTTTCAATTTGCATTTGCATTCAATTAAGACATTGAATTGTTATTGCATTCTAGGAATTTTCATTTTTGCATTAGTCAAAGCTTCATCTAGATTTCTTTTTTGCATTACATCCAATTGCAAAAATTCAAAATCCATATTTTTCATTTGAAAATTGCATACTGTAGAGAATTTAAATCATCTTTTTTTTTTTTTGAAAAACATTAAAAAACTTCATACTGGGACTCATTCGCCACCCAGGGCGAATCAATCCCTCTGCACTTCTGAAACAACATTTATGCAATCTATTTGGCATTTTTTTGCATTACATTTTTCTGTTATTGCATTCCATTTTAATTCACATATTCTATGTTTTTCTTCATTTATTGCATCTTATTTTATTTCCATCATGGAATTTTATTTCAATAAGTTTTGGAATTCCTTATAGTCATTGGTAGACATGTCCAATTGTGCCTTTGGTTGTGACCCTAATGACCTTGAAATCACACATGCTCCTACAAATCCTCATGATTTTCCTCCATGTGAAGTAGACATCATTGGAGAAGATGATGATAGCATGCACAAGTTCTACAATGACTGCCTTAACAACCTAGAAGCCAATGCAACATTTTACCCATCAATGAGATCAGAAGACCTTCCCACTATTGCACCTCTTGATCATTTTGCATATTTACATCCTAAAGTCACTATAAGACCCATGGTTCCTCCCTCAAGTGGACCTAGTTCCTCTCAACCCACACAATCCCAACCATTCTATGAGCATATAGTCACAAACATTCCTATCAACCTTGAAGAGACTTATGGTAAATGATTTACTATCTTAAGTAAACAAGGTTCTGACACAAAACATGAACATGACATCCATCAACTTTTTGAACAAAAACCAACTGAAGCAAACACAACCGGCCTTGGATATCATGATCCTTCACATCCTGAGAGACATCCCCTTCAACCTAGGAGACTTTCAAATGATGGAACAGTGATCTTGAATGCTCCACCTAACCTAAATATTCTTCTTTCGTGAGAGAAACCCTTACCTCCTTTTAATTATAAGGATGTTAGGACCCCATGGGTCCTTCTCCTCCTATCCATGAACAAGGAAAATCTAGCAAGCGGAAACGACCTTACCAACTCAAAAATATTAAATTTCCTACACATCCTCCACCTGAATGTGAATGAAAACTTCAACTCCTTTTAAACAAAGGTCTTATACTTTTACCACCTGTGAATAGGTTGGTTATTCATCCCAAAGACTCTAACATCCCATTTTGCAAATATCATCGCATCCTTGGACACCGCACTGGAGAATGTCATACATTGAAGGACATACTAGATAAGTATCACTTCATTGATACTAATTGTTTCCCCATCATACCTTAAAGCAACCACATCCCATCCTCATTCCATAGTTGTAGAATTCCCTATTCTCACTATTGCATGATCCTTTCACATCACCCACCTTGGCTCATTCTTTCCTTTACACTTTGTGGAGGGAAAGACATTGTTAGCCTTATCCTTGTAATGCACTTATCTTAGTCTCTTAACTATGTTATTTATTTTCTACTTATCCCTTTAAGATTGAGAAACCAATAACTTAGTTAATGGTTGACTTATATTTGCATTACTTGTTTCTTTTCCTTTTCATGTGTGTATTGTGTTCCAATATGTGCAGGATCCATGATGGGCCAAAACATGGTGATATAATAGGTATGTGTAGGGTATGTGGCTGACGACGTTTTTTTTACCCAAAATTGATGAAAAAAAAATGATTTTTAAAGGATATTCTCAACTTTCAACCAATATAAATTATGCTTTACTTTGAATTTAATAAATAATTATTATTCATTTTCTATTTGAATTACGACTAAAGTCTTGATTGATAGGCTAGTTGAAAAAAATCTATAGCTTTCAAACACTATCACATTTTTTGAATCCAAAACATGCGTCACATTCTATGCTTCACATACTATAGGATTAAAACAAAAATAATTGAATTTCATGAAGTTTTGACCAAGTTAAGGTGGTCAGACATACAATTTTTTATATTTTTTAAAAGTTGTAATCAAAAAATCATAATTAATTATTTACTTTGAAAAAAATTACAAAAAAATATGCATCACATCGGGACATGATTCCTCTACTTATATCTAAAAATTTATAAAAAAATATTATCATTTTATTGTGGTTAGGGTGGTCAGACGCACACCTACTTCTTATTTTTTCCTTGAAATTTAAGTGCTACTACATTGAAATTTCAAATTTTCACCAAATAGATTTTATTTTTTCTTAATAAACCTAGTAGTTTAGAAACTAAATTCAATTTTCTATAGATTCTATTCTTACTTATTTTTTAGATAATATAGATAACTTATTCAAATTTTTACGTCAAGTTGCCTAACTCTGATTTTTTAAAATTTTTTGCCACTTAAGGGCCTATTTTTTCCATGATGATCTTGCACATACCCATTCCCCCATATCGTGTTTTGATGTTCTCACTTTTTACACTTCTTCTATTTGTACCTCTATTCTTGTATTTGTCGTTCTTTGTCTTTTTCTCTTTTTGTTTTTGTGTTTTCCTTTTAGGGATGACACAAAGCATAGAGACACCCTATGTCTCTTCCATGTTAACCCAAAAGGTCCTTGTCTTTTTCTCTTTTGGTTTTCTATTTTCCTTTTGGGGATGAGGTGAGAAAGAAGAGGTGAGAAAGGCAATAAGTTTGTTGCACCTCCTAACTAGAATTTACAAATTTTCACCAATCCTATGCCAAAACACACTACCTTGTTTGTCAAAGCTAGTGAACCTTCCAAGCCTGATGTAATGACTATTGATACAAACAATGAACAACATGATACAACTCCTATTGTTACCCAAGCTAGTCCTATAGATAATCTTGTGGATATGATAGACATTATCCCTCGTAAGGGCCAAACCACAAAATCCCTTGATATTACTTTTTCTACTAAAGACATACTCCACAAGCTTCCCGATGGTCCTCTTTACATAATTGGTCGAATCTATGATAAGCCCACTAATGGGATATTAATAGATCCCACTTGTGGTTCCAATGTGATCTCATAAGAGTTTTTGGTATTACATGAACTATATCAAGATGATTACAATAAACCCACATGGATTAAAACACATAATGATTTTGCATGCCCTATAATTGGATTGATCGTGTTACCCTTACAAATAGGACCTAAAATCTTGGAAGTAACATTTTCAATTATTCCACAATTTGACCAATTTCATTTGTGGCTAGGCCTCCCTTAGCTCCGCTCAATGAAAGTGGTCCCATCAACTATTCATAAGTGCTTGAAGTTTCCACATGACAACGAGATAGTCACCATAAACCATAGTGGCTTTAATCCTTTATCTTCCAAAGGTAAATTATCATTAGAATCCTTTTGGCCTACACCTATGGAACCCATGACCCATTGCAAGGATTTCTTTTTCATGGCTTATGAAAAGTTTAAAGCCAAAAAGATAGAAAAATTGTCTCTTCAGAACTTGTCCCTGCCCACTTCCACACCTCCTATCATAGACAAAACCATGCTTCAACCTAAGTCTAAGATTGAGAAAACCATACAACCTCTTGAAGAATCACCCCTTTGAGATTCCCCTGCCATCGTATAAATGAACAAGGGAATATGAAACAATCCTTGCTTAGCCTCCTCACCTTAAACAAGTTTATAAAGCAAAAGAGAAAGTGGTTGATCCCTCCTCTTTGGTTTCTTGTGTTCTTCCCTCTTTGGAAGTAGAAGAAACTATGATGACTCAATCTACTCTTACACCTAAAAAACTCCAAAAAAAATTAAATAGAACCATGGTGCTAGGGAACGTAGGCATTGTTGTCATTTCCTTGCTTGTCAATCTTGCATAGAGGAAGATAAAGAAAATTAACCTTTAACTTTAATAGAAGTAATAGATGACTACAGGTCTATCTTGTGGTGGGTCAGAAGGAGGGTGGTCATCTATTAGTTCTATTAAAGTTAAAGGTTGATTTTCTTTATCTTCTTCTATGTGAGATTGATGAGTAAGGAGACGATGACAATTCCTACATTCCCTAGCACCCTGGTTCTGTTTAATTTTTTTTTGGAGTTGTTGAGGTGTAAGAGTGGATTGAGTCATCATAGGTTCTTCTACTTCCAAAGAGGGAAGAAGAAAAGAAACTGAAGAGGAGGGGTCAACCACTTTCTCTTTTGCTTTGTAAACTTGTTTAAGGCGAGGAGGCTAAGCAAGGATTGTTTCATATTCCCTTGGTCATTTAAATGATGGTGGGGAAATATCAAGGGGTGATTGTTCAAGAGGTTTTTATGGTTTTCTCAATGTCAGACTTAGGTTGAAGCATGGTTTTGTCTATGATAGGAGGTGTGAAAGTGGGCAGGGACGAGTTCTGAAGAGACAATTCAACTATCATTTTGGGTTTAAACTTTTCATAAGCTATGAAAAATAAATCCTTGCGAGGAGTGATGGGTTCCATAAGTGTAGGCCAAAAGGCTTCTAATGAGAAGTTACCTTTGGAAGATAAAGGATTAAAGCCACAATACTGTATGGTGACTATCTCTTCTCATGTAGAAACTTCAACCACTTATGAACAATTGATGGGACCACTCTCATTGAGTGAAGCCAAGGGAGGCCTAGCTGCAAACAAAATTGGTTAGATTGCAGAATAATTGAAAATGTTACTTCCAAAGTTTTAGGTCCTATTTGTAAGGGTAGCACGATTGATCCAATCGTAGGGCATGCAAAAACATTATGTGTTTTAATCCATGCAGTGGGTTTATTGTAATCATCTTGATATAGTTCGTGTAATACCAAAACTCTTCGATGATCACATTGGCACCACAATTGGGATCTATTGATATTCCATTAGTGGGCTTATCATAGATTCAGCGAGCTATGTAGAGAGAACCATTGGGAAGCTTGTGGAGTATGTCTTTAGTAGAAAAAGTTATATCAAGGGATTTTGTGGTTTGGCCCTTATGAGGGATAACATCCATTGTAGCCACAAGATTATCCATAGGAATAGCTTGGGTAACAATAGGAGTTGTATCATGTTGTTCATTATTGGCATCAACAGTCCTCATTACATTAGGCTTGGAAGGTTCACTAGCTTTGAAAAACAAGGTAGTATGTTTCGGCATAGGATTGGTGAAAATTTGTAAATTTTGGTTAGGAGGTGCAACTGACTTATTGGCTTTCTCACCTCATCTTTCTTTCCATCTTTCCTTTGCATGATTCTATATCTTAGGGGCTTGACCAACATGTGGATCTCTCTTGAATGACTACTTTAGTGTCAATTTGAAGCAAGTTCATCCTCTCACTAAAGTGGGGGATAAATGTGTCATAGAAAAAACTACCCTTCACTTGACATAAGATTAATTGGACTTAATGAGGCTCTCATTTAGGTGTTGTGAGGCATTTTATGCATCCATACTAAGTCTTAGAAATTTTCAAACTAAATAAAATGATTTTAATGACATCTTGTGAAGGTGTTGCGAAGTGTTACAAGATATTTCTACAATCTTGTAGACTCTTTTTAATGCAATTCACCTAAAAATCACCTTTTCACTCATCAACAAGTCCTATTTTGAAGTGTTGTAAAGTCTTGTATGAAGCTTTCACACTTTTCTAGGCACATATTCACTATTTACACCCTTCTCATGCTTTATTTTGTCTCTTTATGCCCTCATATGACTTAATTAAGTGGATTTTTGCATATTATCCTGAAAAATAACATTAAATACAACATTTTTCCTAACACATTTTTTTAGGTCCTTGGTGGGACCCATTCACCATGGTTGGCAAATGAATCCCCCTTGGCCCCAATTTCAAAACATTTCAAATTTCATTTTGGGATTTTATTCAAAATCACTTGATGTTAGCATGTTATGAGGTATGAATAGATACTAAGGCATGCAAATTGTATAAATATGTGTGGGTATGTGCAGGACCATCATGGAAAAAATAGGCCCTTCAGTGGCCAAAAATTTAGAAAAATCAGAGTTAGGCAACTTGACGTAAAAATTTGAATAAGTTATATATATTATTTCAAAAATATGTAAGAATAAAATTTGTAGCAAATTGAATGTAGTTTATAAACTACTAGGTTTATTTAATATATATATATATATATCTGTTTGGTAAAAATTTGAAATTTTAATGCAGTAGTACTTAAGTTTCAGGGAAAAAATAAGAATTAGGTGTCTGACTGACCACCCTAACTACAATAAAATGATAATATTTTTTTATAAGATTTTAGACATAAGTAGAGGCCTGATGTTCAGATGTGATGCATATTGTTTTGTAATTTTTTCCATGTAAATAATTAATTATGAATTTTTTATTACAACTTTTAAAAAATATAAAAACTCATATGTTTGACCACCTTAACTTGGTCAAAACTTCATGAAATACAATTTTTATTTTCTTAATCCTATAGTATGTGAAGCATAGAATGTGATGCATGTTTTGGATTCAAAAATGTGATACCGTTTGAAAGTTGTAGATGCTTTTCAATCACCATCAATTAGGACTTTAGTCATAATTCAAATAGAAAATGAATAACAATTATTTATTAAATTCAAAGTAAAGCATAATTTATATTGGTGGAAATCTGAGAATCTCCTTTAAAAACCCTTTTCATTTCATCAATTTTGGGTAAAAAAAAGTTGTCAGCCACATACCCTACAAATACCCATCATATCACCACATTTTGGCCCATCATGATCCTGCACATACCCATTTTTTTCACCTCATTTTCACATCTTCTTCATCTCCTATCAATTCATCAATCCATCTATCATCATCTTATCTTTCACATTTTCCACCTCTCATTCCATTTATCTCCTCAAGCAAGCTAGGGCTTTCACTTTGCAGGTCACTCATTAAGCTTCCTAAGACATTCAAGGTTTGATTATACATGTGTTGCAGACTTTCAAGATCAAATCATCATGACAAGGTAATCAATTTCATTTTGCATATTTCATCACTTCTTTTCATCATTTTGGTTTAATGACCTAAACGGGGTTTGACCAAGGCAAACCCTCAAGCCCTAACATTGATCAACTTTTCTCTCTCTTGTCTTGTGTATATGTAGATCTAGGTTTCTTGGAAGCTTGGATATAATTAGAAATCAAGCTACAAGGTTGTTAAAGCTCTCTATATCTCTCTCTCTTCATCATTCAATTCAAAGAATCAATAGAAAGTCATTTTTAGACCTGAATTCGACGGTTTCAGAAACAGACACCTATAGGAGACAGAAGTGCGGATCTAACTCCATAGAATTAAATCATAATTTTACAGATTCCTGTAGGTGGACTAATTCACCACCCATGGAAAATGAGTCCCACCTATAGGCCTAAAATTTTTTTTCTTAGGTTTCAACTCCTGGTAGTTAGAAACAAGTTTTTGAAAGATTTTACTAGAAATGGGACTAATTCACCAAGCATGATGAGTGAGTCCAAGTGGCCATCAATAGAGGGTTTTGAGACTTTCTAGAATGTTCCAATGACATCAATCTACCTCCAGGTGCACTCTGTTCACTCTCATTCATTTATATTTTCATTTGCTTAAGTTTCTAGTACATATTTTACATTCAACACTTTATTTTCTAGCACTTTTGTATTAGATCAATTTACATTCTTTAGTCTGCATTTTCATTAAATTTCCAGCATTAAGACACATTTAGACACTCCACATTTTCTTTTCATTCTTCCATCCTTTAGTCTTGAGTGTTAACGTTGTGTATTTTGGCCCATTTTCTTTGTCCTTCTAGGTGAAAGACACTAGGAGGAGCTAAGAAGGATTTGAGTGCAAAAATTCTTCATTTCAAGACCAAAATATTTTATGAAAAATCCTTAAATCTTAACTCTTTAATTTTGAGGATCAAGTCTCATCAACCTAGTGATGTCCCCATTTTAAAATAATTTTATAGTTTATTTGCATATGCACTATGGAACCATCTTGTCATCTATTGCAGGCATACCTTTTAAGCAATTGTTTAAATAAGGATTCAAGTGTTGAAATAAATGTTAATTATCACATCAATAATATTGATGAATTTAAAAATGGTAAGTGTGATGTCATATTGATTGTGTTCATGCTGAATTCTATATATACTTCACCAACTTGATGTTCTTCATATCATTTATAATATATTTGGCATTGATTTATTTCTTCTCTATTCTCAATTTATTTGAGATATTATGGAGTCTTCATGGTGTGTCTTGCTACCCAAATGTTTTTGTGAGAAAAGAAGGGATGATGCATATGATTGAAAAAATTTGGGTATGGTTTTTGCAATTCCTTGTGTGCAGGTTGAGGATGCTATAAGAATAATTGTGGGTAGGGAATAGCTTCAAAACAACCCTCGTGCTCTATATTTTGAGGTAGCTTCGGATTTCTTGTCCAATTGCATGGACATTTTGGTCGATAAAGATTTGGTGAAGAGGCTGGCAATATGTTATTTGCAACCTTTCATTTACTCTATTTCTTTGTTGGAGTTGGCATTGGATTATTACAATTTTGAAAGTGGGTTAGTGCCTATTGGTGGAATCTTTAGGAAAGTGGAGTTGCATACTTCTATAGTGTAGGCTCCTTCCCTGATTAATATGAGATGGGGTCTACTATGTGATATGAAAACTGAATCATTAAAAAGTCTGTAGTTTTGGAGGAAGGTTTTGGGTGATTCGCTTTTCTTCTCTACTATTAATTTGTTAAATTCAATTCATGTTCTACTCAAACAACTAGTTGATTTCCTCAACTAATCTTACAAAAAAATAGTAATGAATTGTGTGACATGTCACGTGTCTATATTTTATTGTACAGTGTAATAGTTCTTGTAATATGTACTTTGTGACTGGTTTTTTGTCACAATTAGTGGCTTTTTGGCCACATTGGTTATGTACTATGTATTTCAGTCTTTAGCAATAGCTACTTAAATTATTAAAATGATTTTTGTGGCTCCATTCTTATAAATCCATTTTGCTTTGATCAATATAAGAATGTTAAATGTGGCTTTTAAAGCTAATAGTAATTATCAACATATAGTTCTGATCATAAGTGAGCAAAATTTATTGTGACTTATTAGTGGACATTGATAATGATTAAAGTAAAACGAGACATTTAATTCTCTCTTTTCAATATGTCGAAGTATGCCATCTTTCATTTATTCTATTAAAATTCTAAATTTGGTTGTGGTACTAGGCAGCGGCATGGATTAATGCCATATGAATAGCCAGAGTGATTGATTGGATAGCTTTATATTAAAAATAGCATGATGTACTATAGAATCGTAGATGATGATGTCAATAATCCAATGATTTTTACAATTGAAAGCTTGCATGACACTACTGATTTTGACAATTGATAGCTTGTCAACTTGAGGTACAGTTTACATGTAGCCAGCTTGAGGTACCGATTAAGTTGGATTTTTGCTTTGCACGAACCACAATTATTACTAGTTAGTAGTAACTATACATAAACTCACATGTGACACGTGTGAGTTGTACAAGGGACCAGGCTAGTAGTGGCACTTTTGATGATACTTTTGGCCCATAAATAAGGATAGTGAGCACAACTAAAATCATTTGTTGAATTGTCAAAAGGGTTTTCATTTTGTAGGGTTAATAACTTAATAAGGATTCAGGAAGAAGAGGATGTGGTATTATTGGGGATGCTCTAAATTCTCTTGCCTCTAGTTATGTAGTTATAGAGTAAAATTCCAATTTCCTTCAAAGTTTAGAATGGGTGGAATTGGAAAGAAGTTGATTTGGTTCACTTGACTTCCCAGACAGGTTTTGAACTAGGATGAAGAGCTCTGATGGAGATAAGTGCTATCCTAGTTCATGGAAGCTGCAAGTAAAAAATGGAAGCAGTTTTAATACCTCTTATCATCTCAATGGTTTCCTAGGAAATTCCCATGCATTTATTTTTAGTGCTCATATTCTACATGGGATAAATTTTACTACCCTCCATCATCTGTATGGTTGGCCAGGAGAGTCTCTTGCATTTATTTTAAGACACCATGGCCTACGAGGCAAGCCCCATCCATTTATTTCTAGTGCTCATATTTTGCATGGGAGTAATTTTACAACCCCTCGTCTTCTGCATGAGTTTGGTTCTGAAAGGGGCTAAGTACATTTTGTATCTTCATAGCTCCCATTTCCCTAGTTTGATTGGGCCTGCTCTCCCCATGCATTTATTTTTAGAACCCATGGCTGACCCGACAAGTCCCATGTGTTTATTTTCAGAGCTCATGGTTTACCTAGCAAGTCCCATTTATTTTCAGAGAAACATGTATCACATTTATGTTTTCACTGGTGGTACAGTAGAAGCTTGGCACTTGAACTTACATTTGTATTTGTACTATGTAATAATGTGACATTGTAATTCAGTTGTAATAAAATAAATGGTTGTGCTATTAATGTGACATTGTAATTCATTTTATTAAGTCTTTTGTAGGTTAAGTGCTATTAATGGTTGTGAAATGTGCTATTAATGTCACATCGTAATTCATTTTATTAAGGCCTTTGCAATGTTAAGTTTTCAGCCCCTTGGCCTTGATATCAATCCTAGTGCATTAAAGTTTAAAGAAAATTTAAAACACATGTTTTATGTTTATTATTTATATCATAAATTACTCAATTGTTTGATGAAAATTTGATGTATGGTTGTAGTTTCATTCTAGAATGAAAAGCAGAGAGCACTAGGCTTGCAAACTTGAACCTGTGGAATCACCCTATAACCATTAGATCAACAAAGATCAATGGTTTAGAATTTGCTGTCAATGCAGGAGTAAATCATTAATATCTTGTTTTAAATGTTGCTAGCCATGTAATACCTAATTGTTTATTGTGTAGTCCATAAGTAACGAGTAGACGTTTCAGTGTCATTCACTTTAATATTAAAAAATATAGCACTATTTATTGATAAGTGATTTTATTTTGAAGGTAGAGGGTCAACACACAAGGAGATTTCAGTCTTCAGTTTGCTCATTGCAGTGCACCACCCTATTCTAGGTTCCACAGTTCCACTTCCAACAAAGCCATTCTAGTAACCCAGTTTCAACTTTAAGAATCAAAATTAAAAATACGGGTAAGTTAAAGAATTCTTGTAGCTATGTTTCATCATTTGACATTTCTTAAAATCTTATTTTGTCAAACTTTTAAGTTTAGGTTTAGGGTTAAGAGGCTTAAGAATTAAGAAAAATTAAGGACTAATAGGGAATTCACAAATTTCACATTGTTGATTGTATTAGCATGTCTACCACTAGTAGTAGTACCACTAGAGCAATGTCCCAGATAAAGAAATACATTATGAAAAATTGCTTAAAACCCCGGGTTTCACTGATGAATACCATGATATTTATGATCCTGAAACCTATGATAGGCATACTTCAGAACTTAGATTTTCATCTGAGAATAATGCTTCAAAGAAAATGCAGGTTAATAGTATCAGTGCATCATGGGTAACTAGATTAAGGTGCATGATATTACATGAGGTTCTCCCTTGCCTAGAATTTATCATGGTCTATGCCCTAAATTATGATGATAACAAAAGATTAATTGTTAATAAAGATAACGAAGAAAAATTGTTATCCATTAATGCAAAAGAACTTGGAAATGTGTATTCCTTGGGGTTTTCAATTGAAGAATTTGGAACTATCCATATTAACCTAGAAAATCTTGCTAGTGATTATGAAGTAGTGGATGAAAGGGAAAAAATTTCTTTCTTAAATAGAATAGTTTAGGATAGAAACAAATTGCTTGGTGATCATAAGCCTCCTTATGATTTGGATATTTTTAGACCATGGGTTCAAGATACTATTTCCATGCTATAATTTTTCCTCAGATTGGATAGCAATTTGGAAGTGGGTGCAAATCCTCCTTGAAATGGTGTATAATATCCATTATGGTGTTCCACATGTCAAATATAATTTTATTGGGAATATTGTAGAATCCATGCATAAATAATTTTTAATGATTAAAGGAGGATCCACCAAAACATTTAGGTTCACAACCTACCTATGCTATCTTTTTCTATTCAAATTTAGAGGAATGTTTTAGACCAAGAAGCTTTAGATTTAGCCCTATGGTAATGCCGAGGAAAAGAAACTGGCTCCACTTCTAATATATGAATGGACCACTGTGATAAGGATGCATGATTCTCGAAGGAACTACAGTCATTTTGTAGACTACTTTTTGGCTCCATTGCATCAAGCAATTACAAATACTCCAATGCCTAGATTGCATATGTCATGTAGAAACTGCATTCAACTAGGAAAAGAAATACAATTGGCTGATTGGTACTTAATGGAAGAATATATTGTGCTAAGATTTTATGGATTGCAAGTACAACCATACAAACTTCCAATACATGTGACAGAAAGGGTTTTTTCTTTGGAATATGTAAGGTAGATGTAGAGTACTGATGAAAGACACTTTAGTGGTTGGGGGAAGAAGACCTTATTTCCTTCTTTACCTTTTTCATGTGGAGGGATTACATTTGAGAGAAAATAATTTAGTGTGGCACATGATCTTTTGAATTTTTTTATTTTGATGCTATCTGTCACTGGCAGTATGATCCATGTGACACCATTAAATCAATGATTGTGCTCAATAAGAATGTTTGAAGTAGAATTCAACATCAAATTAAACCCTTGCTTGAAAACTTGAGAAACAAGGATTCTTGGGATGAGGTCAAAGTAGCAATGGAGAAAAGTGTTGTTGAGAATGGTATTTCCTTAGAACAAATGTTTGCAGATATTATGGAATTGCATTGAAAGAAAATTAGGAGGTACAACAATTTTTATGAAAAAATTCATAAAACATCTAGGAGAGTAAAAAAGTTAGATTATCTAGAAATGAAGTTACAGAAAAAAAAATGGCCATGATAAAAAAATACTTCCTTTTGGTCTATGAGGAAGGAGGTAGGTGATCCAAGAGCTCTTGCAGAGTATGGAGATAACAAAGAAGATCTTGAGTTTATCAAATTATGGAATATAGAGCATCTAGATGACTGAGAAGATGAATAAAGTGATGATGAATCTAATGATGATAGGAAAGAAGAAAGCTATGCCAATTTAAAAATTGGCTTAAGTGAGGCCACAAAAGAAGCATTTGCTACAGAAGCCCATAGCTGAAAAAATGGGTTATGAAGGTGGTCCTTTGGGGTCCTAAAGACAAGGCCCTTGGATGGTAATAGATGTAGAGCATAGAAAACTAGTTGATAAATTTGGCCTTGGAGTTGGAGGTGAAAAAGAAGAGCTGGGGCATATAGGTTAATTTGTTAGAGCTTCAAATCCTCATCTTCATGGTCAGACACAATCACAACTAGGACATACCCATGGTGGAGGGCTTACTGCAACTGGCACTACCTTTGGTGGCGATGGTATGGGTATTAGTACTAGTAGTGGTCAACATGTGAGCTACAAAAACAAATTACACACAAGAGGACAACAACACAATATACCACAGAAACACCAGGTGATCAAGGCATACAAAAGAGGCAAAGGATTTTGACAGGTCCAACTCCAAGTCACACTACTAGTGGATCCACCACAAAGGATTTATTTCCAAGCACTCCCCCAATGCTAGTTACTACTCTTATTCCTTCACCATTCAAGCATTCCATTGAGCCTGCAACAACAATGGTATTACCCACATTTGACACAAGTAAAGAAATCATAGAGTACACAATTCTTGTTCCCATAGTTCAAAACAAACCAAAAAATTAGATGGCTCCATCTGAATTCGAGGTGAACAATTTTCAATTAGATTTTTCTAAACTGAGAAATACTGACAAAATTAATGTATCAAATAAGAATGAATTGGTGTACACATCATTGCTAAAGCAAGATAGAGAGAAAAAAGGTTGCAAACTCAAATTAAAAAGTTACAGGAAGACCTAGAAAATGAGAAAGAAAAGAGGAAATGAACATATAGCAAGATAAATGAATTTGAAAAAAAAAAAAAATTGCCTCTACATCAACAAGCAAAGAGGATAAGCAAAATGAGATTGCAGTGAATGAATTGAAGCAAAGGCTAGATGAGAGCAACAAGAAATATGATGAGGAAAAATCCACTTCAGAAAAATTAAGACTAAGGATTGCAAATGGAAATGCATAGTGGGAACAAAAATTGGAGAAGGAGAGAAAAATAAATGAAAGATTGGAGGCAGAGGTGATGGAAGCAAAAAATGAAATTAAGTCCACTCAAAATAAGTTATCTGCATTTTGTAGAGAAATAATGAGGCATATGAAACAAAATATCTAGGATGAAATAATGCAGGGGATTGATCATTTCTATGACATGTTTCAATTGATTGATGCTATCAGACAACACCATAATAAGCTCAACAAATATTTAATGGGCAACAAAAATGTGCTACCATTAGATAAATTAGCAAATCAAATTCAACAGTCTACAAAGCTAGTGACAATGTTTTGAAATCAAAAGGGACTACTAATCGGCTTGCTAAAACAATGGCATTATCATTTGTCATTGAAAAGTGTTTGAGAATGCATGAAACAAAGGAATATTTGCATTTGGCCGCAGCCAAGATGAAGAAGGTGGATGAAAAGGTAAGGAAATTCATAGAGCTTGGTTTTCTAGAGGCTTTTGACACAAATGAGTGATTCATTGGAAAGAATGATTTTAGAAAGAAGATGGAGGATACAAGGAAGATTGATTTGGACCAGTTTCCTTAGAATCCAGATGTGTTGACCTATTTGGATTCCATCAAACCATTGCTATCCTTGAATGTAAAATTGGCTAAAAAATCCAAGACATGTTCCAATTTGAATCATGAATTGTTAACAAATCTGCAAGTCAAACAACATTAGTTAGAACAAATGACAATTCCAACACCTGAAGAGTGGAAGTTGCTAGAAAAGGTGATAAAGTGATTTAATTTTTGATAATATGAGTTTCTGAGTTCTAACTCAGCTCTGTGCAGAGTTGTCTTTGAGCAAGATTTTTCATTGCCAATGCCTCTATGTATTCCTTCATGTGATAATCAATTGAAAAGCTCAAATTCATACTTCAATAATGTGTTGATGTTCAATTATATGTATTATTTATTATATCATTTGAAGAAAAAGTATGGTAGTGGTTTCAACTTCTAGATACACTTTAAATGATTGTTGATGTTCATTGTTGTATATGCTACTAATATTATTGTTAATATGTTATTAATCTAATAAGAATTGAGTTGAGTGATGAATCATTGAGTACATGCTCAAGTTTTATTTTTAATACAATTAAAATATGAACTATAAGGTGATTTTAATTCCAGACATCCATAATCTTAGTGAAATTGTATTACAATTCACACATCAATACTCAATCTCCATGACTACTTACCATATCCACTAAACATTTATATGAATTAATTCCTTAATAAAGGTACTTTGACTGGTTCAATAAACAAGAGTTAGAATTAAAACATACATCAATGCATATTGCATAATATTAATAACACAGAAGATTAATGAAAGATTATTGATCACATTTCATTAATAATTCATGTAAAATGCTACAGCTGGAGAGACGATAGACTCAAAATAAGGGAGAAAAACAAGCTTAATCGCTAGTCCTCAAAGTTTTATAACCTTGTTGCAGAATTCTAACTTTTCATAACTTCCCAATTCCCTAACTTGGTTGATGGTTCACTTTGTTGAGTTGCAAGTCTTTCTTGGTCATCTTTCAAAGGTTTCAAAAACTTTAAAACTTAAGACTTTGGTTCTAAGGTTCCAAGTTTTAGTGACCACACAACATTATGGACTTATCTTTCCTTTCAGAGGTGTTGTCATCTAACACCTCATTGAATGCTATGCACGAACTAATATAAAATATAAAATACAATATAAAATATAAAATATCACAATTTCATGGAATACAACATAAAATATCATTAACTATAGTTTGAATTTGGAATATGATTCATGAAGTGCAATATAAAATAAAATATCATGAAGTGCAATGATTCAAAGTTTCATTGAATACAATATAAAATATCAACTACAGTATGGAACAATGGAAAATGATCCATGAAGTGCAATATAAATACCTCAAAGATGTTAATTCTCTTTCATTTCCCAAATGGAGTTCGGGTCCTCAAACTAACGTTCATCATCAGATAAAGTAAAAGAGTCGCCTTGAATTTGATTCCAAGTCTTCTCTTCATTTTCTTTGGCATGTGTCCCAAATTCAACATTCATTTTGTGATTTGTGTCAATTTCATCTATTTCAGGTGAACTGCCACTACCACCAGTACCGGCATTTGGAATTGGAGTGTTGCACAACCCAGTCCTTCTTCTTTCACATGTGGACTCTATATTGTGAGTGCCCTTTCAAAAGGAAAATTAAAGACATTCTACGCAGTTCCTTTCAACCTCAAGCAATTTTCCAAATTCTTGTCTAGTTTGTTTCTTAACTTTGATTTCAAAAACCCCAATATACTAAAAAATCTCTCATCCTCCACCGACCACAATATCATTGTTTGACAAAAATCAGCAAGTTTGAAATGTTCTGATATCAAAGCACACAATATTTCACTCTAACCTAAGTTTGTCCAAACCTTTTTATTAATCCCAGTTCAAAGACCTTCTCCTTTCCCATGGATTTATACTAGTCCCTCATAGCTATTGCAAATCTCCTAAATTGTTTGCTAAGCTTAGCTTCATTTAAAATTCCTTCTATTTTCTGCTCATTGTATGTTACACTTTTTGAAAATTATTCAATCAAGATTTTTACTTGATCATGAAAATATTTTGGGTTCTCTTAGTTTGCCCAAAATTGAGGATACACAATACCCATGGCTTCAAGTATTTCATGTTGAGGGAATCTTTCATGTATCTCTGAGGAAAGAGATTTTTCAATTTCCTTCAAATTATCACCAACATATTTAACAATGTCTTTAAAATATTCCTCCTTAACAACTACTTCTCTGCTAGAGTTCTTGGCTATCTTACAATGGTAAATTGGTATCTCATATCCACATACAAAGATACATAAGTGCCCGCTTGCATTAAACTATAAATAATTATCAGGATTATTCAAATCAATAATTTTTTTCCACAAGAAATAATTTGGGCCATCTTGTGTTAGCTCTAGATATAGATGATCAAGGGCCAAGCATGTATGTTTACATAGATTGGAATATTCATTAATATACATAGTCATGTCTTGGGATTTCTTCACAAGATTATTCATCTCATCCAGCATGTGGAGAAGACCAGCTAAAGTCAAGAGTGTCTCTATATCGCTTAACCTATGTAAGAGGTCAGGAGCTTTATCTATTGTGCTACGATGCTCGTACATCACTCTAATCAAGGATTGCTATTCTAAAAGAACTCCTTGCGCTGGTCCATGCAGGGAGATCCATCTAGTATCAACATCCTTGAGAAGCTTATTTCCTCGTGTTATTCCCTCAACAAAATTTTGAAATTATGTGAAATGTTTGGGACTTTGGCAGAAGTATGCGTGGATCTTGTGGACTAGATTTTCATCTTTTGATACTGTAGGAAACTTGTTTAAAATTTTGAATGCTAAATTCATTTTGTGGGCCATGTAGTGAATGCCATGCATGTATGGTGCACAAGTAGTTTGTAACTTTATGCAAACACTGGTTCTTTGATCTTGCATCATTGCAACTCCATCAGCTCTTACACACACCAACTTTTTGGCAATTGTCAACTCATCCATACCTTGAACAATTTCATTCAAATAGTTCTTGACTAGTTCAAATATATTTTGTGATGTTGAACTGTCCTTCATTTTATGAACACAGAGAAGATGAGCTGGCAAACATGTCATTCTATAGTATACAAATGAATACAAACCCAAGAAGTATTGTCTACTACAGTAACTTCATCTAAAGATAATGCAATGAAATTTGACTCTTTTACTTTCTCTTTTAAATCTTCCTTTTCAGCTACAGCAAGAAAGTTTTCCCATTCACATCCAACGTTAACTGACCAATGTGAGAAGGGATAGTAAGGAACATTCAAAAAAGATAATAAATCAGAATATTCTGGGTAGTCTTTCATAGAACGCCCTCTAGACAAAATATGAAAAACAACACTCATCTGAATAGTTTTTGACATATTTGTTGCTTCCATTGCTTTTCCAAATTAAGCCTCAAGTGTACCTTTACATGTAGCAATGTTTGACATTATTTTTTCATGCTCTTCATAATCCATGACATACCTAACATGAAGAAATTCTTCCTCTAATTTTCATTGTACAACTAACTGGTCCTTTCCATCTATGATTTGTTTTTCATAAACTTTATCGATATGCTTTTCTATAGTGTCAATATTTAGCTACAAAATGTTTGCTCTTCCACATTTCCAACTAAAAATAATACATTTGGCCAATGCTTCCTTTTCAATATCATTTGCATTGTGAATCCCCATTGGTACCATGAATGGGTACTTTGACAACCAAGCAAGTTGAAAATTCCTTGTCATTTCCCACTTGTGCCCCATTTTTTATTTGATTCTTCTTTTCTTGCTACGAACATCATCATCCTCATCCAAGTCAATTTTCTAGCTAATTGGGCCTAGGGTATCCCTTGGAACATATTCTGCAGTATTGCCATCCTAATTTGATACATTTTGATATAAATCAATGACAATCTCAACTTGACCTTCTAGTGGTGGTGAGGTATTGTGAATGCTACCAATATTTGGTGGAAGATTTTATGATGTAGCTCCATCTTGATCCGATGGATCATAAGGTTTGGAAATTCCAAAGTAAGATTGTATGGTATGTCTAAATTTTTGGCATTTTGATGGCCTCCTAGTCTCTTCACCACCTTGAGGAGTGACAGGAGTCTCTTCACCACCCTGAGGAGTGGCAAGGGTCTAAGGAGCGGTAGGAGAATTACCATTATAAGGAGTAGTAGGAGTCTAAGGAGTGGCAAGAGTCTCTTCACCACCCTGAGGAGTGATAGGAGCCTTACCCTTGCTGCTCGAGTCACTTGAAATATTGATCTCACTTCAAATAAAAACTGGAAAAAAATGTCTTTTTTTAAGGATAGAGAATAATAATATAGATCCCATGATTCCCTACTCAATATCATCTTTAAGACTGAAGCAAGAATGGAAAAGAGATAAAGAAAAATTATTATTATAACTACTAACACTATGAGGAAATGATCACTCACCTTTAAGTCTACTTTTTCAGCTTTCCCTAACTTCTGAATCAAGAAGTAGAACGTTAGAACCAAACAAAATGTGTAAGAATAAATGAAACTTTTGATTGTATTTATATCAATCCATGATTCCATATTTGGCGAATTCTACAGGATTTTTAAATGGTATATTAAAAATTTGGTGAATCCTACATGCTTATATAATGATACGTTGTAATTCTCAAGGTGAAACATGTCCTCAAATATAATTAATTTTTAATGTTATTGGTGAAATAGGTCCTCATAAGCAACTATTTGTAAATTTTAATTAGCGAAATGGGTCTTCACAAGAAACTATTTGTAAATTTTAATTGGCGAAATGGGTCCTAATACAATGTTCTTTTAATAGGATTAGCGAATATGTAGGTGTTTTATTAAATGCTTTTGGGATTCCAGGCAAAAATATTAGTCGGTCCAATTGAAATGCATAGTTTGAAAATGGCAAATTTGTTGCTTAAATATGCCTCATAAAAAAAATCATTGGTGAATGGACATGCATTGGACCTATAGTTCGTAAAATCTGGGCGATTTGGACATCCTGTTGGGTGCGAGAAATTCGCCAATTTTGACTTGGTTGATTCCTAGAATTTTCCAATTGGTGAAGATTCACCACTAAATTTTTCCCTACCGTGAATGTATATTTTGATCATATTAAGAAATTGAAATGCAATTTTTACTCAGTGTAAGACTTGTTACAAATTTTGAAGGTGTCGTCCATTACATTCGTCGTATCTAAATAAAAAAATATTCTTAAGAAATTCAAACTATTTTGTAAAATTCTAGGTTGGAAAACATCGGTTTTTGGAAATCATTGAATTTTCTCATAGAAAAATATAAAGTTCACAAAGTGAAGGAACCCTTCAAAAACATCTCAATGAAAATATCCATCAATTAAGGATGATTTACCCCCAACGTGCAACATACTGCTATTATTTTAAATTTATATACTACTTGTTTAGTTGAAAAATGGATGCTTTATGGTTTAAGGCATAGAAGATATATTTTCTCCAACTAACATTCAAGGATCACATAGAGATCACAAACCAAGAGTGGAATAAAGGTAAGAGATCTACTAAGGGACTATCCTAGGGTATGACTTCAGATTACAAGAGGGGTTCACCACCAAGTTTAGACTTGGAAAGCACAATGAAATACAAGATGAAATGTAAAACCCTAATGTAATGCAAACTTGAACTTAAATGAATTAAAAATGCATATAAGTAGAATAAAAGGCTATGAAATGAAATGTGTGCACTTGGGAATTAGAAGATGACTAGAAGGAGCTCTAAAATGCTGGAAATTCTAACTTTTTTGACCTTGTGGGACTCATTTGCTATTCTGGGTGAATCAGTCCCAGTTCTGGATTTTGCACAAGAGTGAGTTTTAGACAAAAGGGTATCTAAATCTGCAAAGATCTCTTAAAAACACCTGTAGTGGGACTCATTTTCCACTTGTGGTGAATGAGTCCAGTTTGGATTTTCTGGAACTTCAAGGTCTGAATCTACTCTTCTCAGTCTGCTCAATCTACTTCTCCAAGTTTTTGGATCCAAAATTCTAATTTTGGGGCTGTAGATGACCTTTTAGTGAAGATTATGACCTTGCAAATGGGGAGACAACTTCAACAAGCTTGTAACCTAATCTTCAATGGTCTTGAAGTCTTCAAATTACCTAGATCTTGAATGATGATACTTTGTAAATCTGCAACTCAACATGAAATGGCCATGAAGGATGTAGATCTTGATCTTGACAATAGGTGTAGAACATTGCTTGATCTTGGATCTTCAATGCTACATCACAACACTATCTCAATAATATGCTTGATGCTTTGTAATCTTTGACATGATAATGGATCTTGAATTGCTACAAAAATTGATGATAATGTGAAGTCTTGGAATGCTTAACTTTTGAATGTGGACTTGATAACATGAATACTTGATAAAATAATGATTTGAAAGCTTGTTTATATAGGAAATCCACTCAAATGACTATTTACTTCATCCCCAAGGTCAGCATAGGAGAAATTTAAAATTAAAACCTAATTTTTCCCACTCAAACCTTGAAAATAAGCCAAATGGGACTCATTTTCCAAGTTGGGCAAATGAATTCCACCTAGATAGGACTCATTCACCCAAAGTGGAAAATGGGTGCCACAGGGGCTATTTTTTCAACTAAAGTGTTGAGGAATGTATAAATTAAGCTTATATGTTGATTTTGTTAGGTTTTTTATTGAAATATGCCTTGGGATGCATAATATAGGGTCATAGGGGCCTATTAAGGATGATATAAAGTTCATAAATGCAATAGGGCCCAAAATCTAATGTGAAAGTGTAAATAAATACATTTTACAACACTAATTTAAGTAAAAAATAGGTTTATTTAGCTTAGAAGGGCTCTAAATCTCATGTGAGTGTGTAAAACACATTACAACACTAGATTTGGTCCACTTAATTTACAAAACCCTTAAATTCAATGTGAAAGTGTAAATAAATAGACTTTACAACATTAAATTAAGGCAGGGCTAAGTTTATTTAACTTTAAAAGGGCCGAAGACCTAATGCGAAAGTGTAAAACTCATCACAACACTAGACCCAGGTGATGTTAAGTCCTATTTGTCATTAATTATTCCCAAATCAAGTGTGAAAATGTACATGACATTTGTCAACACTACACTACTATACATACCTTACAAAGAAGCTAATATCCCAACAAAACACACCTATATATGGAAAATCACAACATAACACCCAATCCCCATGCCAAGCTCTAGAAAAAATGCACCAACAGAAAGACTTGATAGACCAAGATGAAAAATATTTTGCATGTGTCATTTGGAGTTTTGTTTTTATGCATTTCTGTATGTACAAAGGTGCATACATAGAGGGTTTTACAACGTTGTGTGGGTTGCAGGTTTCATAAATCATATACTCACCTCCCACTATGTTTTCCAGCCTACAATCATACAGTGTTAATGGGTGATCCCACAATATTGGTTTATAATTTTTGGCCAAATTGGACACTGAACTTATTTTTTCTTACTAAATCTTCACTTTTAGGTACCTAGAGCGACTAAACCATGAGGAATTTGAAGATTATGGAAACTAGTGATTTGTGACATTTTATTTGTAAATTGTAAATATATATTTTTTAAAAATTTTGGAATCATATTGCAATTCTTTTTCCATCTCCTTTGAAAACTAGTTTTTTCAGTAGACACCATTTTTAAGGAGTGACAATCACCATATAACACAACTTTTTTTACATGAAGGATTTTTTTTTTTTTTGAGTTTAGATTTGTAACTATGATATCTAGTGCTTCATATTGGTTTCATAGTGTTTTATTGAATATTTTTTCCTTAATCAAGTTTTGAAGTCAAACCAATTATAATTCAAACATAAGCAGACTGTATAACACATAACTTTTTTTGTATGTATCTAAATTCATTTTTTTCTGTTGGATCAAGGACTTCAATATCTGGTGCACTCATATTTTTCATTTCTTTTAATAATCTTCTACTTTTCCACATGTGCAAAACATAGAGCTTGATTTTTGGTAAAAAACCTGCATCCACAAGAAATAAAAAATAAATATAATAATAAAATTAAATTTATTTAAAATTATACTTTTTGAGAAGCTTATAATAAGGATTACATACTTACAAAAAACAAATTTTAAATGAATTCATTTGATCCCCCAAAAGGTAAATCAAAAGTGGTCTTTTATCAACATTTTGATAGGTGTAAAGGAGACTCTATTATAGATATGGTTTAAAATTAGCAGGGTTCTATCCAACAGGGTTTGATCTAAGGTAGTTTGATTAAACCCTCTCCAATTGGAATGCTTTAAATGGATCTTTTTAAGGCTTAAATCATTATATTTTCTAAAAATATGTTATTTCAGCAAAAATCAAAATCTCCCAAAAATTGTAAACTAGCTTTGTGAGATCACCCTAATGGTTGTTGTAAAACATTAGGTGTTTATAAAATGGTTCCTTTCATTACATTCCTATTGTCTAAATAACAAAAAGCTTTTGAAGACATTCATACTAATTGGTAAAATTCTAGGTTACAAAGCATTGGTTTTATGAAATCTCCAACCCACATAATGTTTTAAAACCCTTTACAAGTAACAACCCAATTGGTTACTTACCCCTCACCTCAATTTGGTATGTTTGAGGAATTTTTTGTGAATATTTTGTGAATTATATAGTAAGAATGTAATGAAATTAGAAAACACTGGGTGTTAAGAATCCTACAACTTAGACAGTGTTGTAAATCATATGTGGAAATTGAAATGCAATTTTTAGTGTAAGTAAGAGTTGCTATAAATTATGAAGATGAGTGAACTTCACTACATTCTTACTATCTATAAACTTAAAGGTTTTCATTATAATAATCCTGTCTATATATAATTGCATGTTGAGTAACACTAGGTGTTGTGAAACTGCAACTCAAATTATGTTCTCATCTTTCAGAGTGTCTTTTTTATTAGAGAATGTAGATGTTTTTTTTTAATAAGCTATTTACAAAAAATTTATACCTTTTCACATAGGAATCTCATGTCTCCACCCAACTAATTCTCTTTTCTACATTGAAATTGAGCATATTTCCTTCTTTTCATCCATTTGTATTAGTGTGTGTTATGTGGAATTCTTATGTTCAAGAATATTTGAATTTACTTATTCAACTCCACCCATAGAATCATCTTTCACTTTATTTCCCTACAAAAATTCTTGTGCAATATAGAACCTCTTTAGTTTTTTCCACTTGTGCATTTCCATTTTCCCATTGCATATACTGCACATGCACCTTCCTCAACTTATCAAGAGCATGAATGATCTTTTTATTCAATACATTATTTATCTCTCACTCTGACCTACTTCTTTTTAATTATTTTCAAAGAAAATTCCATTTTTATTCCATGCATTCTAATATGTATGCTTCCTCTAGTTCAGCACTGGCATTTTCCCATTGCACATACTACACATGCTCCTTCATCAACATCTCAAGAGTGGGAACAATCTATTCAGTCAATATATTATCTATCTCATTCACTTTGGTCTTTTATTTTCAAGTGTTCATTGAGAGATACATGATATAAATAGAAGTTTGATAGTCATATGTGGTATCCTTCTTGTTTGTCTTCTCTTCCCTTATTGATTATTGGAAGTTATGGCATTTTTCATATGCCAGGAGAGATGAGTTTTTCATATATCTAAATGAATGTTAAGTTCTTCATAGTTCCAATAGAACAACAAAATGGCATATATAATTACTGATATATTACTAGTGTTAGCAATAGACTAAATTGGAAATTAAATTCCCATTGTATTGTTTGTACCAGTTGGCATGTTTCAATATATATATATATATATATTGGTGAAATTTGGAATAAAATGATTTTTTTGTAGCACCAAATGTCTTTAATTTTATAGGTGGTTGATATATCCAAAGAAAAAAAATTGAATAAATCAAGGGCATCTGGATTAAGAAGGATGCTTTAGGAGACATGAAGCTTCTTCCCTAAATATAGGTGATTCTAGCTATCATAACTTAAATTACAAGTGCAGCGGACAATTAAATTTCCAAATTTTATTTTGCATTTAGAAGTTCTTATTTATTTATAGATGAGATGCTTATTGTGGTGAATGCAAACAATTTGTAGTTTAATTAAATAAAATAAATGTTACATTATTGTGTGCTTATTATATCCCAAAATTTTACATGAAGGATATATTTCCTCCTTGAAGTGTGAGTGTTACATGAGAAATGCTCAAAGAAGTAATGAATGATGATATTGCATCCTTTTAATTATCCTCCTCATAATTGATTTGTGTTAGTCTTAGGATTATTTCTCAAACACAATATATGTATGATATATCTCCCAAAATAGAATAGGACCCTTTGGATCCTTGGTAATTAGATCATATATATTTGCAAAAGAATATAATATATATCATTTTACGTTAACAACATTTCTCCATTTAAATTATGTACCTTTGTTTAGTTGTGAAACATCTTTGCATAGTTGGGTTTCATAAGGTTGTGATTAAGGAACATTGTTATTGAAATTATTTTCTCTGTACATAAATATACCATACGAAATGCCACAATGAGACCATAATAACACACAAATGGTCATTAGTCTTCCCAATTTTTTTGTATTGGAATTGTTGTTCAATAAACACAATGCAAAATTTATGTAAACACAATGTGTTTTGCAATGTCAAGGCCTCTTTACAAATGTGGGTATTCCTTATTTCCCATCTTGGAGCTTTAGAAACATAATGTGTTGTCAACTATACAAACTCTTATGGCATGCTCTCCCTACACTATCAAGTGCATGCTACAAAGTAAAATATGTAGTGGTAGTTACTAGAGTTCACCTTTAAAGAGGAATGTGCTCTTTGACAAAATAAAACCCCATCTATATGTTTCTATATCTACATTTCATGACAAATCTTGGGTATAAGTAAAGGAAAGCTCCAAAGCACATTGTGATTTTATGCTCTCCCTGTCAGATGTAACTAATCTCTCGAGAAAACACATCACACATAGGCATGTAACATACAAAAAATATACATAACATAATGAGATGACATAGTGAGGGGGCCACCAGATGGGGGATAATAGTGGTAAAACCAATAGACAAGAGAAAACATAATGAGGATGGAAGGCAGCCTCTAATGACATCGTCTACTCATTTTTCCTGTTGCTTCGTATTCATTAGCATGGTCGCTTGCATAAGAAGTTATTCGTGCAACATGGGCAGGAATGCTGACATGACTAAGACATGAATTTTAAATTGTAACACGTATTTTTATTAGAAACCACTCTATGTTGTGGGTTTTCTCATTCTATAAGTCAAATGTGAAAGGTTGGAGAGTAGGGGGCGAAGTTGCAGGTGGGAGACATGAAAAACCAACCAAATTGAGGTGAGGGGTTAGTAACCAATTGGGTTGTTACTTGTAGAGCGCATTTTAAAACATTATGTGGGTTGCAAATTTTGTAAAACCCATGTTTTTCAACTTGGAATTTTACAAAAAAGTATGAATGTCTTGAAAATATTTTGTTATTTGGACATTAAAAATGTAATGAAAGGAACCATTTCATAAACACGTAGTGTTTTCCAACAATCATGAACATTTTGTATGATTGCAGCTTGGAAAAAATAGTGGAAGGTGAGTACATGATTTATGAAACCTCCAACCCACACAATTTTGTAAAACCCTCTACAAATGCAGCTAATCTCTTGTCAAAACAAACCTATGTACATACAAAAACATAGTAAAATTGGAGGTTGTAAAACACAGTGGGAGGTGAGTACATTATTTATGAAACCTCCAACATTCACAATGTTGAAAAACCCTTTGCACACTAAAGCCAAATGAAAAACCTTTGAAACCCATAAATAAAAACCCATATTTGCAACCAATTGAGGTGAGGTGTTTCTAAACAATTGTGTTGTTAGTTGTAAAAGGTTTTAAAGAATTATATTGCTTGCAAGTTTCATAAAACCTAGTGTTTTGTAACCTAGAATTTTATAAAATAGTATGAATGCAAATTGAAAAGATTTTGTTATTTAGACTATAGGAATGTAATGAAAGGCATTGTGTTGTAAGCACCTAGTTTTTTTCCAACAACAATTAACACTCTGTGTTTCACCACTATTAACAAGTTTATTTATTATTTCCAATAATGGCAAGAAATTGGTGTTATTGCTATTTGTAATGCACACCTACATAGACAAGCTTAAAAACCACAAGTACTTGAGTATGTTGTGATGTGGGTTGTAGTTTGATAAATCCCTAGTGTTTTCCAACAACCAATTATATACAAAAATATGATTGTAATAAAAAACTTTAGCTATTTAGATAGTTTGAATGCAATGAAGGGTACCTTCAACATTTATAAGAACTCTTAGGTAGACTAAAAATGGCATTTCAATTTCCTCATATGATGGTAAAAACCATAACAAAACATATTTTGGGGAAAAAATGGGCAAACCAAATGTATAAGATTTTTTGAGAAAATCAAGGAAAATTTGGATTTAAAAAAAACGTAAAAAATTGTTGAACAAGAGATAAAAACTATTTTTTTTGAAATTGAAAGGCATTTCCATAGCATAGAGATATAGAGAGAAAATAGAATAAATATTTTAACTAATTTATTGTAGAAAATAGATTTTTGTAGTCTATATTCATATCACTGATTACATTGCATTGCACATCTTTCAAACTAAAAGCATTACTTCACATTGCATAACCAATAACTGGATGCTAATAGATGACAAAATTGAAACTACAATATGGTTTTTTACAAATTCAACCTAAGTATTTATGCAGTTACTTCACATTGCATAACTAATAACTAGGAGCAACTGCCAATTGCATTTTCATGTCATGGAATTCCATGAGACCACATTTCTTTGAGGCATTTTTTCAAAAAGTTCATTGTCTTGTCTATGCTACCACATTTTTTATATGTTTTCCAAAGCATTTGATCAAACAGTTCACTGCCTTGCTATTATGGCTAAAATCCTAAAATAGGTGCTTTTCAACAAGCTATGGATATTTTGAAAAAATCTATCAAAACATAATAGTAAGCAACAACATAGACAAGGCAGTCAACTTTTCAAAAAAATGCCTCAAACAAATGTGGTCTCATGGTGTTTGGAATGCCATGGCAAGCCATAGACAAGGAAATGAATTGTTTGAAAAAATTCCTCAAATAAATATGCTCGTGCTGATGGAACGCCATCACAATCTATATCAATTTTCTTATCATGGAATTCCATCACCATGAAATTGGTCGTCTCAGTGGCTTATGTGAGAAGCTATCCTTTTCACTAATTTTTATGCACCCATAGGCATTGCAGGTATTAGAGTAAGAACTACATTCTAAATTGTAAGAAATATTGTTTCTCAAGAATCTATGTGGTCAAATATGATATTGCACAAAATAATTGGACATTAGAAAACACTTTGTGTTGTCAGTTCTTTCATTTTGCACATTGAAAGTTGAAGGTTTGAGACAACAAGGTGGCGTTGTAGGTTGGGGATATATAAGACTATCCAAATTCACCTAAGGGATGAGTAACCAATTGGGTTGTTACTTATAAAGGGTTTTAAAATAGAATTTGGGTTGCAGTTTTCATAACACCCAGTTTTTTTGAACTTACAATTATATATAGACATTATGTAATGAAAACATTTTGGTTACTTACATAGTAAGAACCTGTAATGATAGAAAAAGTACTCCCTAACATGGCCTTGATTTAGTGTTGTAATATGTCTAACATATTCACATTAGGTCTTGGGACATTGTGAACTAAATGAGCTTATTGATGCCTTATTTAGAGTGTTGTAAAGTGTTGTAACAAAATTTCACACTTTTCTAGGTTTTTATTAAATAATTGGGCATCTTTATGCTTTAATTGGCCTTATTTTGCATCCACAAGCCTCATTTAATGCATATTTCCAAGGATGATCCTGATATATATCAAAATCTGATCATAATTCATGTGTTTTTAGGCTATGTGGCCTAGATTTCGTGGTACCTTGGGCATATGGGTCCCACCTAGGGTTTTAGGTCCTGATCCTGATTTTACACCTTCTAAGAATTTTTGAAATTGGTCCCATAAATTATTCTTAATGGGACTCATACGCCACCTTGGGCATATGAGTCCCATGTGGCCAAAAATTAAAATTAATTCAAATTCTTGGTGGGATTTTGTCCTCCTAGATTTGATGTCGGCTTGTAGTGTTGTAATTTTAGGACTTTTTGCATAAAGTATAAATATAAGGTTCTTTCACTCATTTTCACCCCAAACATTCAAGTATTCATCCTTTTAGCAAGTTTGAGTTCACAAGAGCATTCAAGTGTTTACAAGAGAATCCAAGGGTAGATTATCAATAGTTTTAGAGCATTATTCAAGCTTCAAGCATCATGTCAAAGTCGTCATGCATCATGTTTGTTTTGGAGCTAACAATTATGATGTAGGGTTTTATGATTCAAGCTAGCATTCCATTCAAGATTTTTCCTATTCAAGCAAGAGTCAATATGTACATCTATTAGAGACATTTCATACATGTTTTCAACACTTTACTGCTAAGGTTTGATCAGTTGCAACATCTTACTTTGTTCGTTCATCATTCACCATTCCTATTTCATTCCATTTTAAGGTTTGATTACTAAAACAAGGTTTGACCAAGGAAAAACCCTTTCCACTAATAAAACAACATTTTTCCCTCTCTTTGGTGTGTGATTTGTAGCTTTAGGTTGAAGACACATTGAAGAGCAAGTTTGGAGAAAGTTGTCAAAGTATTCAAAAATATTCAAAGTTGTCACCTTGCATTGGAGATACATGGAAGACTTCTACAGGTTGCAAATTAGGGTTTTAGATTTAGAAATCAATTAGAAAGCATAGAGTAGATATTGAAGACCAAATTCAGGCTTTGAAGCTTTAGAAATCCCTAACTAGACTGATATGCCAGTTTTAGCATATGGGTATGTGCAGGATCATCATGGAAAAAATAGACCCTTAAGTGGAGAAAAATTCAAAAAAATCAGAATTAGGAAAATTGACGTAAAAATTTAAATAAGTTATCTATATCATTTCAAAAATATGTAAGAATAGAATCTATAGAAAATTGAATGTAGTTTCTAAACTACTAGGTTTATTATTAAAAAAACCTCTATCTAGTGGAAATTTGAAATTTCAATGTAGTAGTACTTAAATTGTAGGGAAAAAATAAGTAGGTGTATCCACCACCCTAACCAAATAAAATGATAATACTTTTTATAATATTTTAGATATAAGTAAAGGATTCATGTCTCCAATGTGATGCATATTTTTTTGTAATTTTTTTCCAAGTAATAATTGATTATGATTTTTTTATTACAACTTTTAAAAAATATAAAAACTCATATGTTTGACCACCTTAACTTGGTCAAAACTTCATGAAATTCAATTTTCTTTTTAATCCTATAGTATGCGAAGCATAGAATGTGACATGTTTCAGAATCAAAAATTTGATACCATTTGAAAGCTATAGATGTTTTTCAATCAGCCTATCAATCAAGACTTTAGTTGTAATTCAAATAGAAAATGAATAATAATTATTTATTAAATTCAAAGTAAAGCATAATTTACATTCTCCTTTAAAAACTCTTTTTGTTTCATTAATTTTGGGTTAAGAAAAATTCATTAACCACATACCCATCATATCGCCACTTTTTGGTTCATCATGATCTTGTACATCCCCGTATGAGTCCCAATTTAGGTCATTTTCTAGTTTTTTGTAGTTTCAGACACCCATTTACTAGATTCCAATTTCTGTACGAAAACCTAGATCTGGGACTAAATTACCTAGACTAGCGTATGAGTCCTAGTGTGCCAAAATTTTAGAATTTACAACAATTCAAAGTTCCTTCTAGCTTCCTTCAGGTTTCTAGGTGCATACCTCTGAGATCTCACCTCTTTGTTCTAATTTACATACATTTATAGGTTAGAGTATGTGCAGGATCATGATGGGCCAAAAATTGGCGATATGATGGGTATGTGGCCAATGACTTCTTTTTTACCCAAAATTGATGCAACAAAAAGGGTTTTAAAGGAGATTCTCAGCTTTCTACCAATATAAATTATGCTTTACTTTAAATTTAATAAATAATTATTATTCATTTTCTATTTGAATTATGACTAAAGTCTTAATCAATAGAATGATTGAAAAACATCTATAGCTTTCAAATGATATCACATTTTTTGAATCTAAAACATGTGTCACATTCCATGCTTCACATACTATAGGATTAAAAAAAATGAATTTCATAAATTTTTGATCGAGTTAAGATGGTCAAACATATGAGTTTTTATATTTTTTTAAATTTGTAATAAAAAATTCATAATTAATTATTTACTTGGAGAAAAATTATAAAAAAATATGCATCACATCGGGGCATGAGTCCTCTAATTATATCTAAAATCTTATAAAAAAATTTATCATTTTATTGTGGTTATGGTAGTTAGAAAAACACCTACTTATTTTTTCCTTGAAATTTAAGTGCTACTACATTGAAATTTCAAATTTTCACAAAATAGATTTAAAAAAAAAGATAAACCTAGTAGTTTAGAAAGTACATTCAACTTGCTATATATTTTATTATTACATATTTTTGAAATAATATAGATAACTTATTCAAATTTTTATGTCAAGGTTCCTAACTTTGATTTTTCTAAATTTTCATCACCACTTAAGGGCCTATTTTTCCATGATGATCCTGCACATACCCGTCATTTAGTTAAAGATTGCATTACCTTAGGGTTAAGCATTAGGACTTGCATTTAATTTTTCTTTCGAAGCCCTAGCTTGGTGGTGAACCCCTCATTAGTTTAGAATTAGACCTTAGGGCAGCCCTATTGCAAGATCTCTTTCTCCTTTGCATTGAGATCTCTAGAATTTCCATTCAATGACATAATTGGAAAGTGGGTTTTGCTCTATGTCATAAACCATACGAAAGAATATAATCCATTTTAAATTATTTCAAAACCTAATTGGTTGGTCACACCTCTAGTAATTTTGGATAAGTTTATGTATCCGCCACCGACAATTATATTTGCCACCGACAATTATATTGACAACATGAATTTCTTGGAAATCTTTTGTTTCATAGACAATGAGAATGTAATGAAGCCCACCTTGAAGATATATAGCAACTTTTAGTCATAGTAAAATTGGATTTCAATTTCTTTGTATGATTGAAACAAAAAATGCACAAAATAATTGGAGATTTGAAAACAAAATGTGGGTTGTTAGTGGTTTCATTCTTCATGTTTAAATATAAAGGGTTGAGAGCTCAGGGAGGAGTTGTAGGTGGGGGATACATAAAAATAACCAAATTGAGCTAAGGGGTGACTAACCAATTGGGTTGTTATGTGTAGAGGGTTTTACAATGTATTATGTGGGTTGCATGTTTCTTAACACCTAGTGTTTTCCAATTTCATTAAATTCTTTCTATCTACAAAGAAAAAGGTTCTCAAGACAATCACAAAACATACCAAATTGAGGCGAGGGGTGAATAACCAATTGGGTTGTTACTTTTAAAGGGTTTTAGAATAGTATGTGGGTTGTAGGTTTTATGACATCCAATGTTTTTCAACCTAGAATTTTACAAAATATTATGAATGTATTGAATTTTATGTGTATAGGGTTTTACAAAACTATGTGGGTTGTAGGTTTCATAACACCATCTCTTTTCCAACCTGCAATATTTTTGGCAGTATGAATGTATTGAAAAGTTTTTTTATTTAAATAAAAGGAATGTAATGTAAGGAACCTTTAGCACAAGTGTTAGGTAGACTAAAATTTGTGTCTCAAATTCCTCTTATGATTGAAAAAGTATATGATTGCTTACAGTAGATGGTGAAATAAATTTTGGAATTTTAATTGTTTGTGACACTTGCAACCTTTTTACATGTTACAACCAACCATGGATGCATCGTTTGGTTGTGTGTATATTATATGCATTCAAATTATGCTAATATTAAATATAATAATAGGAAATTTCTTCTAAATTCTTATTGTTTATGGTAGCTTGCTTATAAATGAAAGAAAGAAGTTGACATTTAAATCATTTGAGCTCAACAATTTTTAATATATCAATCAATTATATTGAATAGAATAATTGCATACATGGTATTGAATAGAGTATAACAATAAATGTCATGTGTATGTATATACACAGGTAACTATTTTTCTCTTCATGGATACTTTCAAATGAATAATGGTGTTAAAATTTATTTGTAACAGTAAAAATGGCATTTCACTATCTTCATCTGATAGTAACAATTTTTTTTAAAAATGCTCACATTATTTACAGTATTGAAAAAAACATTGTCCCCTATGAGTTATTTCCTTATGATTTTTTTTTTCCTAGGCACCAAGAATGTAATGAATTCCACCTTCAAATTTTGTTTCTTATGATTGAAAAATATATTCTTGCTTACAACAAATGGTGTAATAACTTTTGAAACTTTAACTATCTATAAAAATTGCAAATTTTTTACATATTATATCCAACTGCATATGTGTACTTTAAAAGGGAAAGTTCACTGATAAATGTTGTTGAGGTGGCCAACACACCTGATAGGGTGTGTAGTGACACATCTCCTCGGCAAACAATTATGATGTTGACTGGAAAGTGGTAATGTTTCAACTAGGAGGATGAAATGGTTTTACAGAGGAAGTCCCCTCATTTTAGGAAGTGTTGGTTCCTTTTTACACTATAACTAGGTTTGTCTTCTAATCTACCTATGGAATTTCCAATTCCAATCATGGTCAGCTCAAAGGACCTGGACCAACTGACGAGGACTTTAAGAAGCCTCCTACACTTTGGGCTCTGCAAGACCCAAGAGGGTGATCCTTTAATGTGTTTACAACCTCTACACCATTATCATAAACAACATTACTAATAAAAGATAATCTCACTTAATCGCTCAACACAATAGGATAATACTAAATTAAATTGGTTGTTCATCATTAATATCAACTATCTGGAGCATGAGATAACTACAACACAATCCATAGTATAAGATAGTCATTGATTTTCAATTTGTAGCAAGCTCTAGGCAAAGACAAACAATTATTGAATTACACGAATAAGTACAGCTTAGATCAGTGCCATATATCCATTGCAGGAGTCAAATTCATAAGAATCTAGAGGTTTATGATAGATTTAATGCATAACATATAAGATCCCTAACAATATTGCATTACAAATTTATTAGTATGCATTCTAACCTAATACTACTTATTAAATCCTTACATAAAACATATCCACCTATAATCCCATTCAATAATTTTAATTAATTCCCTGAATTAAAGCTAAATAAGGATCACACACACCACAACAGTGAGATGAATGCAACAAACCCTAGTCATCTTATTCAAAATTCAGATATGCATGTACAGTGGAGAGACATGAGTTTGAATTTATCATTTCTACTCAAATGCTAGTACTATTAAACAACATTAAATCCCCATGAACTCAAAACCTATTATAGAATGACTCAAAACCTAAATTTCATTTCTCTCTAAAACCATCATACTTTACAACTTTCTCTACAACTTCACCTATACTCGACAAAAATTATCTAACTTGCTAACCCATACTTCTGGCCTTGAAATCCTTCTTATAGAAAATGAAGGAGAAAACAAGCATTGGGCTAGAAAATATAAATGTCACCAACCAATTGGCACACCTGGTGATATTCCAAAATTTGTTACAATAAGCATCACCTTAGAGAATATTCTCGTTCATCATGTCAGCTGAGAAAAGTTGATGCAATAACAAAGAACCACAGGAAACCCATGCTGAGAATGCCATCAATGCAAAATAGGAACTATTGTAACTGCAACATCTAATTTACCACCCATTAGTAGTCCACTCTTTTATTCTTCCTTAGTCAAATATTTAGTTACCCATTTATGGTATTCTTCATTAGTTGGCCAGTCAGAATTAATTACCTCATTCACCTTGGCGCTATAAGGTGTGTACTTTACCACTACTTGATTTGCATCTCTTTCAAAATATTCCAAAAATGAGATGGTACTAATAATCTTATCCATACAACTCACCAACAAATCATAATCTGAGTCATCACAAATTAATTTAATCTAATCATTGATGACCTCACTAGCTTGATCCTACCATTGTTGGAGTGACCTAATTTTCCCCTACTCATCAACTATATCAGGTAACAATGTGTTACCCCAATCATTGAAATTCTTCACCAACTCCCTAATCTTCCTACTCAAATCATCTGGTAGGGTCTGAAAACCCTGTAATGACTTAACTAATACTTGAGTAGGATTTAATGATTGGGGCCTATTATTTGTGTCAAACCTTGAGGCCTTATACATGACATCCAAATCATTGGTCCTAGGGATCCAATTTTCAATCAATGGTATCACTAGCTCCTGATCCCTATCAATATTATTTATTGCATCTAGCAGCAAAGAATATAAAGAATATATAGATAGAAATTTACTATCAACCTTTTCATTTAAATTCCTCAAGATAGCAGTAACAATCTCCTTTTTCTTTGAAAGAGATCCCTCCTCACTTACCTTTAATGATGTCTACAATTCATCAATTCTTTGTAAGAGTTGCTTCTTTGTAGGATCAACAGAGAATTCTATTTCTTCATTAATTTGTTCTAAAGGATGGGTGAGGGAAAGGTTCTGACTAGGAGACCTTGGTGTGGAAATAATTGGAGAAATAGGAGGCACTGACCCTACTATGGAAGGTAATGTACTGGTCCCCAGAGTACTTGATATCTCCCCAATCTATTTATACTTAAACCTTTCCACCTCAATCTACAATTCAACATTCTTCTACTGCATAGTGTTGTATTCCTCAATCAAGAGGTTATACTTATCCATTAGGCTCTTCTTTTCAGCCTTCTCCCTTTCAACAATCTTTTGGGCCAATTTGGCCACATTCACAGTCAAATTAGTAGCCTTGGTGGTTGAGGTCTTTGAAGCTCTCTTTATTATTAATCCTCCTCTAAAATTTGGATTAATATCTGTAACGTTTGGCTTTCTTCCTTGAGGGGCCAATTCCCCAATTGCCAAAGTTTCATATTCCTCACTGAAGGAAGAATCTTGCAATACTACCTTGACATCCTCTTCAGAGTCTTGCAAAGGATGCTTGGAATTTAAAATAGCATTAAATGCTACAACATCTACAATGTCCCATTCAGGAAGAACCAATACACTAGCCTGACTCACTAGTCTCCTTCCTTCTTCAGGAGTGATGTTCTTAAATTCTTCCATTAATTCAGCTTTTACCTCCTCATCATTCTCCTAGTTTGACCTGTCAGGTCTTAGTTCTCTTCTCTTCTTACCTTTATCTTGATATTCTTCATATTTCATTGTCCATACCAATTGTAAGAATACAAGAGGTTTTATGAATGTATTGTCATCCAGAAACTCCTTACATGCTTCCATTCTTGCATCTTGTACATTTTTACCTTTCATATCTAAATCAGATAAAACCAATTCAGTTGGTCTAGGAGGGGAAGGCATACCAACCTGCATGTCTTGATTAGTAACAATAATTTCATCCATCAAATCCTCCTATGGTTGATCAATACTTTGTCTTTTAGGGCTTGACCTAGATGGTGGTGATGAGGGACTATCTTCTGGTGATGATTCTAAATCAATGATTTTGATTGCCCCAGGCACTTTGAATTTTGGACCTGGTTGTGAAGGCAACTTCATTATTTGCTTTCCTTTTCTATCCACTTCTTCTTCATTATTGCTGCTATCCTTTTTCCTTCTATAAATAGACCACCTTTCAGTAGGTTGGTAGGCTAGCCTTGTTCCAACTGGTCTGGCACCTTGTTCCTACACACCCAAACTCAATTCTAAATTTATCTTTTTTGTTCTCAAAGTGCCCATAATCTCTTTGAAGTTCCCCATTGGAAAATTAATTATCTTATGGTGGGGACTGAACTCCAACAATGGATCATACTTGGGATCCATTTTTTACACAATATCTAATAGCTTATCATAAGATATCCATTTTTCCTTGTTCAACTCCTACCTACTTAGATCAAATTAATTTCTAATCAAATCCTCAGGAAAATTGAATTCATGCACAAACTTGCCATATTTTATTCTTTGTCTGAAAAGGGAAAAGAAACCCTCAGGATCATGTTGCCGCTTTGGACCACACCTCAAATGGTAATCATCAAAGAATTTCTCAAAATGCACCCAACCTCCCTTTGAAAAGGGAAAATAAAAAACCACTGTATAATCTAGGAAAAAGTTCCCTTACCCCTCCCAGTGAGGTTGTCCTCATGGATACAACCTATTTGCCACATAACCTATGCAAACCATACTCTTGGTGGCACATTGTATGGAAATATATGAGGGGCTCCCTGAAAACCATACACCCTCAAAATAGTGCTGACTGGAATTTGGGATAATGTCACCCCAGTTATGGAAAACCTTCAATTTTGGCTTACTCCCCTTTGGCCTGAGGAAATCATGTAATTCTTTAGGGATCCTAGGTACATTCGCCTTCAATCTAGCCCTCAATATAGAAGCAAAGAAATTATCAAATTGCACATAACTGGTGCTTTCCTTATTACAAGATAAATCGACAACCCATATATGTACTAGCAATCTTTCTCCATCAACTGATTGCCTTAATTTCATCTTTTCAGAGAAGAAATTAGCATTCTTGAAGAAGAACATATGCATCATCATAGAATACCAAAAGAATTGAGTGTTGGTATCATTTTTCTACAAATTTGACAACCCTTCATGTATCCTCTCAGCCAAGAAAGGGGAAAAGTCATATGTCATAGAGAAGTTAGGGTGTTGTATTTGCACCCCCATGAACATGCATGCAATGGGCATCATCGCACCAGGAATGGAACCCAAAATATAACACAATGAATAGAAAGTGGCCAAGAAATGATTTACAAAACAATTTAATCTGAAAGGTTCTTGGTCACTGGGGCTAATATGAAATCTTGAACCCCCTACCCTAGCTAGATGAGGTGGAAGAAACTTAGCTTTAAAAAGAGACTTCAACTTTGCATATTTCTGCTTCATTTCCTCAAGATTGATAGGAACCAAGTCTTCACTTGGTTCAATCAAGTCAAAAATCTATTGGACTTCTTCTCTATTAATACTCAACAGAACACCTCCATCATTATCTTTGACTACCTGTGTGATCGGGTCATATCTGGCAGCCACTTGCCTAAGTAGGTCTACATCAGGGAACACATTTGGTACCACTAGTTTTCCCGAATCATACATCTAGTCATTTGAAAAGGGGTGAGGAAAATTCCTCTATCCATACCACAATCTAAACATTTCCAAACCTATGAGGGGAACCCTAGCATCGGCAATGTTAGAGCAATAGTATACCAACCCTTCCCCCAAGATTTTCCCTTGCATTATAACTAATCCCTTCTTTCTATCATTCGTTGACAAGGGAAATTGATCCAAGAAATCATCATATAGGTTTTTTCTCAAATAGTCAATTTGGCTAGAATGTTTCTTGAGTGGTGCCATCTCAAACAAACTAGGGCCTCTTTATAATGTTACATTTCAAATAGCTAGGACTAACCAGAGATAGGAAATTACAGAATAAAACACTACAATTTCTCACAAATATAATTAAACTATAGCCCTAACACATTTATCAACAAGCTCAATGACAAACATAACAAATATTTTCCCAAATTCAAGTGCAGAATAACTGGAAGACACATAAATTAACTCACATCTTTGTTTGTAGAAATCTCAAATTTTGGCTACAACGACGATATTTCAAATGTGAAATTCTATTTTCCAATGGAAACCATTGTGCAATTTCTATTTCAATCCTTGCTAACATGTTTTGACGAATTTAACACATTGAGACTCTACCTCAGACAATGCATGAAACCACCTTAACAATTAACCTCCTTGCCTATGACTTCCACCAGTAAGAAGACCACTTGGCTAAAAAAATTCCTCTTCAAGAGTTATAGTTGAAGATCACATATCTCTATGATAAGGAATCTCCTTTGTAGCATCTAAATTACTAAAAAAAAATTCACTACAAAATATAAATTACATAATTGCTTCAATTTCATCTTCATATGCAATAGGAGATAGTGCCAACCTTGTGTTTCCATTGCCCACTAATTTGGTTGTTGATTGTTGAGTTGTTGAAGAAATGGTATGGGCTTGGATTTTGTTTAAAGGGATAATTGTTACTCTTCTTTTTAGATGTCCTATTTGAAGTAGTAGCTTTCCTATTTGTTTTGCATCCACTAACACATTAGAAAACTTCCCTCCTCCACCAACCTCCAATGTAGCCATTTTTGTGGCATCTTTAACTTGTATAAGTTGTGTAACAACACATTTGATTTTTGAGCTATCAAAATTCTTTGTAGGACCATTATAGGTAAATTGAACATTTCTTAGTTAAGCCTCAAAGAGCCTGATATCAACATTAAAATTGTGAACTATGTTAGATTCTTAGAAACACTCATTTTCTAATGTCTCCATGTGCCCTTCTTCATAGGCAACACCTTCCATTAGTGTATTTGTTTTCTCAACTACATGTCTTTTAGATTGCATCTCTGCCTGAGCAATGTTAAGCTCCTTTTCTTTGGACCATGAAAATTTCTTCTTGTCTTTTAATTATTTTTCTAATTGGTTAATTTTAGTCTTCAGTTGTTTTCTCCACTTTCAACACTTCCAACAATTCCTTTTGCATCTACAAATTGATCGCCGATATGTTTTTCCTCATCCCCACCACTCTTACCTCTTAACACCCCTTGTTATTTATTTTCATGATCCTCTAACTTCTTTTTCATATCTTTTACTTCAAGCTTTAGATAAGCTTCTCCCTCAACAACCCTTCGAGGACAACAACATCCCTTTCTTGGATAGAGTTTGAAATTTCTTAAATAGTTTTATGTACCTTTGTGGTTGTTTCTAGGTGAGTTTTTATAGTGTCTTTATCATTAGACTATGCATATGTTTCTTTTGAAAAGCTCATTAAAGAACTTCTTTTCATTTTCAGATAAGAATTTCATGCCTCCACCCATTTGATTCTCTTTTTCTACACTTAAATCTATTTTTTCCTTTTCTTTATCATCCATTTCCAATTGTATTTGTTCCATGGAATTTCTAACTTCAAGAATACTTGGCTTCATTTTTTTAACTTTACCTATAGCATCATCTCTCCTTTTCTTCACTTGCAAAAATTCATATGCAATACAAAACCTTTTGAGTTAATCCACTTCTTCATTACCATTTTTCCATTGCACATACTGGCACATACTCCTTCCTCAAATTCTCATGATCAAGAAGAATATCTTCAGTCAATACATTATCTATCTCATAAATTTTGGTTAGGTTTTTCCCAAGTTTTTTATAGTAGATTCCTTTTTTATTACATAATTTCTAGTACTTCCTCTTATTTTTTATAACTAGCATCTCATAGAATTCTCATAACATTTTTTTTGGGGTTTTTGTCTGATTTGTTGTAGGCAAAGTGATTAAGCAAATCAGGAATGGCTATAATTTTCATATTGGTTATGAGAAATATGATTTAAAAAGGGTTTTTTTAGATAACACACTGTGATTAACTATGCATTATATGCCAACTTTTATGTAAGTGATTATTTTTCTTTATTTGATATAGGACAATATTGATTGTAGTTCTTTGAATTACTAAAAATATCCTATAATTTTGCAATGTACATGTTAGAAAATGTAGTGTTTTTTATGTAACATTTCAAGAGAGTGTTAGAAAACCATCGCGTGTCTTAAAACTTGCAATTTTCCATACACAAACATAGTATAGTGAAATGATATTTTAATTTACAATAGACACCTACACATGTAAACACATGAGTATGTTATGAGAAAAAGGAGGTTGGAAAAAATGTTGTGCTAGAAAACACAATGTTAACATTTTTCATAAAAGAAAATAGAAAAGAAAATAGAGTAGGAGTTGTTGTTCTAGGCACCTTTGGTCCTTTATCTTCAAACAATTGCACAACAACATATTTTTAGTGATGATCAAACCCCACAAACATTTCATTAATTTAAAATAGTGAATTTCTATGAGAATTCTATGATAATGAAAATAAAGACAACATGACACTTAGATATAGCTATATCATTGTTATATTAAAAAAATATTCCAACAAGTATCAGAAGCATCTTGGAGGGGACAAACTCGTCAATACTAAAATAGTAATACAACAAAAAATTCCAAGCTTTATCTTTCTTTGAACATTAGTATAAGCAAACATCTAATGGAAAAAGTATTTGCCACCCTTCATAACTAACTATCAAAACTACTTGTAGGTGGATCCTCATTAGATTCACTATTCTCATTTATGGCCTTGTCTGTATAGTGGGGGAATCCTAAGACAAGATCATAAATAAGCATTTTATTTCTTATTGGAATTGGCATAGGGTGTTCTATCAATGTGTGCAGGGCATGAAACACCTTATGTATATATCATTTGACATGTGCCTCAAATACATGACCATGCAATTCCAATACATGGTAAAAAAACTAGGACCATCATGTTGTATGCTACTAGTAAATATAGCTCTTACACACCTCACTTCTAAGGATGATTTAAGCAATGAACTTGTAAAGATACCACTAAGGGGGTATATACCTGAGTCATCAACATCATACCTTTCCAATGCTCCATCTAGTTGTGTTGCATTGACCACATAATTTCACACATACTTTACAAACAAAATGTGGAGTAGGTTTCATCTTCTAAAAAAGTCCATAGAGTTGGAGAGGAAAGCACATGCTAGCTATTTTAGCCCCGGAATAGAAAACTACAAGATCCATTGGCATCAAAAATATAGTGACCTTGAAGATTGCATTCTCAATAGTCTAACAATTGAAGTCGAAATTAGAATGCAACCTTTCTATCATGAATGGACAACCATTTTTTTCTCAAAAAAGTTGGGAAGATGGCCTATGTGAATCATTGATTTCAACATCTTGAGTTCTACTTTAAATAAAGGAAAAAACCATCAATAAAATATAGCACTATAGACATGTAGAATTTTTTTTAATCCAACTATCACTTCATCCACTACTTCAATAAATAAGTAAATATCGTAGTTTATTTATCAAAACAAAAGGCCTTAGTTACACTAATACTATTTTCTAAAACTAGAGATTGGGATACACTAGGTGTTATAAAAATTGCAACCCACTTATTGTTGTAACACCCTTTACAAACAACAACCCAATTGGTTACTCACCCATCAACTCAATTTTCCTATTTTTATGCATCCCCTACCTACAATTCCTCCCCCTAATCTCCAACACTTAGCTTTGAACATACAAAATGAGACAACTAAAAACCACTATGTTATCTCGCCTACTAATATTATGAGGATGGGGAAAATGGCAATGGAAAATTGAAGGGAGTACGTAGTAGAATGCATGGAATGAAAAATGAATCTTCTCTAAAAACACTTGAAATGGATGATAAGGAAAAGGTAAAACATATCTAAGTGCAAAAAATGAGAATCAACTAGGTGGAGACATGAAAGTTTTATCTCAAAATATAGACAAGTTTTGCAAATAAATTGTTAAAAGAAACATCTAAATTATGTAATCATAAATACACTCTCAAAGTTGGGTAAAAGGAAAGTACAAAGATACATAAAAGTATTCAATAAATTCAAAAATCTATCCAAGAAATGGATGTTATTGTCGTAAGGGCTAATGAGGGAGAAACTTATCTAAAGCTTCAATGAGTTTATAATTAGAGGTTGGAAAACATAGGGTGTTATAAATACTAGAAGGAAAAATAAAATTTATGTACCATTGTACCCTTACTTGGACCCATATCTGAATCCATACCCAAACCAAAAAATTAACCCCCTAATCTCCAATACTTAGCTTTGAACATACAGAAAGAGAAAACGAAAAGCCCATTGTGTTTTCCTAATTGCTATTATTTTGGGCAAGGGGAAAATAGCAATGAAAATTTGAACAAAGTAGGTACTAGAATCTATGGAATGTGACAAGAAGCACCCCAAAGTGAATAAGATGGATAATGTATTGACCGAAGAGATTCTTCCTGGGTTTGAAAAGTCAAGAAAGGAGTGAGTGAAATATGTGCAATGGGAAAATGACCATGCAAAACTTGAGGTAGAGGTAGTAGAATGTATGAAATGAAAAAATAATTTTCTCTAAAAATACTTGACATCCCACACCATGTTTTCCAACCCGCGTTATAAATTTTGAAGGTTCCTTTCGTTAAATTCTTAATGTCTAAATAACAAAGGATTTTCATTACAACCATACTCTCTACACATAATTGGATATTGGAAAATATTGTGTGCTATACAACCTAGACCCACATACTCTTGTATAACTCTCTACATGAAACAAACCAATTAGTTAGTTAGCTCTCAGCTCCATCTGGTGTAAACTTTTATGTTATCTCCCACATTGTAACTCCACCCTGAACTCTACACCCTTGAGCATTGAACAAGAATTGAGAAGTAAGTCACAACCCACTATTTTTTCCAACCTAAAAAGTTATTATGTGCATTTTCTATTCCAAAAATATGAAGATATTCAAATGCAATTTTTACTCAAACTAAAGGTTGTTATAAACATGAAGATGAACTTCAATACATTGTTAAAGTCTATAGAACAAAAAGTGCTCATTGTAGCAAGTTGTTTCACTATCATATAGATTTTTTTTTTTTTAATGAATTTATTAGACATACAAAGATACCATTGAAGACTATAATTGAGTAGAATTTATATATTATGAGAGTTATATTTTCCCACATTTAAATAATGAAATTTTATATGGCAAGAAAAAGTGTCATATGAAATCTACAAGAACCTAGTCTTATATTTTTTTAATTAAGAGGGGTAAATGATTTTGACCCAAAGCTTTGATTTTTTTTAGAAATGTTTTCCTTTTTGAAAATCTCTTGAAATTTTAGTGGGGGTCTATTCTTTACAAATTTATTTGTGAGATGAAAATAGTGATAAAAAATCAAATATTTGTTAATTAGGTTTTTTCCATAATTTCGCATTTTTGGGTGCAAATCAACAATTTTTTTAGAAAATTTTGAACTTTGGAAAGCTCTTGAAATTTCAATAGGGGTATATTCTTCATATTCTTATTTTTGGTCCAAATTTTTTTTCTAAAAATTAGATTTATTTTGACTATGTAAAAAAAAAAGGAAATTACAATCTAGTGATGAGCATATTTTTCATATACATCTATTTTGTTACATCATAAATTATTTTCTAATATTTGCATGAGATTTATGGTCATTATCAGATTATTTTTTATTTTATTTTTAATCTAACTCTCTAATATTATTGATCAATTATTTTGTTAGGGTTCCTCTTTGTTGGTTTTGTAAATGAGCAGAAACATAAACTCTTCAAAGGGAAAATTGGATTAAGTGGAAAGAAATTTAGAGCTAAAGAAAATAAAGGTGGACACTTTTCAACTCATATATTTATCGTAATCTTGTTTACAACATCACATTTAAATTTGGATCTAAAAAGAATAAGTATCTTATCAAAATCACACTTTCAATTTGGGCTTAAAAGGAACAAGTGTTTGCATTGCTTGGTGATCTTGTATGTGCTTGGAGGTGTGTATGCTCTTCCTTTGCATTTCCATATAATCTTGGGAATCAAAGTCACTCTTCAACACTATCATTTTCACATCACACATTTCAATTTGTAAGGTTAATGAACATCACATGTGTGATAAAATACATGTGTATGCTCTTTCCTTACATTATCATATGGTATTGGATATCAAAAGCATTATTTGCATCAATTTTGTGTAACCTTCACAGGGGGCCTACCAAGAGAAGAGATCACTTTATGGGTAACCTCACCTCTAGTGTTCTGATACAGTATAAATAGCGAGGGATGAATTTTTCAATCTTGGCTAAGCCCCAAGAAAATTTATACCTTTGGGAAGTGAAGGTGGAGTGTGGATTACCCTATCCTCTTTTCTATTTAGCATTATTCTCCTTTCAAATTCATGTATTTGGGCCTCATGTACCTTCAAGGTATATAGAGGATATCCCTATATCCTTGTGCATCCTAGTTTAAGACCATTGACCAATCTATCTGCTTGAATAATCACTAGGTTTTTCTTGTTCTTAGAAGTGTCTTCTTATCATAATCATTTGCATTACATATTGCATCAAATATTGTCTATGGATCAAGATGAGCCTAACATATCCTCCATCTTCCATTTCATACCTCAAGATCTTTTTGAATTTCTCCTTGCCAACTAAATTAAGAACCACATAAAATCCATGATCATATGTCCTATAATTAGATTCCTAGAGATCCTAAACACCATCCAAGCCACCATTTAAACTTATACCCAAGTCATTTCACCCTCCATGTCATCCTCTTCCTCCATTGGAAAGGGAAACCAAAATGTCTTCCATGTTCAACCAACACCAATAACCATATCTCATACACTTCACATCCTAGTCAACCCATTGTCAAGTCAAAGAGGTCCATCAAAATATCACCAAAGAACACCATCAAAAGACAACCAAAAGTCACCCTCCAAGGAATACCAAAAGTCACCCTCAAAGGAATACAAGAATTGATGCAAAATCCTATTTCACAAAATGCTAGTCCTAGTCTTCTAGTTCCACCCACTTTCACCTCATACATTCCATGTTTATCCACCTCATCCATCCCATGTTTATCCACCTCATCCATTTCATTTTTTTCCACCTTCATAGAACCTATACAAAGTCAACCATGTCATTGACTTACCTCATTGATCCAAAACATGACATCATAGACAAAAGTACTCCCTCTTATGATCCCATTCCATCTCATGATTCCATTCAAATATATTGCATGTGTGATCAAATACATGTGTATAAGTATCTCCTCACATTATCATATGATATTGGATATCAAAAGCATTGTTTACATCAATTTTTTTTAACTTTCTTAAGGGGCCTACCAAGAGAAGTGATCACTCTATGGGTGACCTCAACTCTAGCATTTTGACTCAAGATCAAAGTACTCCCTTTCATGATTACATTCAAATATATTGCATGTGTGATCAAATACACGTGTCTACTCTCTCCTCACATTATCACATGATCTTGGATATCAAAAGCATTATTTGCATCAATTTTGTGTAACCTTCTTAGGGGGCTACCAAGAGAAGTGATCACTCTATGGGTGACCTCAACTCTAGAATTTTGAAAGAGTATAAATAGCAGGGGATGAATCAAAATAAAAACCTCTTGGAAGTGAATTTTTTCAATTTTGGCTAAACCCCAAAGAAATTTATACCTTTGGGAAGTGAAGGTGGAGTGTGGGTTACCCTCTGCTTTTGGTTATATAGCATTATTCTCCTTTTAAATTCACAAATTTTGGCCTCATGTACTTCAAGGTATATAGAGAACATCCCTAGATCCTTGTGCATCCTATTTTAAGACCATTAGCTGATATAATAGCTTGAATAATTGCTAGGTTGTTCTTGTTCTTGGAAGTGACTTCTTATCATATTCATTTGCATTACATCTTGAATCAAATCTTGTCTTAGGATTTTGAAAGTGTATTCAAGATTTAAATCTTAATCAAGAAAGAAAAACCATAAACCTACCTAAAAACATGGATCAAGATGAACCTAACATATCATCCATCTTCCATCTCATCACTCAAGATTTTTTTGAATTTATCCTTATCAACTACTTTAACAATCACATAAAATCCATGATCATGTGTCTCATAAGTAGATTCCCAGAGATCTTAAACACCATCCAATCCACCATTAAAACCTATACCCAATTTGTGTCACCCTCCTTATCATCCTTTTCCACCATTGACAAGGCAAACCAAAATGTCTTCCATGTTCAACCAACACCCATCAATAAACATATGTCGTGCACTTCACATCCTAGTTATCCCATTGCCAAGTCAAAGAGGGCCATCAAAAATCACCAAATAACACCATCAAAAGGCAAGCAAAAGTCACCATCAAAGGAATACCAAAATTCACCCTCAAAGGAATACAAGAACTGAAGCAAAATCCTATTTCACAAAATGCTAGTCCTAGTCTTCTAGTTCCACCCACTTTCACCTCATCCATCCCATGTTTATCAACCTCATCCATTTCATGTTTTTCCACCTTCATAACACCTATACAAAGTCAACCATGTCACTCACTTGATGTCATTGATCCAAATCATGGCATCAAAGATCCCCCTTTATGTCAAGATCAAATTACTCCCTCTCATGATCCCATTCCATCTCATGGCCCCATACTATCTCATGATCCAAGTCTACCAACTTCATACCGTAATCCTAGTCCATCAATTCTATTGCATGATCCTATACCATCTCATAGTCCTACCATATCCAACCCATTTGATGATCCTAGCATATCCACCTCATATCATGATGCTATCATACCACCTCCATGGCATGATCCTAGTCCATGACAAGAACAAATATTTCCATCCATTACCTCTCAAGACCCCCAAGGTATATGCATTTCCCTCACATCACATGATAATCCTAATCCTTCACAAGATCCCATTCTTGAACCATAAATATATAAGCTTGGTTAATCCACCTTTATAAAAGTTGGTTTTCTCCTAGAATACCACATGTCTTCCACATCCAAGACCCCTCAAGATGGTCTTTTTCTTGCTTTAGGGTATATGTAGGATCATCATGGAAAAAATAAGCCCTTAAGTGGTGAAAAATTTAGAAAAATCAAAGTTAGGCAACTTGACGTAAAAATTTGAATAAGTTATCTATATTATTTCAAAAATATATAAGAATACAATATGTAGAAAATTGAATTTATTTTCTAAACTACTACTTTTTTTTTTTAAATCCTATTTGGCAAAAATTTGAAATTTCAATGGAAGAGTACTTAAATTTTAGGGAAAAAATAAGAAGTAGGTGTCTATCTAACCACCCTAACCACAATAAAATGATAATATTCTTTTATAAGATTTGATATATAAGTAGAGGACTCATGTTTTGATGTGATGCATATTTTTTTATAATTTTTTTCCATGTAAATAATTATTTATGAATTTTTTATTACAAATTTTAAAAAATATAAAAACTCATATGTCTGACCACCTTAACTTGGTCACAACTTCATGAAATTCATTTTTTTATTCTTTTAATCCTATAGTATGTGAAGCATAGAATGTGACACATGTTTTGTATTCAAAAAATGTGATACCATTTTAAAGCTATAGTTTTTTTTAATTAGCCCGTCAATTAGGAATTTAGTTGTAATTCAAATAGAAAATGAATAATAATTATTTATTAAGGTTAAAGTAAAGTATAATTTATATTGGTGGTAGGCTGAGAATATCCTTTAAAAACCCTTTTCATTTCATAAATTTTGGGTAATAAAAAGGTCGTCAACCACATATCCATCATATTGCCACTTTTTTGGCCCATCATGGTCTTACACATACCCTTTACAAGCAACAAGTATCCTATTAGTAAGAAAATTATTCAAAAGATGAATTATCAAGGAAAAGGGTTGGGCCTTCACGAGCAAGGTTTACTTGAACACCCTAATATTAAAACACATCTAAATTCTTATAAGCCAGTCATAAGTCTTTCCTCATCCTCCAAATTTTTTTTGGGTCCTTACACGTCCAAGTTTATTATCCCAACCTCCACATCTCAATCCTTCAAATTTGACTAGGGTGAGTCCAAGATCATGGGGGTCCAAAAAGTGGCGATATGACAAAAAAGTGGCTAATGGATTTTTTTATTTGAATTTGATGAAAAGAAAAGGGTTTAATAAGAAAATTATCAGCTTTCCAAAAGTATAAGATATGCCTTATTTGGAATCAAATACATTAATTTTCTACATGTACATTCTGACTAAAGTTCTAATTGATAGGTTGATTGGAAAACATCTATAATTTTAATGATTTCACATTTTTGTATCTAAAAGATGTGTCACATTCTATGCTTCCCATACTATAGGGTTAAAAAATAAAAAAATTGAATTTCATAAATTTTTGACCAAGCTATAGTGGTAAAACAAACACATTTTAATATTTTAAAAAAATTAATAAAAAATTAATAACTAATTATTTACTTGCAAAAAAATTAATAAAAATTCTGCCACATCCAAGCATGTGTCCTCTGCTTATATTGAAAGTTTCAAAAAATAATATTATTGTTTTCTTGTACTTAGGTTGGTTAGACATACACCTATTTTTTTATTTTTTCCTTAAAATTTAGTACTACCTCATTGAAATTTTAAATTTTTACCAAATAGATTTACTTTTTTTCAAAAATTGAATAGTATTTTAGAAACTACCTCCAATTTTCTACAAATTTTGTTCTTGTATATTTTCCAAATTATGTTAATAATTTATTCAAATTTTTATGTCAAGTTTCCTAACTCTATTTTTCTAAATTTGTATTGCCACTTAAGGGCCTAGTTTGGACCCCCATGATCCCGCACTAACCCACCACCCTTCAAGGTGTGTGCTAATTTTTTTATTGTCCACATTACCTCATAATGACTCCATTCCATACTTCCATCCAACCTTTATCCCTCATTCCATACCTTCAATCCAATCCTTTGCATGACTCCTTAACCCCCTTCTCCCTACCCCTATCCATTCCATTATCTTTACCAATTTTCCTACCAACATCTATGAGTGGGAACATGTTAGCCTTGGTCTACAAGAAACATTTAGTCAATGGGGAAATATCTTCCACAAAGAGAAACTTGATTCTTCCATTCATATCCATACACATTCATTAGCTTCCATCTCTATGAGCTTCCATTTCCATGAGCTTCCATTTCCATGAGATTCCATATCCATTTATATCCACTATCTTTCACATCCATTCATCTACCCTTTATTGTACACTTGGGAGCAAGACTTTTCCATTCATACGATACTTTATCCTATTTTCACTTATCCATCATATTCCTTCATTTATATTCCATGCTATCCAGTTTATCTATCCACCTTCCTTTGACCTTGCATAAAATATTGGGGGAAAATAACAAGAGAAAGTATCTAATGCATTCCTTATACCATGCGTGTCTTCCATCCTCCATATATCCTATCCTCCATCTCATGTTTCCTTTTATATCCCTTTATCTTGCATATCCATGTCACATCCTTATCACTTTTCATACTTATCCCTTGTCATACCTCTTAGCATGGGGGAATGCTATTACTTTGACATGTGATCTTTGGAGTCTTCCATAGGTCCTCTATTCATCCTTTGTATTTCAAAAAAAAATTGGGTTCCCTCAGTGTTATTGGTTCCCTCCACCCATAGAATTCCATATCTTGACCCATCTCTCTTCATCCTCCATTTATGGTGTATCCTTACATGTCCTATTATTAACCCATATCTTAGATATCCATACCATATAATTGATCCATATATATCCATATATTCTTTGGTTTTTAGCTTGAAGTCCCAAGGAATAAGTTCTTGTTTATTATTATCATATACTTTTTTATTTATCATTGCATTATCATTGTTACGAGTAAGAAATTTAAAAAAATCATAAACTCTTTTAACATTATAAAACATTGAGCTTTAATGAACATCATGCGCAAAGGATTCTTGTTAAATAAATTTAACATCTAATGTAGATTGAGCCAAATCTTTAGTAATTTATCACAATAGAAACAATAAACTAAACAATCAAACTATTGTGTCTTGATGGATACATCTCTCCTAATCAGACAACTACCTTGATCTTTCAAACAATCAAAAACTTGATCGTATCTCTTGGTAGAAGGTATTGTTGTTGTTATCTTGTTCAACATGTTGTCTTTTTCCTTATTGATCCTTATCAAATGCATTAGCATTTGTGTTTTTCATTATCATGATATTGCATATTTATCATTATCCTTTTGCATGCATGAGAGTTTGTGCCTTAAGATAAGTCTTGTCTCTTCTCTTGATCATTATCCTTATCTTTTTATATCTTTTCTTTTCTTGTCACATTCTAAATAATCTTAAGGATATCTACACCATGTTGTGTATGAAGGAGAGTGAGGAGTGGGGCATGAGTCTTTCTTGTGTGTGCATACCAAGTCAGTCCATCTGGTGATGATTACAAAAAGCATAACCAATAACAAAGAGTGATTTATTATGCTCTATTATGAAGAAAATTATCACTTAGTATCCTTTCCATTCCATTCATTTCCATATCCATCCTTTCATATCCTTTCCTCCCATATTGAATAAATTTTATAAGCCATATATATGCTTTTCTTGCATCTAATCAATGTGTTACATTCCCTCTTTGCATTCACCTAGGTCATTCATATTTCTAAATATTGCATATCATTTTCTATCTAGACCAAAAAAATACATTCATCTATCATATCAAGATCAAGATCAAGAAAATATCAAGGTTATGCAATCAAAGTCTATGGTAAACAACCATATCAAGAGTCCATGTTCAAGGTTACTTTGTTTCATTTCATGCATGCATTATCTTCTAGGTCTTAGACACAATTGAAGTTTGATGTTAGATGTGGTTTGGATCTAGTGCTTCATTTTTTATCTATTTACTACATTATACACTAAGGATATGGAAAAAGGAGTATAAATGGTGTAAGGAAGATAATCTAGAAGCATGATATAGTATTGCATGCTTAATAAGTGACTTTATGAGTGGTATATTAATGTAAGCTCAATATCTAGTTATAGGTGTTAGATATTTTAGTGCATTATTAATGTGTAATTCTAGGAATGTCATATGTTAGTGTAGGCTCAAGGTGTAATTGTAGAATCTTAGTACCATCAAAAGACAACCAAAAGAAATGTAGTCTCATAGTGATGGAATGCCATGACAATCCATATTTTTTCCTTGCTGCTATAGGATTGTCATGGCATTCCATCACCATGAGACCACATTTATTTGAATCATTTTATTAAATATTTCAATGCATTATCTATGCTATTGCCTACTATTATTATTTGATATATTTTTTCCAAGCATCTATATCTTATTCAAAAGCACCTATTTTAGGCTTTTAGGAATAACAACAAGGCATTGAACTATTTCATAAAATTCTTTGGTAGACATGTATGAAAAAAGTGGTAGCATAGAAAAGGTAGTGAATTATTTGAAAAATGCCTGAAATAAATGTGGTCTCATGGTGATGGAATTCCATGACAATCCATATAGCAGGAAGGTATCAATATGGATTGTCATGGAATTCCATCACCATGAGAATACATTTTCTTGAGGCTTTTTTTTCAAATAGTTCACTTCCTTGCTACTATGGCTAAGAGCTTAAAATATTTGTTTTTGAGAAAGCTACGAATGCTTGTAAAAAGTCTATCAAAGAATAATAGTAAATATGGATTGTCATGGCATTCCATCACCATGAGAACACATTTATTTGAGACATTTTTTCAAATAATTTATTTCCTTGTCTATGGATTTTCATGGCATTCCATCAACATAAGAAAATATTTATTTGAGTCATTTTTTCAATCACTTCAACACGTTGTCTATGCTATTTCTTATTTTTATGCTTCAAATGATATATTTTTTTCAATTCATCCATAGCTTGTTTGAAAGCACATGTTTTGTGCTTTTATTCATAGTAGCAAGTTAGTCAGTTGTTTGAAAAAATTATTTGGTATACATGTATAAAAAATATGGTAGCATAGACAAGGTAGTGAATTATTTGAAAAAATGCCTCAAAAAAATGTGGTCTCATGGTGATGGAATTCAATGATAAGAAAATTGATATGGATTTTTGTGACATACCATCACCATGAGCACATTTATTTGAGACATTTTTTCAAATAGTTCATTTCCTTGTCTATGGCTTGTCATGGAATTCTAATCACCATGAGACCACATTTCTTTGAGGCAGTTTTTCAAATAGTTCACTGCCTTGTATATGTTTCTATTTTTTATTAATGATAAATAGGTTTTGAAGGGTTCCTGAAACCCTGTACAAAAAAGAACAGTGGTAGTAAAGATAAAGCAATGGACTTCCCACCCAACAAAGTAAAAGCAAGCTAATTACAGAGACATCAACGAACCATCAACACAAACCAACAACAAAAAAATTTCTATGTTGTTTACTATTATGCTTTGATACATTTTTTCCAAGAATCCATAGCTTATTCAAAAGCACCTACTTTATGCTTTTAGCCATAGCAAAAAGGTAGTGAGTTTTTTGATAAAATGATTTGGTAGACATATATGAAAAATATGGTAGCATAGAAAAGGTAGTGAGTTTTTTAAAAGAAATTTATCAAAGAAATGTGGTCTCATGGAATTCCATGACAAACAAATGGCTATGTGTAGGATCATCATGGAAAAAATAAACCCTTAAGTGGCAAAAAAATTAGAGTTAGGTAACTTGACATAAAATTTTGAAAAAGTTATCTATATTATTTCAAAAACATGTAAGAATAGAATCTATAGAAAATTGAATTTAGTTGCTAAACTACTAGTTTTTTATAAAAAGAAATATATTTATTGAAAATTTGAAATTTCAATGCAATAGTACTTAAATTTCAGGAAAAATAAGTAGGTGTTTGTCGACCACCCTAAACAATAAAATGATAATATTTTTTTATAATATTTTAGATATAAGTAGAGGACTCATGTCCCGATGTGATGCATATTTTTTTTGTAATTTTTCCAAGTAAATAATTAATTATGATTTTTTTATTACAACTTCAAAAATATAAAAACTTCATTATGTCGACCACCTTAACTTGGTCAAAACTTCATGAAATTCATTTTTTCTTTTTAATCTTATAGTATGCAAAGCATAGAATGTGATGCATGTTTTGGATTGAAAAATGTGATACCATTTAAAGCTATAGATGTTTTTCAATTAGTCTATCAATCGAGACTTTGAGTCGTAATTTGAATAGAAAATGAATAATAATTACTTATTAAATTCAAAGTAAAGCATAATTTATATTGGTGGAAAGTTGAGAATCTCCTTTAAAAACCATTTTTATTTCATCAATTTTGGGTTAAAAAAAAGTTGTCAGCCACATACCCATCATATTGCCACTTTGTGGCCCATCATGATCATGCACATACCCAAATGCAATTGGTAGTTGCTCCTAGTTATTATATATGCAACGTAAAGCAATTGCATAATTGCTCATGCTGATTTTGTAAACAACTATATGTAGTTTAAATTTTGTCATCTATTAGCATCTAGTTATTAGTTATGCAATATGAAGTAATGCTTTGAGTTTGAAAGATGTGCAATGCAATGTTATCAGTGATATGAATATAAACTATAAAAAACTATTTTCTATAATTTAGTAGTTAAAATATTTATTTTGTTTGCTCTCTATATCTATATGCTATTGAAGTGCCTTTCAATTTTTTTTAAAAAAAATCTCTTGTTCAACAATTTTTTACATTTTTTTAAATTTGATTTTTCCCTAATTTTCTCAAAAAATATTATACATTAGGTTTTCCTATTTCTCCCCAAAATATTTTGGCTGCTATGGTTTCACCATCATATGAGGAAATTGAAATGTCATTTTTAGTCTACTTAAGAGTTCTTATAAATGTTTAAGGTTCCTTTCATTGCATTCAAATTGTCTAAATAGCTAATTTTTTTATTACAATCATACGATCTATGTATAATTGGTTGTTGGAAAACACTGGGTGTTTATAAAACTAGAACCCATATCACAACATACCTAAGTCCTTGTGGTCTTTAAGCCGGTATATGTAGGTTTACATTAAAAATAGCAACGCCAATTTCTTGCCATTATTGGAAATAATGAATAAACTTGTTGACAATGGTGAAATATAGAGTGTTAATGGTTGTTAGAAAATATAGGGGGTTTGTAAAACTACAACCCACATAACAACATACCCAAGCCCTTGTGGTTTTTAAGCCTATATATGTAGGTGTGTATTAAAAATAGCAAGAACACCAATTTATTACCATTATTGGAAATAATGAATACACTTGTTGACAATGGTGAAACACAGAGTGTTAAGGGTTGTTGGAAAGCATTAGGAATTTATAAAAATTCAACCCACATCACAACATATCCAATTCCTTTTGTTTTTCAAGCTCGTATATGTAGGTGTGCATTAAAAATAGAAAGAACACCAATTTCTTGCCATTATTGGCAATAATGAATAAACTTGTTGACAGTGGTGAAACACAGAGTGCTAATGGTTTTTGGAAAACACTAGGAATTTATAAAATAACAACCCAAGTCAAAAAATAACCAACCCCTTGTGGTTTTTAAGCCTCTATATGTAGGTGTGCATTGCAAATAGCAAGAACACCAATTTCTTGTCATTATTTGAAATAATGAATATCTTGTCATTATTAGTAATAATGAATAAACTTGTTGATAGTGGTGAAACATAGAGTGTTAATGGTTGTTGGAAAACACTAAGCATTTATAAAAATACAACCCATATCACAACATACCCAATCCCTTGTGTTTTTTAAGCCCATATATGTAGGTGTGCATTACAAATAGCATGAACACAATTTTCTTTCCATTATTGACAATAACAAATAAACTTGTTGAAAGTGGTGAAACAAAGAGTGTTAATGGTTGTTGGAAAATACTAGGTGTTTATAAAACGGTTCCTTTCATTACATTCCTATGGTCTAAATAACAAAATCTTTTCAAGACATTCATACTATTTTGTAAAATTCTATGTTGCAAAACATTGGGTTTTACAAAACCTGCAACCCACTTAATGTTTGAAAACCCTTAAGAAACAACAACCCACTTAATGTTTTAAAAACCTTTACAAATAACAACCCGATCAGTTAGAAACCCCTGACCTCTAAACCATAGATTTTTAGGTCACTATGGACAACTCTAACTCTTCTAGGGTTTTTCACCTAAAAGGAGATAGGACCCAAAAATGCACGGGGTTCATTCAATTAATATTATGTGCAATGTTTTCAAAGCTTAATGAAGTTAAATAAATGTAATTGACTAATTAAGATGAATTAAAATGAATGAAAAAGTGCAATTAAAGCTATGTTTGAAAACACATTGTGTAATGCAAATATGAACTAATTGAAGAAAATATGCAAAAAAAAAAGAAGAGGGATGAATCTGAGTGCACCTAGATGAAGTGTGATGATTCTAGAGTGTTTTGGATGCTAATAAAAATTGCTGATTTTTTATAGTGGGACTCATTCACCCAAGGTGGAAAATTAGTCCTCCTCTTGGTAAAACAATGTTGGGAGTTGGTTTTTGATAGTGAGGATCCAAAATCTGACAAAACTCAAATTTTTTCAGTCCTAACATGGGACTCATTTTCCACTACTGGAAAATGAATTCTCTCCCATTTTTTTGTAAAATAAGGAGACAACTTTGCAACACTAGATCTGGAAATATCTGAGTGTTGGGTTGCCGAAGTCAAATTTGTAGGAAATGGATAGAAAACCTTCTTCAAGCTTGAAATAGACTTGAGTTGACTTGAAACACTTAGTTGAATTTTATTTCCACTTTTCAACACATAAATTCTTGATAAATATGCATATCTAAGTCTACAAACGAACATGCAAGAGGGAAAAATGGTTTAAGGTTAGAGAATAGGGGTTTGCCTTGGTCAAACTCCATTTTAGTAATCAAACCCTTGATGAAACAATGAAATGTAAAGGAATGATAAAGTAACAACATGCAAATGCTATCAATTTACCAAACCCTTGATAATTCAAGTCTGAAGTAGTGTCAATGGATGCTCAAAGTGCTTGAATATTTCTTGCATTGATGTTGTAAGATGCTTGAATGCTTGAGTGAATAGGTGAATAAGTGAACTTGATGAATGGGGAGATGTAAAATGAGGTGAAAAATTCCTATTTATACAATCTTGTGTCATAGTTTCCTGTTCATTCCTCATCAAGATTCGACATCAAGTGATTTTTAATAAAATCCCAAAAATAAATTTAAAATATTTTGAATTTGGGGCCAAGGGTGACTCATTCACCACCCATGGTGAATGGGTCCCACCTAGGACCTAAAAACAAGTGTCAGAAATTAAGTTGCAGCATTTAATGTTGTTTTTCAAATAATATCCAAAAATACACTTAATTAAAGCATATGAGGGCATAAAGGGGTCAAATAAGTCATAATAAGAGATAAATAGTGAAGTTGTGCTTAGGAAAGCATGAAATATTGTTACAAGACTTTACAACAGTTCCAAATAGGACTTGATGATGTGTTAAAAGGTGATTTTTAGGTGAAATATAGTGAATAGAGTTTAGAAGAATATAGAAATGTCTTACAACACTTCACAACACCTTCACAAGACATCATTAGTTGAATTTTTGTACCTAAATATGCATGTTAAAGCCATGTTACATCATAAAATCAAAGAAAAATATATCAAATACCATGAAACAAGACCTAAAATGCCATGAAAATGACAAGAGGCCATTTTTCTATGACAAATTTAGCCCCCACTTTAGTGAGAGGATGAACTTGCTTCAAACTCACACTAAAGTAGCCATGAACATCAAGAGGTGGGTGCAAATGTACTTACATTAGCAAGATGGAATGAAATTGATCAAGAGAGATGATCAACACCCTAGGATCAAGATCCTGGGGCAAACTAAACATATGAACAAAGGAACACACAAGTTTTGAGAATCAAATCAAGCTTCGATCACTAATCCAACTAGTTGTGGATAAGATCTAGGCTGAAAGAGAATGTGTACTCAGTCTATGGTGATAGAACATAGGATAGTCCACCGAGTGAGAAGGCACAAATGTACTCACTATGGGGCCACATAACTAGTTTTCCGTGGGGTGATAAATACCAAAAAGGTAACATACATACGCTAGTTGGTATGCACTCACAAACACAAAAGTGGCTATGGCCCCCACTTTAGTGAGAGGATGAACTTGCTTCAAACTCACACTAAAATAGCCATGAACATCAAGAGGTGGGTTCAAATGTACTTATATTAGCAAGATGGAATGAAATTGATCAAGAGAGATGATCAACACCCTAGGATCAAGATCCTGGGGCAAACTAAACATATGAACAAAGGAACACACAAGTGTTGAGAATCAAATGAAGCTTCGATCACTAATCCAACTAGTTGTGGATAAGATCTAGGCTGAAAGAGAATGTGTACTCAGTCTATGGTGATAGAACATAGGATAGTCCACCGAGTGAGAAGGCACAAATGTACTCACTATGGGGCCACATAACTAGTTTTCCGTGGGGTGATAAATACCAAAAAGGTAAGATACATACGCTAGTTGTATGCACTCACAAACACAAAAGTGGCTATGGGGAAAATTCATGCTAGTAGGTGGGCTTCCCAATCAACCATGTTAAAGTTATATCCATTGATAACTTTAACAAAGTGCCACAAAAAAAATGCTCATGAATAAAAAGACAAAGGTACCACAATCATGCAAATTGTCTTATAAAAGGTGGCAAAAATGAAAATTGTAACAATGTAAAACTATAAAAGTGTAAAAGATTTTCAAAGGAGTCTTGTTAATTTTATGCAAGGTTAGTCACTTAGGGAACAATGTGTCTAATGTCTCCAAGAGAGGACTAATCAAAGAATAGTATATTCACAACATAGGGGATGCAGTTTGTCACATCCGGCCACCAAGAGGAATGCAATATGCTAAGATAGATCACACTTATGAAAGACATCACACCCAATATGTAACGCCCTGCCGTGCGAACCCTAAAGGACAACAACACAATAATTACCACAAATTTTTTTAAAAAAATACACATAACATACATGTAATACACATTAAGTCATAACATGAATTCATTAAAGTAAATTCACTAACACATACATCCTTTGGGGTACACGAAGAGTCATTACGCAACTTAGATCCATACAACAACAATAAAGAATAAAATCCAAAGATATAAAGTAAACAATAACAAATATAACACATTCATATTTAAGCATTGATAAGAAACCATTTGGGTACTCATTGAATAACAGCTACCATGGCCAATATTACATTACAGTACAATGTTCAAGAAGTACAATGATACAAAAGTGTTTCCAATCATGAACGGAAACCATACAACAAGATAACATGATGCACAATATCATAACTGGTTCCAAGATAAATACAATTCTGGAGTTGCCACAACAGCACCAATCCACACCTCTCGATCCATAACTGGGGACCCAATGGGGTGCTTAGCACGTTCCACCCGACCATGTGAGTCCGAAGACCCACCCCTCGTGCTAGGAGCTAACAAGGAAGAGACCTCAACCAAGAACATCCAACAGAGAACCACAAGACTCAACCTCATACAGAAGTATGATAACACTCAGGAACTACAATGACATAATCAACCACATCCAAGAGTCATAAATCTCATCACATAAATCAAAGCAATAACCAGCAAAAAATAACCAAAGGATGATCATGAAACACTTCCAAACATAATACAATTCCAAATTATAATTAACCAACACAATAACATCATATCACAGCACCATAAGAGTACAAGGTCGAAACCCAAATTATCAACAAGATTTATACAAGACCATAGAATACACCATAGATAAAATAGGGTAAAACCATAAATCAATTCAAACAACTATGATCCATCAACTCAAGACAAAGACTAACTTCCAGAGGATTTCCAAAGTAACAACATAAGAAGGAGTGTTAGAGGAGAGTGTCATCACATGGCTTAAAATGGATTCTCTAGGCTACCTACTGCAAGGTACCGCCTCCATCTACTGACGGATTATCCAGGAAACCAATCACTAGGAACCCCCTCCATCTATGGTTATCTAGGCTACCTATCTCAAGGAACCGCTCCATAGGGTTGCTCATGTGGAACCGTTAACCTTTCATGAAGACAAGGCAACGATCTTGCCAACCATGGCCTTCTCAATCCCCTTTAGTCTGTGGTAGCACTCAAAGGGGGATGATGCATCAATTATCTTTTTAATGTGATTCTACCCACCCCCTAGTTAATTATTTAAATTATTACTTATTAAATTCACTCTAACGAGGGCTATCCTGGCACCCCTTTGTGCGCTGACAACCCACTTAGAGCCACACTCTCTCTCTAGACACTCAAAACATAAAACCAAAATCCAAGGGTTGTACAACATAACAAGAACATTATATCACAATAGAGTAGCATGCAAGGCATTACCCATCTTGCCATAAATACATAATAAAAAATCTCCATGATTCCCGTACAACCCTTTCAAAAACATGAAACCAAAACATTTGCCACAACAAGGCACATAAAAGGAAGAACATTAACCAATAGTAAAATAAACCTCTGGAAGATTCTCATAAAGTTACACTAGGGTTTCCCCATCAAAGAACTGACAGCAATAATTGCAAGACCTCAAAGAACTATTTCCAATATAAATATAATGAGCAAATACAGCAAAATAAGATCAACAACTCCACTCAACAACACCAACAACTTCGATACGAACTAAATCGAGAATCCAAGGGAAACCTCTATTTTCTCCTCTCGGAATACCCATAATTCAAAGAACTTTTCAATTTGACTCATCAAGTAGAACCATCAATCATGACAAAGTTAACATTAAACAATTTGCCACTTAGGTAAAGAACAAAAGAACACATACTGGTTCCCAATGAATAGCAACATAAATAAAATGAGAGAAAAAACTCCAACTCAAAAATCAACTCAGGAAAAGTCACATTGAAAGAATCCATAAAACCACACATTCTAATAATATATCCATTCATTCAATAAGAAGTAACTTGAAACGTTTTAAAAAGAATATTAGTTTAAAGATCAATCATTTCCAACATTTAAGGATAGCACAATATTACGAAGTGAAAATAAAATCTAATGGTTTAAGCCATAAGACACTATTCACAAGTATACTCTTTCAAACACAAATATATTCCAATTTACACATTATAACAACAATCTCCCTTCGAAGATCAACCCACTCAAACCAACAATTTGATCCTGATATCAATCACAAGTATTTTCTAGAACTGTTCTTATAGAAATCCCACAAATCAACTATTAAAAGAATATGAGGGAAATTGACTTAGAAAAGATCATCTAATTTTATTCATTTACATAAACCCTTTGTTTAACTAAATATAATTAATCAAAACATTTATCGAATCAACAATCATTCACTAGCCTTTATCGTAATACCCAACTATTTAAAGTTTTCAAATTTATTTACTTCCATTTATCTTATAAATCAATTCTCCCACCTAAACAGAAATAATCCTTATCGCCAATATTATCTACATACATCAACAACATACAAAACTCTACTTTTCATTATTTCTAAGTTAACTATCCCACTTGAAACTAATCAAATTGAGAATAAACTAATCTATCAATGTTACCCAAATTATTAACATAAGGAAACTCTCTCTCTAATCACTTTACTAACCTACTCAATAACATAATACCTAACTTAACTACCTAATAATTCTAATTTTCTAACTCCTATAAATAAATCATTTTCTGAATATAAACACATTAATTACAAAGTCTTAAGGAATAATTCCATACAAGGAAACCATCAAACACATCAACCTTGAAGAACACTATCTTAAAACACTTACAATGAACAGGCCATTGAGACATCTCCATAAATATCCCACAAATAACACCCATCTTAAAACAATTAAATAACACTTAAACCAATAATCAAAACACTTTGTTTACATTTACTCACACATTATAACCATAAAGACCTTCCTTTAATTTAAGCATTATTTCAACGTTTTTACCACTTATTTTAATATATCCACTTAATTTAATTAAGAGAGTATTTACTACAAATAATTATATTTAAAATAACTATATCATTTATAAGATAACCAACTCCATTCACTGTTTAATACGAATCCTAATTATAACTTTAAAATGTAATACTAAGATGAAAATTCTATAAGTTACAACTTTATTATAATACTAAGGTGACGACACTAATGGATTATTTCACACAGTAGTTTGATAAATAATTATCATTCACAGACTCATTAGATAACAAAAAGGGTAATTAAAACCATTTAACATTTAATCAGTATCATTTAAATTAATTAACCTATGAACCTGGGATTTATCCTCACTTAAAAATAACTTTATCATCAACCTTCAAGTAAAAGAAACTATGTAAATGTAGAATCACTTATCTTCTTTAGTGAACCCTAAAACTTAATTAACTATACAAATCGATTTACTTTAACTAAATACACAGTTCATTTATCTACAACAAAATTAAATACCTAATTCAATAATGTTTATTCCGTTAAAATCTTTTGTTAAATAATATTTTACTAAGCAACCTATCGAAATAACCATTTTCTCTTTAATTATTTACCTAATTCATTCCCTGGCACAATAATTCACAAGTAATTGTAGCAATATTTTATTCTAAGTAACCAACTACCTATTTGCCAAGAGTATCCATTAGCCAATCCTAAAAGCATGTGAGGAGTTTAGATATTAAGATAACATTTATTTCATTCTAAAAGAATATAAAACAATTAAAAGATATCATGAAATTAATACTATAAAATTAAATTACCAATTAAGAGAACATGTAAGAAAATTCAAGATATATTTTATATTATAATTTTCCTTAATTTAAATCTCACGTTAAAACTTTTAACCTATCTTTCCATCCTAATTTAGATACAATGATTAATAATATTCAAAAATGACATATGTTTCTTCCTAAGGTAACAAATGTGAGAATTCTATCTACACCATCCTTAACACCTAATGACTAACTACCTGGCAAGATTTCATGCCAACAATTAATAACTTTATTTATTCAGAACAAGATCCTCTAATTATATCTCACCTCAAACAATATCCAACCTAATTATTATAAACAAATATATATATATAATCTTCACTTTCTGATTAAAAATAAGAGATCATTTATCTAGCTGGGATAAAATCTAATTCTTCACAGCACAACCTTAACCTAAATAAAATTAATATTTTACTTATGATTGATTTTATATTTTATTTATTCAATTCTTTTAATATAAATAAATCATTTCCCTCCAAGTATTACTCCCCTAATAATCAATTTATTTTAACCACTAAGTTTAATAATTAACAAACTGCAGCTTATTTTATAATAAACCCTTAACATCTTTATTATTTCTCTATTTATCTCAAAACCTATCATACTAGCAGACCAAAATTTAATTTAACTCTTTATAAATTATATTTATTATCAGCAAAACGCAACCATAAGGGAGCAGCTTGACAGCAGCCTCGTATTTTAAGCATAACGCCAAAACTATAATCTGGGTATTTGAGATTTTTGGACAGCAAATAGAAAACTGGAATTTGGAGAAACCGTTTAAATTTACCAGCAAAATAGTTTGTATAAAAAATGTTATGGATGACACAACTGGACTGTTTGAATAGAGTCACAGGAAACAGTTCATTTACAGGCAGTTTATAGTCTCAAAATAGATATATTGAATACCATATTTATGTAATTATATATAAAATGAAAGGAAGGAAAATACAAATTTGTACAGCCCGAAAAATAAGACATTTAAAATACTCAGCTAAATTTTGAAGTTGGCATACAAAAGATTTCAAGGAAGAAGGAAATCTTTCACAGGAAAACATCTATTCACTATTTGTAAGGAAAATATTTAAAAGAAAACTTGGAAGTCACTTTCCCTTTTGAATTCCTCTTCTTTCTTTCTTTTCAAAAAAAATCTCTTTTCTTGTTCCTTCCTTCGTGGAAACTGCTTTTAGTAAAATTCCTCCCTCTTCACAGGTTGCCAATTATCTTCCCAAAGTCCCCCTTGGCATTTGAAAAAATCACCCTCTTATTTTCTTTCTTGGTCAGTTACCAACCAAGAACGAATTCCCAACCATCGTATGACTTTTCACCTTCCCCAAACCGAAACTTGAATTTCAAATAATATTTATTTGCATGTTTATTGTTTATTTAATTATAATATTCAAGTTTGATTTATTTAATTCATTTAAACCATTAATAATATTTTATTTTCCAAAACACAGAAGTATCATAACTTTTATTTCAAATCATGCTAATCAATTAAAATCTATTGGCAATAATATTTACCCTTTTAAACATTAATAATATTTTATTAGAATTTATTTCGTCACATTACTTACCATAATAACATTATTAACTTATCAATTATAATTAGGTACCAACTTTTACTGGCTTTTCTCGTTTTTACCTTCATTCAAACTTAAGTAAAATTTTAATATTTAATCCTTTCTAATATTTTCTCACTTTAATTAATCATTACTTTATGTATTTATTTTATTTAATTTCAACCAATAACTTCTTTTATTTTAAATTACTTCCACTTAACTCTAAATTTTAACTAAAACAAATTTTCATAAATAATTAACTTTTAATTAAAATATAATTCAATAAATATTTTTACCGTAATTTATTTAAACTTAAGTACAATTTTAATATTTAATCCTCTTTAATATTTTATCACTTTTAAATTTATTAATTGAATTTAATCATTAAATGATAATTACCTTTCCTCATTTAATCTGATTATTTTAAATAACTAACTCCCAACGATAATTAAATTGACGTTTATCATTGAATCTAATTCTTTATTTAATTCCAAATGAAACAGGTAACCTTATAATTAAATTAATTTTATTAATCAAATCCAAACATATTATTAGTGTTACTTCATAACCTTAAAATTAAATTAAATAATAAAATCACCACATCATCATGACATTACCAACAACAACTTACTTAACATCAACGACGACCAAAACGGAGGGCACTACATCCTCCCCCCCTAGGCTTCAACTTACTCCTGGAAGTTGAGCTCAAGTACAAACAAAAACATATGCACATCAACACCACAAGTCAAATCATCAATTAAACATCATCAAGTAAGCAACGAAAAATTAAACAAACCAAAATAAGGAAATGATACCAAAATGATAATAGTAGCGGGTTGCAACCAAAGTAATTTTCCAAACACTAGGACGGAGTGGAAAAACTAAGTTGAGGAAACTTTCTTGTCAGCTCCTATGTTCAACGTCAAGCCCATTGGGTGTTTATGATGCTCGCCCAGTCCTAACAATGCAGGTGGAATCGAGACTTAATTCCTGCAATCCTGCATGGAAACAAATGTTGTGCACGATACATATATATCACAAATACATCGTGAGAGGAAATCCCAGCATAGTAGGGCACTCGTGAGCGAGTGATACCACACTGTCCCTCCCACTAACCACACATAATAGTCAAAACAATTCTAATAACTCATAAATAGTTTGCTTCTTACTAGTTAAACAATATTCTCATAAGGATGCTAACTATAAACCTAATCCATCTACTATATCACAATGAATTACTACTTGACATTATAAGTACCTATACCTACATATTACAATTACATTACCTTCGTCACTATGCTTTCTGAAGCCAAGTTCCTGTAAATCAAAAGCTAACATAGAACATTGCACATCAGTACCAATAATTCAAGTTGCATTTTAACCTCAAGATACTATATTTTGCTAAAAATCATAGAATAATTATCCACCAAACCTCATATTTTCATTAAAACTCATAATTTTCACCCAAAGAACTCCACGTTAACCATTATTCCACACCAAATCCCACATCAATTTCAACAAAAAGGCAAAATTTTACACCTTCATAGATTCAAGAAAACATAATTCATCACTCAAAGACAACAAAATTGTAGATTTCACACACACTTGACATATTCACACACATAAAACACATCACCAAGAAACACATCACACTAAAACTCAAGGGTCCATAGAGCATCCCCGACAGAAAGGATATCGGTGCATTGCGCACTACACCGTGGGTCCTATCCTTTCAATTGGTTTCCTGCACCATTGACCCAATACCGGTTAACAGAAGAAACTCAGGTTCACAACAATGACAACAGAAAAGTGAAACTCAAGACGCACGGGTCTAAGCGCAAGGTTACATAGTGAGCACAAATAGTGCCCCGTGTATGAACCTATGTTCTGATACCAATATTGTAACGCCCCGCCGTGCGAACCCCAAAGGACAACAACACAATAATTACTACAATTTTTTTAAAAAAAAATACACATAACATACATGTAATACACATTAAGTCGTAACATGAATTCATTAAAGTAAATTCACTAACACATACATCCCTTGGGGTACACGAAGAGTCATTATGCAACTTAGATCCATACAACAACAATAAAGAATAAAATCCAAAGATATAAAGTAAACAATAACAAATATAACACATTCATATTTAAGCATTGATAAGAAACCATTTGGGTACTCATTGAATAATAGCTACCATGGCCAATATTACATTACAGTACAATGTTCAAGAAGTAAAATGATACAAAAGTGTTTTCAATCATGAACAGAAACCATACAACAAGATAACATGATGCACAATATCATAACTGGTTCCAAGATAAATACAATTCTGGAGTTGCCGCAACAGCACCAATCCACACCTCTCGATCCATAACTGGGGACCCAATGGGGTGCTTAGCACGTTCAACCCGACCATGTGAGTCTGAAGACCCACCCCCCGTGCTAGGAGCTAACAAGGAAGAGACCTCAACCAAGAACATCCAACAGAGAACCACAAGACTCAACATCATACAGAAGTATCATAACACTCAAGAACTACAATGACATAATCAACCACATCCAAGAGTCATAAATCTCATCACATAAATCAAAGCAATAACCAGCAACAAATAACCAAAAGATGATCATGAAACACTTCCAAACATAATACAATTCCAAATTGTACTTAACCAACACAATAACATCATATCACAGTACCATAAGAGTACAAGGTCGAAACCCAAATTATCAACAAGATTTATACAAGACCATAGAATACACCATAGATAAAATAGGGTAAAACCATAAATCAATTCAAACAACTATGATCCATCAACTCAAGACAAAGACCCACTTCCAGAGGATTTCCAAAGTAACAACATAAGCAGGAGTGTTAGAGGAGAGTTTCATCGCATGGCTTAACATGGATTCTCCAGGCTACCTACTGCAAGGTACCACCTCCATCTATTGACGGATTATCCAGGCAACCAAGCACTAGGAACCGCCTCCATCTATGGTTATCCAAGCTACCTATCTCAAGGAACCACTCCATAGAGTTGCTCATGCGGAACCGTTAACCTTTCATGAATACAAGGCAACGATCTTGCCAACCATGGCCTTCTCAATCCCCTTTAGTCTATGGTAGCACTCAAAGGCGGATGAGGCATCAATTATCTTTTTAATGTGATTCTACCCACCCCCTAGTTAATTATTTAAATTATCACTTATTAAATTCACTCTAACAAGGGCTATCCTGGCGCCCCTTTGTGCGCCGACCACCCACTTAGAGCCACTCTCTCTCTCTAGACACTCAAAACATAAAACCAAAATCCAAGGGTTGTACAACATAACAAGAACATTATATCACAACAGAGTAGCATGCAAGGCATTACCCATCTTGCCATAAATACATAATCAAAAGTCTCCATGATTCCCGTACAACCCTTTCAAAAACATGAAACCAAAACATTTGCCACAACAAGGGCACATAAAAGGAGGAACATTAACCAATAGTAAAATAAACCTCTGGAAGATTCTCATAAAGTTACACTAGGGTTTCCCCATCAAAGAACTGACAGCAATAATTGCAAGACCTCAAAGAACTATTTCCAATATAAATATAATGAGAAAATACACCAAAATAAGATCAACAACTCCACTCAACAACACCAACAACTTCGATACGAACTAAATCGAGAATCCAAGGGAAACCTCTATTTTCTCCTCTCGGAATACCCATAATTCAAAGAACTTTTCAATTTGACTCATCAAGTAGAACCATCAATCATGACAAAGTTAACATTAACCAATTTACCACTTAGGTAAAGAACAAAAGAACACATACTGGTTCCCAACGAATAGCAACATAAATAAAATGAGAGAAAAACTCCAACTCAAAAATCAACTCAGGAAAAGTCACATTGAAAGAATCCATAAAACCACACATTCTAATAATATATCCATTCATTCAATAAGAAGTAACTTGAAACATTAGTTTAAAGATCAATCATTTCCAACATTTAAGGATAGCACAATATTACGAAGTGAAAATAAAATCTAATGGTTTAAGCCATAAGACACTATTCACAAGTATACTCTTTCAAACACAAATATATTCCAATTTACACATTATAACAACAATCTCCCTTCGAAGATCAACCCACTCAAACCAACAATTTGATCCTGATATCAATCACAAGTATTTTCTAGAACTGTTCTTATAGAAATCCCACAAATCAACTATTAAAAGAATATGAGGGAAATTGACTTAGAAAAGATCATCTAATTTTATTCATTTACATAAACCCTTTGTTTAACTAAATATAATTAATCAAAACATTTATCGAATCAACAATCATTCACTAGCCTTTATCGTAATACCCAACTATTTAAAGTTTTCAAATTTATTTACTTCCATTTATCTTATAAATCAATTCTCCCACCTAAACAGAAATAATCCTTATCGCCAATATTATCTACATACATCAACAACATATAAAACTCTACTTTTCATTATTTCTAAGTTAACTATCCCACTTGAAACTAATCAAATTGAGAATAAACTAATCTATCAATGTTACCCAAATTATTAACATAAGGAAACTCTCTCTCTAATCACTTTACTAACCTACTCAATAACATAATACCTAACTTAACTACCTAATAATTCTAATTTTCTAACTCCTATAAATAAATCATTTTCTGAATATAAACACATTAATTACAAAGTCTTAAGGAATAATTCCATACAAGGAAACCATCAAACACATCAACCTTGAAGAACACTATCTTAAAACACTTACAATGAACAGGCCATTGAGACATCTCCATAAATATCCCACAAATAACACCCATCTTAAAACAATTAAATAACACTTAAACCAATAATCAAAAGACTTTGTTTAAAACACATTTACTCACACATTATAACCATAAAGACCTTCCTTTAATTTAAGCATTATTTCAACGTTTTTACCACTTATTTTAATATATCCACTTAATTTAATTAAGAGAGTATTTACTACAAATAATTATATTTAAAATAACTATATCATTTATAAGATAACCAACTCCATCAACTATTTAATACAAATCCTAATTATAACTTTAAAATGTAATACTAAGATGACAATTCTATAATTTACAACTTTATTATAATACTAAGGTGACGACACTAATGGATTATTTCACACAGTAGTTTGATAAATAATTATCATTCACAGACTCATTAGATAACAAAAAGGTAATTAAAACCATTTAACATTTAATCAGTATCATTTAAATTAATTAACCTATGAACCTGGGATTTATCCTCACTTAAAAATAACTTTATCATTAACCTTCAAGTAAAAGAAACTATGTAAATGTAGAATCACTTATCTCCTTTAGTGAACCCTAAAACTTAATTAACCATATAAATCGATTTACTTTAACTAAATACACAGTTCATTTATCTACAACAAAATTAAATACCTAATTCAATAATGTTCATTCCGTTAAAATCTTTTGTTAAATAATATTTTACTAAGCAACCTATGGAAATAACCATTTTCTCTTTAATTATTTACCTAATTCCTTTCTGGCACAATAATTCACGAGTAATTGTAGCAATATTTTATTCTAAGTAACCAACTACCTATTTGCCAAGAGTATCCATTAGCCAATCCTAAAAGCATGCGAGGAGTTTAGGTATTAAGATAACATTTATTTCATTCTAAAAGAAATATAAAACAATTAAAGATATCTAAGCTGAAATTAATACTATAAGAGTGCAATTACCCAATTCAAGGAGGTATGTGAAAAGGAATTCAAGAGACCATAGTACATATTATAATTTTCATGAAAGTTTTGCGTCGTTTCAAACTTTAAAGCTGCTCTTACATCCTAATTTAGATACAATGATTAATAATATTCAAAAGGACATATGTTTCTTCCTAAGGTAACAAATGTGAGAATTCTAACTGCACCATCCTTAACACCTAATGACTAACTATCTGGCAAGATTTCATGCCAACAATTAATAACTTTATTTATTCAGAACAAGATCCTCTAATTATATCTCACCTCAACCAATATCCAGGCACAGAATTTCTTATGGCAGAGTATATGTATATATTATATATATATATACCTGTCTCTATACTCTCCCCTTGCCTCCTATATACTTATATACTCTCACTTGCATATATATATATATATATATATATATATATATATATATATATAATCTTCACTTTCTGATTAAAAATAAGAGATCATTTATCTAGCTGGGATAAAATCTAATTCTTCACAGCACAACCTTAACCTAAATAAAATTAATATTTTACTTATGATTGATTTTATATTTTATTTATTCAATTCTTTTAATATAAATAAATCATTTCCCTCCAAGTATTACTCCCCTAATAATCAATTTATTTTAACCACTAAGTTTAATAATTAACAAACTGCAGCTTATTTTATAATAAACCCTTAACATCTTTATTATTTCTCTATTTATCTCAAAACCTATCATACTAGCAGACCAAAATTTAATTTAACTCTTTATAAATTATATTTATTATCAGCAAAATGCAACCATAAGGGAGGAGCTTGACAGCAGCCTCGTATTTTAAGTATAACGCCAAAACTATAATCTGGGTATTTGAGATTTTTGGACAGCAAATAGATAACTAGAATTTGGAGAAACCCTTTAAATTTACTAGCAAACTAGTTTGTATAAAAAATGTTATGGATGACACAACTAGACTATTTGAATAGAGTCACAAGAAACAGTTCATTTACAGACAGTTTATAGTCTCAAAATACATATATTGAATACCATATTTATGTAATTATATATAAAATGAAAGGAAGGAAAATACAAATTTGTACAGCCCGAAAAATAAGACATTTAAAATACTCAGCTAAATTTTGAAGTTGGCATACAAAAGATTTCAAGGAAGAAGGAAATCTTTCACAGGAAAACATCTATTCACTATTTGTAAGGAAAATATTTAAAAGAAAACCTGGAAGTCGCTTTCCCTTTTGAATTCCTCTTCTTTCTTTCTTTTCAAAAAAAATCTCTTTTCTTGTTCCTTCCTTCGTGGAAACTGCTTTTAGTAAAATTTCTCCCTCTCTTCACAGGTTGCCAATTATCTTCCCAAAGTCCCCCTTGGCATTCAGAAAAATCACCCTCTTATTTTCTTTCTTGGTCAGTTACCAACTAAGAACGAATTCCCAACCACCGAATGACTTTTCACCTTCCCCAAACCGAAACTTGAATTTCAAATAATATTTATTTGCATGTTTATTGTTTATTTAATTATAATATTCAAGTTTGATTTATTTAATTCATTTAAACCATTAATAATATTTTATTTGCCAAAACACAGAAGTATCATAACTTTTATTTCAAATCATGGTAATCAATTAAAATCTATTGGCAATAATATTTACCCTTTTAAACATTAATAATATTTTATTAGAATTTATTTCGTCACATTACTTACCATAATAACATTATTAACTTATCAATTATAATTAGGTACCAACTTTTACTGGATTTTCTCGTTTTTACCTTCATTTTTATTTTTTTTTAGACTGCAGGAATCGGGTAGCACGACCCCCTATCGTTTTTACCTTCATTCAAACTTAAGTAAAATTTTAATATTTAATCCTTTCTAATATTTTCTCACTTTAATTAATCATTACTTTATGTATTTATTTTATTTAATTTCAACCAATAACTTCTTTTATTTTAAATTACTTCCACTTATCTCTAAATTTTAACTAAAACAAATTTTCATAAATAATTAACTTTTAATTAAAATATAATTCAATAAATATTTTTACCGTAATTTATTTAAACTTAAGTACAATTTTAATATTTAATCCTCTTAATATTTTATCACTTTTAAATTTATTAATTGAATTTAATCATTAAATGATAATTACCTTTCCTCATTTAATCTGATTATTTTAAATAACTAACTCCCAACGATAATTAAATTGACGTTTATCATTGAATCTAATTCTTTATTTAATTCCAAATGAAACACGTAACCTTATAATTAAATTAATTTTATTAATCAAATCCAAACATATTATTAGTGTTACCTCATAACCTTAAAATTAAATTAAATAATAAAATCACCACATCATCATGACATTACCAACAACAACTTACTTAACATCAACGATGACCGAAACGGAGGGTACTACACAATATCATCCACAAAGTGACAAACGCATCAAAAAAATGAAAAGGCTACACTAGAAGCCAAGAATGCAAATGAATTATGGTAATGAATTCCCCAACTTTAAAGGAATTTCTACACATCATTCTATTCAGCAATTACTTGAAAGTAGAGAAGAAAAGAAAAAGAAAAAAGACACAAGAGCCAACTCAGAAATCCCTATGTGAAGTCATATGTTTCGAAGTTAGGCTGTGTCATGTCAAAGAAAATGAGAAAAAATGAAAGGGAGTTGCCCCTAGGAAAAGAAAGCACAACAAACACATAAGGGATCTATGGATTTGGGGTTAGTATGTTCGTTGCTGCAATATTTGTATGAAAGAGCTTGGAACTATCATCATTCCCCAAATACACATAGAACTAGAAGAATGACACAAAGAGAGTGAAAAAAAAGAAAAATAAAATCCGTTTGAGTCACATGGAAGAGACATTTTGGTCTCAACACTTTGCATCATCCCCAAAAGGAAAACATAAGCAAAAAGGAAATGAAAAGCAAAAAGCTTTTGGGTAAACTTGAAGGAGACATTTTGGTCTCAATGCTTTGCATCGTCCCCAAAAGGAAAACACAAAACAAAAGTGAAAACGACAAAGACATTTTGGGTCAACATGGAAGAGACATAGAGCATCTATATGCTTTGTGTCATCCCCAAATGGAAAACACAAAACAAAAGAAAAGAGAAAAAGACAAGGACCTTTTGGGTCAACATGGAAGAGACATAGGGTGTCTTTACATGGCTTTTTGTCATCTCCAAATAGAAAACAAAAAACAAAAAAAATACAAAGAATGATGATTAGATGAATAGAGATATGAATAGAACAAGTGTACAAAGACAGGGAACATCAAACACATGTCATGGGGGAACACAATACACACATGAAAGAAAAACAAAAAGAAACAAGAAAATAGTTTTAGCAAGGTGAATGCAAGTCAACTATCTAACAAGTCATCTACCTACCAATCATGCTAGTGTAATGTGAGGGCAGCTAAATATCCAAAGGAGTAATTGCAAGTGTCGAACTAGGAGTCATACCAATTTCTTCACTTGATGAAGAGGATTTATCTTTTAAGCTCATTATGGATGATAATAAAGAAATTAAATTATTATGTTTTTCCTCATCTATTTTGGCAATCTCCACATCGTCATCATCATCAAGATTGATGACAATGGGAGGATGAAGGGTGTTTTCTAAAGACAAATGTATCAAAAAATTTGGTTGTTGGAGTGGTTCAAGTTGTTGTGAAGGTTGTATCAAACCATCAAGTGGTGGGTCAAGAGAGGTAGGGTGGTCATCTATTGCTTCTGTCAAAGGTGGAGGTGGATTTTCTTTGTTTTCTTCTATGCCAGATTGATGAGCAAGGAGATGACACCGATGTCGACGTTCCCTAGCAGCATAATTTATGTTATTGTGGTTTTGGAGTTGTTGAGGTGTAAGAGAAGATTGAGTAAACATAGGTTTGTCTACTTCCAAAGAAGGAAGAAAAACAAAATCTAAAGAAGATGGGTCAACCACTTTCTCTTTTGCTTTATAAACTTGTTTAACATGAGGAGGTATGATAGGATTAGTTTCAGTTTCTCTCGGTCATTTAGATGATGATAGGGAAATGTCTAAGGGTGGTTGTTCAAAAGGTTGTATGGTTTTCTCAATGTCTAATTTAGGGTGAAGCATGGTTTCATCGATGATGGGAGGTGCAGAAGTGGATAGGGACATACATGAAGAGATAATTCAATTATTTTCTTGGCTTCAAACTTTTGATATGCTATTCAAAAGAAGTCCTTTCTAGGTGTAATGGGCTCCATGGTTTTAGGACAAAAGGCTTCTAATGAGACCACTTTCATTGAGCGAGGCCAAGGGTGGCCTAGCCACAGATGAAATTGGTCAGATTGTGGAATAATTGAAAATATTACCTCCAAAGTTCTAGGTCCTATTTGTAAAGGGAGTGTGATCAATCCAGTTGTAGGGCATGAAAAACCATTATGTGTCTTAATCCATGCAGTCAATTTATTATAGTCATCTTGATATAGCTCATGTAATACAAGAAACTCTTCTGTGATCACGTTCTCACCACAAGTGGGATCTATTAATATCCCATTAGTGAGCTTATCATAGATTTTTCCAGCTATGTAGAGAGGACCATTAGGAAGCTTTTGTAATGTATCTTTAGCAGAAAAAGTGATATCAAGAGATTTAGTGGTTTAGCCCTTTTGAGGGATAATGTCTATCACACCCACAAGTTTATCCATAGGATGAACTTGGGTAACAGTTGGATTTATATCATGTTGTTCATGATTTGTATCAATAGTCATTACATTAGGATTTGAAGGTTCACTATCTTTGACAAGAGAAGTAGTGTGTTTAGGCATAGGATTGGTGAAGATTTTTAAATTTTGGTTAGGGGGTGCAATAGACTTATTGCCTTTATCATTAACACCCATAAGAGTTAAATGCCCTAAATCAATGAGGTCTTGAACTAAATTTTTTAGACACTTGCAATGTTTAGTTTCATTTCCATTTTGGAAATGAAAATTACAATAAGTATTAGGTTTGAATGTAGGTGGTAATGTCTGATTTGGATCAAGTGGTTGGACAAGTGCCAAAGTGATCATGCGTTGTTGAATTAATTGGTTCATTGTATTATGGAGGGTGTCGGGTAGGGGAGTAAATTGTCTATTGGATTCCCCATAATGATAAGGCACCACTTCCTTAACAACTACAACTTTATTTTCATTTTTTTGGGTTGGTTACGGTTGTTGTTGAGGAGGGGGATTAAACTATAGCGTATGTGCAAGATCATGATGGGCCAAAAAGTGGCAATATGATGGGTATGTGGCTGACTTTTTTTTACCAAAAATTGACGAAACAAAAAGGGTGTTTAAAGGAGATTCTCAACTTTCCACCAATATAAATTATTCCTTACTTTGCATTTAATAAGTAATTATTATTCATTTTCTATTTGAATTAATTCTAAAGTCCTGATTGATAGGCTGATTGAAAAACATCTATAGCTTTCAAATGGTATCACATTTTTTGAATAGAAAACATGCATCACATTTTATTCTTCACATAATATAGGATTAAAAAAATAAAAAATTGAATTTCATAAAGTTTTGACCAAGTTAAGGTGGTCATACATACGAGTTTTTATATTTTTTAAAAGTTGTAATAAAAAATTAATAATTAATTATTTACTTGGAAAAAAATTACAAAAAATATGCATCACATTGGGACATGAGTCCTCTACTTATATCTAAAATCTTATAAAAAAATATTATCATCTTATTGTGGTTAGGGTGAATCAGATAGACACCTATTTATTTTTTCCTGAAATTTAAGTACTACTGCATTGAAATTTCAAATTTTCACCAAATAGATTTTTTTTTTTAAAAAGACCTAGTAGTTTAGAAACTACATTCAATTTTTTATAGATTCTATTCTTACATATTTTTGAAATAATATAGATAAATTTTCAAATTTTGATGTCAAGTTTCCCAACTCTAATTTTTCTAAATTTTTTTACATTTAAGGGCCTATTTTTTCCATGATGATCTTGCAGATACCCTGCAAAAAGCCTCTATTGGCTTTGTGAAATTTTTGATTATTATTGTTGTTTTTATTGTTGTGTTTAGGTTTGTTAGATTGGTGAGAAGTGGATTTCGAATCGTGACTTGAAACTTAGTTACAATATTCACACAAGGTTGTGCATAAATGCATAAACAAAGGGAATTTCATCATTGTTAGCTTATCCTAAAGATGTGTGTGCAAGTTTTCGATAAACATCTTCTACAAATGTGCATTAGGAATCTTGAAATTGATTTGGGCATACAAGGATTGGTATTGTGAGATAAAATATGTGACCTTTTCATTTGTGTTTTGTCTACATCACATGAGGTCAACCATTGTTTTCTTAGGTATCATGTGAACCTGGAAGTTACGCAAGCATCCACAAGTTCATTGAAGGAATGGATAGAATGATTAGGCAAGTTGTAAAACCACTCTAATGTAGTATCTTTCAAGGTTCTCAGAAAAATCTTGGCTAAAAGTCTCTCATCAAGGAATAAATCACTAAATAAGGTTGTGTAAGCATTAACATGGTTGATAGGGTCACCTTTTCCTCCATATTTCTCAAACTAAGGCATTTCTATCCCTTGTGGCATTGAGGTACATAATATTTCTAAGGATAAGGGAATGCCACGAACATGATATGTGGGTGGAGCAGTTTGACTTTGGCTAATGTTGGAAAGCTGATGTTGCATGGAAGAAACAGTAGTAAGGAGTTGAGTAAGAATGGGATCGGGGTATGTGGATTGAGATGGAAGAGAAAATGGTGATGGAGTGTAAGGGATGTTAGGGGAAGTGAAAGGAATACTAAGGGGTGTGAAGGTGGTGGAAGGGACTTGTGATGCCACAAGAGAGGTAGGAATGTTAGGTGGAATTGCAAAGGAAGGAGCCACATAACTAACCTTTTGCATAGTTGTAGTGACCTACAAATTGGTATAACCTAGTATAGATGCTATGGTTGAAGGGAGAGGAACTGGAAGTCCTCCTTTTCTTACAGGAATGTTTGCAGATTGGATATTAGAAGAGGCATGTTTATTATAAATCTCAATATTTTTCTTCATCACTTGTGCTTCCTTCATCACTTTCAATCAAATGATGAAGATTATTAATGGCAGGTATGGCAGTTTGGGAAATGTTTTCAAGTGTCAAGTCTTGTTGTAAATGTGCAAATTCTTCATGAAGACTAATAACCTTGTCTTGAGGAAGAAATTTATTTTGGGTGTCAACATTCATTGAATGGAAGGATGAATCCATGGAAGTGGTATGATCAATTCCTAGTGCACCATTTTCTATACTAGGAGTAGGAACTCATGAGATCCCAAGGTTCACAACAAAAGTGCTATCATGGGAAGCCATGAGTCTAGAACTTCTTCTCACTAAAGTATTATCAATAGGACACCAAACACTCATACAAGTACCATGAAGGAAGGGTTGAAATCAAATGCAAAGTATTCAAAGATATCTAAATGAAAATAGTAGAAATACTGCTAACTATAAAAGAGAACAAACTATAGAAAAAAAATGTAGGAAAAGGCTAGAAAAATGCCAAAAATACTGTCTAAAAAGTGCATGGGACTGATTCTCCCAGGGTGGAGAATGAGTCCTAGTATGTAATTTTTTTTTGTAATTTTCATAAATTTTAAGATGATTTTAAAGTTCTAAAGAATGCAACTAAGGATGTTGAATGCAAATTTTCTGTTTTTTCAATGAGATGCAATGCAAAAATGAAATCTAAATGAAGTTTTCACTAATGTAATATGAAATACCTAGAATGCAAAAAAAATAAAAAATGACCTAATTGAATGTTGATTCTAAGGTAAACTAGGATGAAACATGAGAATGAAATCAGAAATGCAAAGTGTTCACAAGTCAGGTTCACCAAAATGAACCATAGATTTTTGGGTCACTATGGACAACTCTAGCTCTTATAGGGCTTTTCACCTAAAAGGAGAGAGATAGAACCCAAAAAATGCATGGGGTTCATTCAATTAATGTTATGTACAATTTTTTATAAGCTTAATAAAGTTAACTAAATGCAATTGACTAATTAAGATGAATTAAAATGAATGAAAAAGTGCAATTAAAGCTATGTTTGAAAACACATTTTGTAATGCAAATATGAACTAAATGAAGAAAACATGTAGAACATAAAGAAGAGGGATGGATCTGAGTGCACCTTGATGAAGTATGATAATTATAGCTTGTGTTCTATATGCTAATGTAAATTACTAATTTTTCACTATGGGACTCATTCACCCAGGGTTTGAATTAGTCCTCCTCCTGGTAAAATAGTGTCAGGAGCTAGTTTTTGATAGTCGAGATCCAAAATCTAACAAAACTCATATTTTTTAGTCCTAAGGTGGGACTCATTTGCTAGTGATGGCGAATCAATCCTCTCTGAATTTTTTGTAAAATCAAGAGACAACTCTACAACACCAAATCTAGAAATATTTGCTTGTCAGATTGCCGAAGTCAAATATGTAGGAAATAGATAGAAAACCTCCTTCAAGCTTGAAATAGTCTTGAGTTGACTTGAAACACTTGGTTGACTTTTCTTTCCACTTTTCAACATATAAATTCTTGATAAATCTACATACCTAGGTCTACAAACACACATGCAAGAGGGAAAAATGTTTTAACTATTTTAGTAATCGAACCCTTGGTGAAATAATGAAATGTAAAGGAATGATAAAGTAACAACATGCAAATGCTATCAACTTAACAAACCCTTGATAATGAAAATATGAAGTAGTGTTAATGGATGCTTCAAAGTGCTTAAATATTGCTTGAATTGATGTTGTAAGATGCTTGAATTCTTGAGTGAATAAGTGAATAAGTGAACTTGATGAATGGGGAGATATAAAATGAGGTGAAAATTTCCTATTTATACAATCTTGTGTCATAGTTTCCCATTCATACCTCATCATAGGCTGACATCAAGTGATTTTTAATAAAATCCCAAAAAGAAATTTAAAATATTTTGAATTTTGTGCCAAGGGAGACTCATTCACTGTCCAATGTAAATGGGTCCCACCAAGGACTTAAAAAACAAGTTTCAGAAATTAAGTTGCATTTAATGTTGTTTTCCAAGTTCTTAGAGAGCCAAAATGAGTTGAAGGGATGACTTTAAAAAAGAGAAAAGAAACTTCTTCAGTTGTTTTTAGGCATTCCCTTCCATTACCACAGAAAAAAATTTCTAACAAGTGGAAAACATGCACAAAAATGGTTGTTTGAACATTGAAATGTTGCAGGATGCTATCGTAGTGCACAAATATCCACATGACGCTCTAGTCTCTAGACATGTCACACTAAAAAATGATGAGAATGGGAAAAGCACCAAGTCTGATGGAAATTTGATTCACAAGGGTAGCTATTGAAAAGGGGTGCTAGAGCATCTTAAGAGGGAAAAAGGTTGATGTTGGGGCTAAAATGAGCCTACTCAAGATGCTAAGGGAGTGGACACCAAAGCAGATGCAAATACATAGGTGAAATTACAAGGATGCAATTTTACTCTTATACAATTACCTGGTTGAACTAGATCTGATACGTGGTCAAAGTTGACCAATGATTCCATTTGTGTTAGTTCCAATGCCATTGGAGGGCGATACATGTGAAGTGGCCTAAGATAACTTGTGAACCAATTGTCAACCCACTCCCCTAACTCACAATCATTACAGGCTTGCATTATACATGAAGAACAAAAGCATTCCATCTTTCGTGTATTGATACTTCGTGAACCTACATTTGAGCTAAGGAAAGAGTGTAGCTCACTCGATCTTGTTAGTGTACAACAATCCTTATGGTGCAATGTTAGTATCATCAATCAACCAAAAAAATCTATAAACTAAAGATGTACCTCCATTACCTAGGCCCATTAAAGCATTACACCACTCAACGTTTGATCTTACATCTGTCAACTTTGGACTGTCTTTATACTTTAACTCTTCTCATGCTAATGCTCTTTTCATGTATGATCCTACACCATCATGCTCCCCCTTTCCATGCATGACCTCACAAAATTTTTACATTTGTTGTACACCTATAATGACATGCATCTTGCTCAACTAGTAGAACATGTACGAGTTCTTGAACTATGCTGCATAGTTATCTGACCATATTATATGTCGACCATATGCTATGCCCCTCTAAGCCAAATCATTGTAGAACATCTAGAAGAAACCTTGCACGAACTATGGAGAATGTGTGTGATCATCACTAATATAAAAGTGATACTCCCTCAATACCTTCCTTTGGTCCTTTGTACTATCAGTAGCATGAATGAATGCTATTTCCACAAATATCGAAACCTATGTGGAGTTGTAATACTACGACTACACCTCACACTATGGCTGTAGAGTGTAGTTCTATAGAAATTCAACCACTAATACTATGTTGAAAACTAGAAAGGATTCCTTGCATAGCTTGAATTGTGTGTCCAACCATCAAGCTCTATGGGTATGCCTTGCATACTCATCCACTATATTACCACAAAACATGGATATAAACTAATACACTAGAATCTTCTAAATAACCAAATCACACCTTTTTGCTTGAGACCCATCTTTTAGAGCATATGCCACTATTTTATACTTCTGAACTCTACTAATTTTTGTCCCACCTCATTTTTGGTTTCCATATGTTGACATACTAGCATACGCTGCAAGCCACTACAATGCTCACATGAACCATCCAAGCATGCTATCCTGTAAAATATTTGGCCATCCTCTATTTCACATAAATTTTTTGATAAGAACTCTCTTGAAGATTTTGGTGGGGCTTCTATGCCATAATCCTACCAAACATCATTAGTATGCAAATCCAAACATATAGAATGATAAACATCATAATGGTTAGAGAATTCAATATGTAGTCTACAACAACAAGTAGTGTGTGTGTGATTTATCTTGACATAAAAAGGTTTAAGCATTTCAAAATATCTTTGAAAAATACTAATTTGAGGATAATCCTTTTGAAATTTGTGAAAAAATTGGGTTTGAGTTGTATCCAAAAAATTATTTGGATGTGGCTCACGGTTTTAACTACCAATTATTCTTCTTAACACATCCCTTTGATTCAAAGATTGCCTTGTGTTATTCTTCCAATACTCTTCAATTAGTGTTCTCAATGCTTCAACAACTTTTTTATCTTTTTGTGGTAGTCTCCCTGAGAATGCCCATAATTCATTTGAATTGGTGTCCTCAATTCTTTGCCACCTTTGAATGGATTTTGATAAAGGTTTTCTACTAATTCTCATTTGTTCACTCATATTTCTAATGAGATGAGCTCTCTTTGTTTGACTACTTCCAAATTCGATGTAATGACACATCGAGTGACATTGATATCATTTGAGCATGATGTCTTACCCACACACTCATAAGCATCCACTAGATTCTTCACAATAGTGGTTTCACTTGATGCATTCAATGTTATCAACCCAAGAGTCTTCATGATGTTTCTATACTTTATACTCTACATCATTTCAACAAATAGTTCACATCTTGTAGTCTCATTTAGCCTTTCAAAGAAGAAATTCCAAATCTTATTAGCATATCTTCTATAAGAGCATGTTGAAATATTACCTTCCATGTGCTACAAAATATCCTCATCAATATTAATCAAATACTTTGGCTTTCTAGACAAAATTCTTGGTGGTGTTCTCCTAGGCACATACATCTCAACATTATGAATTTCATCAATATTTAATTGAAGTGGGATAGATTGCATACCTTTGATTGAGGGTGGAGTAGAAGATATACCTTGAAGTTCACATGGGGATGATGTCTCATCAAATCCAAGTGATGATGTACTCTCAACTTGAAATGTGGTTGGTGGTGTCCAACTATATTCACTCATGGTAGATGGTGTCCCTCCATATTCACTTGTGGTAGATGGTGTCCCTCCATATTTACTTTTGCTTAATGGTGTCCCTTTGTATTCACTTGTGGTAGACGGAGTGTCTCCAACTATGGTATTTGAATCTATCATACCACGATGCTTCGCATTTGTGCCCTTTGTGCCGCTAATTCCTATTCTCTTTTTGATGGTTGAGGTTCCTCTTCAATTGGATTGTTTTTGTCAATTGTATCCAATTTCTTCTTTTCACAATATGCCACCACCTATTTTGTCTCTTTTTCTTTTAATGTTTCATATTCTTCATCTGTTAGTTTTCTCCTTGTTCATTTCTTTGGCATGGCAAATAATTTTACCTGTAGCATGGTAATGAGATGAATATTAGCTCCTAAAAATTGTATCCATTCAAAGAAATGAAATATATGTCATTCAAGGCTTCATAAAAAATACTTACAATCATCATGTACAAGAGTATTTCTAGCAAAGACAAAGGTGGTGCAAGAGTATGCCATGATTACAAGATAGGCTCAAAATGGAAGCATGGACAAGGCATGTGAATTAAAATTCCTTGGCAAGCTATTGGAGCATTGGCAATCTAGCTCAATCACTATCTAGCTAATGCAGTAGGGTGTCTGCATGATCATGAAGGAAGAGGAAGTAGTTTGAAATTGGATGATTCCCTAGGGAATAATTACAATGTTTTCCTTGTGTAAATGGGGTGTTAAAGAAGGGTTTTGATGAAATGTTGAAAGAAACTTTGATGTAATTGTTTTTTGAGTTTGTGCAAGGTATTTTTGAAGTGTTTTTGGTATTGGTGAGGTCTGGTAAGCCCAGTTTCAAGACTTTCAATAAACCCTAGGTTATTGGCATGAAAGTTGAGGGTTTGGTGGTACAACATTTTAGAGGTCAAGGCTCTGAGAAATAATGGTGGAATTTTTTGTTTTTTACCACAATTAGTGACTATTAGTTGAGATTTCATGAAAAAAAAGTTTTTGGAGGTACCTCCTTTGTAAAAGAGGGCTATTTGGTGGCCTAAAAGGCAAGGAAACATATTGGTTTTCAATATTGTTGCAAATAAACCTTTTGAAACATTTTGGTATGTTGCATTAGGAGTTGAAGTGTTGCTCAGATAATTTTTGTTACATCTTTGTATGACCTTCTATCAAAGATATTGAGAAAAAGTAGTTTTGGAGGGCTACAAGCCTTTAGGTGTGTGTTTGGGATAAGTTGAGTGTATAGTGTTTAAGGATTTGGTTTCTTGTTTTAGTCTTATCATTTTGAGTTGGTTGGGGTCTTCACCACCTTGGTTTCTATCACACTACCCTACCTTCTCAAACCTACCCTATTGGAAAGCTAGTGCAACGTTGTCAAGCTAGCTCACTCACTA
>VDFB02000002.1:9899573-10229476 GCA_007258455.2 Sequoia sempervirens
CTAGTCTCCCCTGTCCCGTGGTATCGGAGGGCGTGTCGCGCCAGCGCCGCTGGTCACGTTAAAAAGTTTACCAGGCGCACTGCAGTTTATAGGGGGTCGTGCTACCCGATTCCTGCAGTCTAAAATTTAAAAAAAAAAAAAATGTAGAACACTAAAACTTATATTAAAAATATTTGTTAAAAAATAAAAAGATGTTTGATTCACAAAAGTTATTTAATTAAAAATATTAGTTTAACATTTATAATAATTTAGAACTATGCAATTGATATAAGAAATTATGCACATCAAAATATGAAACAAATAGAAGGAAACAATACATAAACACAGATTATTATTCTAAAATTAATTACATCTTTGACTAACTAAAGAAATGAGAACAAATGACCAGAAGTGAACACACTTCTTACCAAAATTAATCTTGTTGAATAAGTGATGTGTTCAAAATGATTGATTTTAGCTAATAGAGAATATGGCTACTCAATATAGTAGCATAACCTTACCTTACATGCAATACCTATTTTTGAAAATGACTTGAAATAGTTAATTTATAGATTTTGGGTGAGAATGTTGGATGTGTAAGATTTGATCTTTTGCACTAGCGGGGTGAGTTTGATCCATTTGTGAGAGAGAATTAGAAGATTACAGGTGGAATCTTGTGATTAATGCACATGGTTAAGAAAATAATTAGAAAGAGATAGAGGGTGAGGATTACAAAATAATCTTTGTGAAACCTTGCACACTTGGAGTTTTATGCATTTGGAGTCTTGTGTAAAACTAACTTTATTTGTTATAACATAGTGGTAGAGGAATGTGCAAAAGATTAATTTTTTTACTAAACCTAGTCACTTTATTCAACTCTTGAGTCAAAGAGAGTTTAAATTAATTAATTAATTACTATGCATTTATTTAATTTATGATAAAATGTTGAAGGAATGATTGACTTAATCAAATAAGTCTGATTTATTCAATTAATGTAGGAACCTTATAAGATAGTTGATTTGCTTAAATTAAGTAAATAAATAAAGGTATTTTATTCAATTGATTTCAGAAGAAAGGTTAGATTTATTAATTAATAAAAATTATCTAATTAGCATTGGTAGAATGGTTAGATTGATTGAGTGAATAAAAATATGTATTGTATTAATATCAAAAGATATGTAAGATAGGTTTTTTGTGATGATGAAAGAAATATAGGAAATTATTTTAGGTGTTTACTTTTTTTTCCCTCTTTAAGATGAGTCTATTTTTCTCCTTTTTTAGATGACATTGCAACTAAAATTAATGTCATATTATAGGTACTTGGTGAGATTAAAAAAAAATTATAGGATGCCTAATCACTTGGAGGAATGATGTTTAGGATATGACTAGTGATTCTCCTTCAAGAGAGAAGGTAGGTTGATAGTACATTGGTGGTCTCTCAAAAAGAGAACCAAATATAAGGGGATAAAGAATGGGTTGGAGGGCTAGTTTGATGCATGAAGGTTGGAATGTAAGGAAATGAAGAAATTATGCCCATAAATAATAGAAATGAAAGAATGGGGATATGAATAATAATAGCAATGATGATGGATTTTATGATGAATGTGCTTGAAACTAGATGTAGGTCAGGGAAAAATTTAGTGGAAAATTCTAAGAATCGGCCAAGTTGAAATTGGTGAATTTCTCGCACCCAATAGGGTGTCCAAATCACCTGGATTCTATGAACTATAGGTCCAATGCATGTCCATTCGCCAATGAGTTTTTTTATGAGGCATACTTAAGCAACAAATTTTCCATTGTCAAACTACGCATTTCAATTAGACTGACTAATATTTTCACCTGGAATCCCGAAAGCATTTAATTAAACACATACATATTTTTCAATACTATTAAAACAACATTGTATCAGGACCTATTTCGCCAATTAAAATTTACAAATAGCTGCTTGTGAAGACCCATTTCGCCAATTAAAATTTATATATAGTTGCTTATGGGGACCTATTTCGCCAATAACATTAAAAATAATTAGATTTGAGGACACATTTTTCCTTGAAAATTATAATGTATTGTTGTATAATGATGTAGAGTGAAGGAAGGAAACAATCACCTCATTCTCATTTTTTCCAAAATTCAAACATACATAGTTTGCTCATTCACATTTTCCTTAACAATTACTCAAATTAAACACCCAAATGTGCATTTTAGAGTTCCCAAATTCCTTAATGTCTCTCAAGATACTTGAACAACCTCAACATATCCCAAACAACCATTTACAACATCTATCCTTTCAAATTTTCATTATTCCACTATGACTGTCCTAAGTGTGCATTTATGGCATTTAATGACTACAAATATAAATTTAGCCTTCCAAGACACAATTAGTTCATTAAATGATTGTTAAAAATTCATATGAATCAAAATAAAAAACAAAAACCCTTCTCAAGGTTTACCCTTACACACAAACTTCACTTCTTTAACTGCATACACGACTAGTAGCCATCAAAGCACAGACTGCCAGAACTATCTCTTAAGATAGACCATAAATAAAGACTACAAATAGACTTTAAGATGTATTTTTATCCCTTTTAAAATATATTAAGGATGGATTTCATTTTTTTTGTAACAACCCTTAAAATCATGACTGTCCATGTTGAAATGAGGACTTTTAAGACTTGATTCAAACATGATTTATTGGTTATGCTATTTCCAAGCTTAAAAATCTTACCCAATCATTCAAGAATATTTATTTATACTTTCATAAACTTATTTAATCACCAAAAGACCTTTTAAATCATTTATTTACAAACTATAAGTGAGAACCATCTTAAACTTTGCTTTTACTAGTCAAAACACAATTTTACATTCTGAAACTTTAATTCTTTCACCCACCAATCTTAATCATTGGATCTAAAACAACAAGAATAAGAAAATAGAAACCATAAATATTATTTCCACTGAAAAATAAAGATTTTACCATGTTTGAATTAAGAGAAACACAAACTCTTCAGTCTCTGGTTACCCTAAAATCGGGGTTTCACTATTTTTACAAAAAAATATAATAAATTTTCCAAATCTCTGCAAATTCACATGAAAAAAAAGAAAAATGGAATTTTATTAAGCCTATTACCATTTAAAAACCATTAGCCATGCATTTGAGCCTGTAAAGATTTGTACAAGGGTTGGAATTAGTGATTTTATGAAGAAAAATGGTTAAAAACAGAGAATTTCATTAAATTCATTCTTTTGTTCAATCACCATCAAACTTCTAAACGTACCAAGATACTTTTTAAAGGAATACAACATGTATTTTGAAATTCTAACTACTCTCTAACTACTCACCAACACCAAAAACCAATGTGACCTTTCATATTCCATATGTTGCTTTATTTTTGCAAATTTACAATTTTTACATATTTGTGACAACCTTTAAATGCATTGACTTCTTTTTTTAACATTTTATGACATAATGGCCTCCTAATGACTCTATTACATGGAAAAATGAATCAAAAAACCCTTGAACAATGTGAAACAACAAAATTGATAATCCTTTCAAAATTTTCATTGTAGAATCACGAGGTTGTCATGGTGCTCCTACACCATATAAGCATGCGGGATTCACCAAATTTTTAATATACCATTTTAAAATATTGTGGAATTTTCCAAATATGGATTCATGGATTGATATAAATACAATCGAAAGTGTCATTTATTCTTACACATTTTGTTCAGTTATGAGGTTCTACTTCTTGATTCAGAAGTCAGCAAAAGTCAAAAACATAGACTTAAAGGTGAGTGATCATTTATTCATAGTGTTATTAGTTATAATAATAATTTTTCTCTATATCTTTTCAATTCTTGCTTTAGTATTAAAGATTATATTGATTAGGGAATGAGATCTATATTATTATTCTCTATCCTGAAACAAGAAGACATTTTTTTCAATTTTTATTCAAAGTGAGAGATGAATATGTCGAGTGACTCGAGCAGCAAGGGTAAGGCTCTTGCCACTCCTCAACATGGTGAAGAGACTCCTACCACTCCTTAGACTCCTTTTTCTCCTTAGGGTGGAAGGGCTCATGTTGCTCCTTAGGGTGGTGAAGAGACTCTTGTTGCTCCTCAAGCTCCTCAGGGTAGTGTAGAGACTCCTACCACTCCTCAGGGTGGTGAAGAGATTGGGAGGCCATCAAAGCACCAAAAACTTAGACTTACCATATAGTATTACTTTGGAATTTCCAAAGATTTTGATCCATTAGGTCAAGATGGAGCTACATCATCAACTCTTCCACCAAATATTGGTACCATTCACAATACCTCATCGCCACCAGAAGGTCAAGTTGAGATTGTCATTGATTTAAATCAAAATGTATCAAATCAAGATGGCGATACCACAAAAGATGTTCCAAGGGATACCCTGGGCCTAGTTAGCTAGAATGAGATAATTGACTTGGATGAGGATGATGATGTTGGTAGCAAGAAAACATAAAATAAACCAAAAAGGGGGCACTAGTGGGAAATGACAAGGAGTTTTCAACTTGGTTGGTTGTCAAAGTACCCATTCATGGTACTAGTGGGGATTGGCAATGAAAAAGATATTGAAAAGGAAACATTGGTCAAATGTAAGATTTGTAGTTGGAAATGTGGAAGAGCCAAGACGTTGTAGCTAAAGATTGGGACTAAGAAAAGCATATCGGTAAAGTTTATGAAAAATAAATCATAGAGGAAAAGGAAGAGTCAGTCATATGATGGAAATCAAAGGAAGAATGTCTTCATGTTAGGTATGCCGCATATTATGAAGAGCATGAAAAAATAATTTTGAACATTGTTGCATGTAAAGGTACACTTGAGGCCCAATTTGGAAAAGCAATGGAAACAAAAAATCTGTCAAAAACTGTTCAGATGAGTGTTGTTTTTTATATTTTGTCCAAAGGGAATCCTATTACATACTACCTAGAATATTCTAGTTTATTATCTTATTTGAATGTTCCTCACTATCCCTACTCACATTGGTCAATAAACGTTGGATGGGAATGGGAAAATTGTCTTGCAGTAGTGGAAAAGGAAGATTTAAAGGATAAAGTAAAAGAGTCAAATTTCATTGCATTATCTTTAGATGAAGTTACTGCGGTAGAAAATACTTCTTGGGTTTGTATGTATTTGTATACTGTACAACAACATGTTTTCCAAGCTCATCTTCTTTGTGTTCATAAAATGAAGGACAATTCAACATCACAAAATATATTTAAACTAGTCAAGAAATCTTTAAATGAAATTGTGGGTATGCATGAGTTGACAATTGTGAAAAAGTTGATGTGTGTAGGAGCGGATGGAGCTACTGTGATGCAAGGTCAAAGGACCAGTGTTTGCACAAAGTTACAAACTACTTGTGTACCATACATGATTGACATTCACTGCATAGCCCATATAATGAATTTAGCATTCAAAATTGCAAGCAAGTTTCCTATAGTATCAAAAGTGAAAAATCTAGTCCACAAGATCCATGCATACTTCTGCAAAAGTCCTTAACATTTCACACAATTTCAAAATTTTGCTGAGGGAATAACACCAAGAAACAAGCTTCTCAAGGATTTCGATACCAGCTGGATCTCCCTGCATGAACTAGCACAATGAGTTCTTTCAGAATATCAATCCTTAATTGGAGTGATGTATGAAAATTGTAGCACAATAGGCAAAGCTCCTGACCTCTTACATAGGTTAAGCAATATAGAGACACTCTTGAATTTAACTAGTCTTCTCCCCATGCTAGATGTGATCAACAAGCTTGTGAAGAAATCCCAAGAAAAAACTATGTATATTAATGAATATGCCAATCTATGTAAACATACATGCTTGGCCCCCAATCATCTATATCTAGATATAACACAAGATGGCACAAATTATTTCATGTGGCAGAAAATTGTTGATTTGAATGATCCTGATAAATATTTACAATTTAATGCAAGTAGGAACTTATGCATCTGTGTACATGGATATGAAATACACATGTACCAATGTAAGATAGCTAGGCACTCTAGCAGAGAAGTAGCTATTAACGAGGAAGATTTTAAAGGCATTGTTAAATCTGTTGGTGATAATTTGAGGAAATTGAAAAATATCTTTCCTCAAGGATTCGTGAAAGATTCCCTCAACATGAAATACTTGAAGCCATGAGTATCATGTATCCTCAATTTTGGGAAAACCGAGATAACCCAAAATATTTTTATGCTCAGGTAAAAATCTCGATCGAACAATTTTCAAAAATTGTAACATACAATGAGTAGAAAATAGAAGGAATTTTAGATGAAGCTAAGCTTAGAAAACAATGTAGTAGTTTTTCAATAGCTATGAAGGACCAGTATAAATCCATGGGAAAGAACAATGCCTTTGAACCAGGATCAATAAAAATGGTTTGGACAACCTTAGGGAGAAATGAAATATTGCATGGTTCGATATCAAAATATTTCAAACTTGTTGATTTATGTCAAAAAATGATATTGGGATTGGTGGAGGATGAGAGAGTTTTCAGTACATTGGGGTTTTTGAAATCAAAGTTCAGAAACAAACTAGACAAGAATTTGGAAAATTGCTTGAGGATGAAAGGAATTGTGGATAATGTCATAATTTTTTCTTTTGAAAGGGCACTCACAATTTGGAGGTCCACATGTGAAAGAAGAGGGAATGGGTTGTGCAACACTCTAATTCCAAAGGTTGGTACTGGTGGCATTGGCAGTGGCAATGGGACTCAAACATATGACATTGGAAAAAATGACACAATGAATGTTGAATTTGAGACACAGGCCGAAGAAAATGAAGAGTAGATGTAATGCCCTGCCATGTAACCTAAAAGAATGTTGCATTGACTATGATAGTGTAATAATTTCTTTTTTAAAGTGTAAACATGAACATCATTAATGTGAACATTCCCTAAGATACGTGATGAAACACTACATGTAAATCCCATAGATAACATAAGTAACTAAACATAGCATGTATTTAATTTTCATAAACTTAATAGCATACATTTAATAACAAATAAATTACATCATTAAAGAACAAATATGATTCTTTCTTACATTGTATTTATAATAGCATTTACAATACTCATTTCCAAATGAGGTAGGTCATAGAAAAGTGTACAATTACATGTTACAAAAGTTCTCCTCGATTGCAATTTGAGGAGTGATACATAAATAAGGTTTCCACTAATACAAATGATAAATATGAGAAAGTACACATTTCCACAAACGAGCTCTCCAATCAAGAAGTACTTGTCACTACGAACAAGAACTGGGGGCCCAACGGTGTAAAGTTAACGTTCCACCCAACCAAGTGGTACCTGTAGGCCCACCCCCTATGCTAGGAGATAGTTAAAAGGTTCCGTAGACATATCCTACAAACCCTAGTCACAGACAAAACTATACAAGTACTAACTTAACTTAATGGTTACATTGATTTCAAAATTGAAGGATCAAATATACTAAGTTCACAAGGATACTATTATTATAGGTGGAGTGTCATCACAATGTTGCATAGGTTACCCAGGCGAATCTTCCTAGGTTTCAGCCCCCATCTTGGGTTACCCTAGTAACCTTTTACGAAACCTAGCCCCACATGCAATCTGTTGCAGAATTGAATATCTTTCATAATGAATAGATATCGAGTTTTCCATTCTAGGCCTTCCTGACTCATTCCCAAGTATGAATTAGCCCTTGAGTCCATGAGTGAGGCTTAATTAATCTAGTTAAAGGTGTTAGACTACCTAGTGTGCTGATTTAGTTTTTAGTGATTAACTAACTCTACATGAGTTACCCTGGCACCACTTTGTGTGTTGGCCCTCATAAAGAGCCACTCCCCTAATAACAACATATGGAAACTAATTCCACTAACTAAGGGTAGACAAGGTGCACATAAACTAACATCAAAATAAACAACAATATAACAATAGACATCACAACCTATTTATAAAACTAGGCGTCTAATCCGAATAAAACTATGTGCACTACCCTAGTTTGTTCAAAACATGAAACCATCATAAATACAACTCCCTGATGAAGAAAATATTTTTGGAAGACTTATTAATCTGTATAATCCCCAATATTCCCAATAAGAGTAAAAACAACTTAAAGCAATTCAAGCATAATAAGAATTTAATATTAGGATTTACTAAATCCAATCAAATCAATAACATATAGTATGAAATTAATCAACTAAAATATAACTCATTTTTCATTCAATATGAAAATTAAAACTAACAACTAACTCCAATTTCGTATTCATGCATTATAATGAAATTTCCAATTTCTCTACTTAAATCATTTCATTATAAAAAAATAAATAAATAAAAATTTGTGCTGGTATACATTATTTAACCCCATTTTACACATTTTAATAAATATATATTTAAACGCTATATTTAAATATATATATTTATAAATACAATATATACATTACATATAAAATATATTATAAATAATATATAATATATATAAAAATAAAATAAAAATAAAACAAAACTCAAATTTATAATTCTCAACATATGCTGCAGCCACGACTGTGGCTATGGGAAGAGCTGCCTTCGCAACCCTCCCCACAGGTCCCCGGCTGTGGATGGTAGTGCCATACACTGCTTCTGAAGGTGGTGCTGGGTGCTGCCCTCCACAACGCCTCCCTGGCAGGGTTAGCTGTGGGGGTAGAACCCCCCCTATGCCTCCCTAAATTTTTTAATATTTAAAAAAAAAAAACATGATGGAATTCGCGTACGATGATTTCTCTACTATATTTTTTGTAAAAGAATAATTCAATGAGCATTCTACATAATTTTTGAGGCATACTTTATATATATATATAAACAATAAACCAGAATGATTGTTGGGGAAGAGCAAAAATTTTAATAAAGAATTTTCTTCAGGAAAATTTAATTAAACAAAACATAGGTTTCAATTTCTCAATTTGATAGAGGGTTTTCAATTTCCGTAACAAAAGATTTCAATCATAATCTAAATTTCTCAAAATATTTTCTATAGGAAATATTTAACAAAGTTTATCATAGAGGTTTATGTTTCCTCAAACTAATCAGTGAGTTTCATTTACAAATCTACAGAGATTTTCATCTGTTTCTTTTTTAGATTTTTCTATTGTTTAAAAATAATCCTTCTGTGTTGCTCTTTGATTTTACTATAAAGTTTTGTTTTGAAATTTACATAGAGAGGTAACAAGTTTTCTACATAAATATTTTACAGAGAAGTACAAAAGCTTCAAAAAAAATTCTTCTATAAGCAATCTTTTTATTTTACAATTTAACAAAACTACTACAAAAATAAATCTTCATACATGCAATCTTTTCAATTCAACAATAAAACTAAATAAACAAAGAACCTATTTTTCTGTAGTTTGAAGAATTGATAGTTGGAGAAAAGATTTTCCTACTGCGTGCAACTTCCAAAGTCCCTTTTCAATCTCCACTTTCAAAAGAATGAAAATTGCTGTACCAAAAATAATCCCAAGATCTTCTTCCAGAATTTTAAAATTAAAAACTCCAAAAAATAAAATAACAATTTTTCCAACAATTCTCTATTTCTTTTCTTTTCCGTGAAGTGTTTTCTTACCTTTCCCAGTTCTGGCAATATTCTCTTTGAGAAAATCCTCAACAACAATTTGCATTTAATTTTACTAACATATACGGCAAATTAAAAATATCTTCTAACAAACTTATGGATTTTTTTTAACAATTATAAAGAATTATTCTATTTTATAGAATTTAAAATTTCAAAAAACTAATTTCATTTTCTTTAAACAAATTTAAAATTCCCATTCACACCAAAAGCATTTAAACAATATTTAATCTATTCTCTCAATAAAAGTAATTTAATCAATCAATTAATTTATTTAACAAAATAACTTTAATCACAATGATTAAATTATTTTACCAATAAACTATTTAATTAATTAAATAAAATATGAAGCTTTTATCTACAATATTTAAAATTAATTTAAATAAGCACTAAATTATAAAGAACATTAATCTAACATTAAATTCACAAAATAAACCTTTCATAACAAGTAACAAAGCAAACTTAGACATGACAACCAAACATACCATTCCTAAACTAACAACATATTGTGACTAGGTTTGAGGCTAGACTAGGAAAAACCTCGTTACTATCTCCCATTCAACATTACCGTTGAGTCTGGACACGCTCAGACCTGTGAAACTAGGTGGAGTCGGTGTCATGTACCTGTAATCCTGCAATCAGACATATATCATACATGTATATAATCCACGATTCGAACACACCGTGAAGAAAAAATTGCAGAAATCACAGGGCACTCGCAAATGAGTGATGCAACTTCATTCTCCTCACCAATACAATATCACATCAAATTGACAAAATAAATATCAATTTAAAATACCATGAGCATATATAGAAATATCATCTCAAGTAAACATCTATGCTAACATAAAACATGTCAGAAATAATCACCACCAAATAGTGTATCATCACATCATAAGATAAATCTGCCATTGCTCTACAGTCAATGATCAAATACATCAAAACAAGGTATCAAGGTCTATCAAAGTGAAACATACTGTCAGAAAACATAAGCAAAATTGAGGGTTACTACATCCTCCCCCCCTAGGATCAGGCTTACTTCTGAAAGCCTGCAAACAGATAGGGATAAAACTCCCTCATGCATGTCGCATCCTCCTAAGTAGCAGATGCCTCATGACTAGGATCCCGTTGGATCCTCACCTAGTCAACATTTCAACCCCTTAGAATGAGCCTCCGACGTTGAAGAATTTCCATGGGCTCCAAATCTAGCTGCCCGTCCTCCACCTGTAACACATTCCAATCAAGTACATGAGAAATATCAGGATGATAAGGTCTGAGAACTGACACATGGAAGACATCGTGAATATGTGATAAACTAGGTGGTAAAGCGAGTCGATACACCACAGGACCAATCCTCTCTAGAATCTCAAATGGCCCAACAAATCGAGGTGCAAGCTTAGAGCCTTTTCCATAACGGATTGGACTCTTTCGCAGTCACACTCAAAGAAATACTCTATCACCAACTAAAAACTGGCGGTCCACTCTATGCACATTGACATACTTCTTTTGTCTATCCTATTATCAGATGTTCTTTAATGCGATCAACCTATTGCTCCATGTCCTGAAGCATCTCAAGTCCAAGTAACACTCTATCCTCAAGTCAATCCCAACTCAATGGAGTCCAACAAGGGTGTCCATATAATGCCTGAAAAGGGGGCATTCGAATGGAACTTTGATATCCATTATTATAAGAAAATTCCACTAAGTATAGATAATCTTCCCAATGTGATTTTTGATCCATTACATACATTCTAAGCATATCCTTAAGAATTTGATTTACTCTCTCTATCTGACCATCAGTTTCAGGATGATATGCTGAACTGAAGTTCAACTGTGTACCTAAAGCATGTTGTAATGAAGTCCATAGAGCTGATGTAAACACGGGATCTCTATCTGATATAATCCTACGAGGAATTCCATGCAACCTAACAATATCCTCCATGAATATCCTAGCTATAGATGAAGCATTATAAGATGATCAAACTAGAGAAAAATGTGCTACCTTAGTCAATCTGTCAATAGTAACCATAATGGCATCATGTTGACGTGACGACATAGGTAATCCAACAATGAAATCAATTGATATAATATCCCATTTCCATTCAAGAATGAGATGTGGCTATAATAATCCTGCGAGATGCTGATGGTTAGCTTTAACTCTCTAGCACTCAAGACATCTCGATACAAAATCAGCGATATCACATTTCATACCGGGCCAAAAATACAACTATCGAAGATCTGCATACATCTTCTTAACACTGGGATGAGCTGAGTAAGGTGCTCGATGTGCCTCAGTCATAATCAACATGCGAAGACCTTCTGAATATGGTACATAAATATGATCTAAATGTCACAATAACCCATCTGATTCAAGAGTATACCCTATGAATCTACCCTCTAGAGGTCTACTTGATTCAATCTCTACCTTCACCTCCTGATACAATCTATCTATAGGAAGTGCTGCTGTAATTTGGCTCCTTAAATCTACTTTAAGAGTAATAGCAGAAATCTCATGTTGTTGGCGACTGAGAGCGCCAACCAGTACATTCTCTTTTCCTTGAACATATTTCACCTCAAAATCATATTCACACAAGAAATCCATCCACCGTCTCTGTCTAGCATTCAAATTAGGCTATGTAAAAATATATTGCAGACTATGGTGATCACTATGAAGTTTGAAATGGTGACCCAAAAAGAAATGCCTCCATTGAACCAATGAATGAACAACTATGACAAGCTCCAAATCATGAGTGGGATAATTCAGTTCATGATCCTTGAGTTTGCGAGACTCATAAGTGATCACACGCCTTTCTTGCATCAATATTGCTCCTAAACCATCCAAGGATGCATCAGTGCAAACAACAAAATCCTTAGCAAGATCAAGAACAACTAATATAGGCACATTAGTTAGTTTTTCCTTAAGTTTCATAAAATCCAACTGACATTGCTTTGTCCAAACAAATTTCTTCCCTTTCCTCTGAAGATAAGTAATGGGGTTCCCAATCCTAGAAAACCCCTGAACAAACCATCTGTAGTATCTAGCAAGACCCATAAAACTATGAACCTCAACTACGTTGGTAGGCACGGGCCAATCATCAATAGCTTGGATCTTTGAAGGATCCGCAACAATACCCCTTCCATAAATCACATGACCAAGGTATTTCACCTCAATCTTAAAGAAGTCACACTTCTTTAGGTTTGCATATAATTGATTCTCCCTCAAGCACTGCAATACCTATCTCAAATGCTCTTCATGCTCCTTCATATTTCTCGAATAGATCAAAATATCATCGAGAAACACAAGAAAAAAAAGATCATGGTATGTGCAAAAGACACCATTCACCAAACTCGTGAAAACTGATGGTGCATTTGTTAACCCAAACAGTACTATTGTGAATTCATAGTGCCGATAACGAGTTCAAAATGTTGTTTTATGAATGTCCGCTTCTGTAATGCATAACTCATGGTAACCCAATTTTGGATCAATCTTAGAGAACACATTAGCTCCCTTGATCTGATAAAAAAGATCATCGATTCTGGGTAAAGGATATCGATTCTTTATTGTTACTTTGTTCAATTGACGATAGTCAATGCACAATCTAAGTGATCTGTCCTTCTTCTTTACAAAGATGATAGGTGCTCCCCATGGAGAAACACTCAGACAAATAAAACCTTTATCTAAAAGTTCCTCCAACTATATACAAAGCTCCTCTAATTCCTTAGTAGTCATTATGTATGGGGCTCGAGATATAGGCTCTGCTCCAAGAACTAGGTAAACTCTAAAATCAATATCTCATTTTGGTGGCATACCTAGTATATCACTAGGAAATACATCTGCGAATTCCCTGAGGATAGGGTGATCATCAAGAGATATCTCTTGACTCTCCCCTACCTCCAAGTCATTAACTGTTGTTGCAAATAGTTGACAACCCTGACGAAGACATCTCTTCAATTGCATAGCAGAAATCATCCGCAAAGAGATAGGTCTTTGAACTCCTATAATTTCAACTTTTGCACTTGAGTCATTAATACAACTTACCATCTTAAGTCGACAGTCAATCACAACATGATGAGATTCTAACCAGTCCATTCCTAAAACAATATCATACGAACCTAGAGGTGTAACATGAAGATCCACTAAGGTATATAATGACAAAATTCTTAGTCCACAATTGCATACAAGGTTCTCTACCACTACTTCACCCTAGAGGAAAATTCTACCTACCACTTACAGCCTTACTTTACCGCCACAAGACCACATCACTCAATAATAGTAGGTGAAATAAAGGAATCAGTAGCTCTAGAATAAAAAAGAATAGTAACATTTGCACCCTGTAACTGACCTGAAGTCTCGACCACTATATTTTGATGATCGGCTTGGCGGTTATTTACTGTAGCATAAACTATATGAGAATGGCCTGCATCCCCAACTATAGGCTTAGAAGCTGTCGGTTGCTGCCCAAATCTTGAAGAACCTCTCATAGGACATTGCCTAGCAATATGTCCCTACTGGCCACAAGAATAACAACTAGTACCTCTACCAAATCCTCTGCCACCTGAAGGTGCATTGGATTGCTGAAAGCTGCCTCTACTCACCATAGACTATGCACTTTGAGCTGGATGATCCTGTCGATTGTGCTTATTGCGCCACTAGTTACGGTTCTTTCATGACTGAGAATGATTACCTTGCTAAGACTGTGAATTATTATTATTCTAAGGATTATGCTATTGCTGCTGCTGTCCACCCTTAGTGGGTGTCTATTGGTTCCTTGAGGAACCTTCTATCTGTATCTGACCACCTAATGGACCAAAACCTGCTATAGGCGAACTACCTATTTGGACACCCATATGTCCAACCAATGCCAGAGTTAGATTCTCCACCACAATTTGCGCTTTCTCAACTACAACCTCCATAGTCTTTGGTTTGAAGACTCTAACTCCTCCACTAATATGGGAGTTCAAACCCCTAATAAAATGTTGTACCAACATCACCTCATCATCACCAATTCCTACATATTGTTTGAGCTCATAAAATCTACGTTCATACTACTCAACAGATAAGGCCATCTGACATAAATCATGAAACTCATCAGCTTGTCGTTGCCTCCAATGCTCAGATAGGAAACATGCTCTAAATATTTCTAAGAACATTTCCAAAGAAACTGACCCAATCTCTAGATGGAGCTTTTTCTCCTCCAAACATCACCAAGTAGAGGCAAATCCTCTCAGATGCATGATAGTGCATCTAGCTTGGGTATTGCTACCATATGGGTGCATAGCAAAACATCTTCCCAAGTCTAATAACCAGGTATTTTCTTCTAGACCACCACCTATGCCATCAAATGTAGGAGGGCATGCCCTCAACAAATCTCTCATATGTCTTGTAACTATGGAATCCTACTCTGCAGTACTAACAATCCTTCTAGGAGATCTATCACGTTCCCTAACCACCTCCTGATCAACTTCTTACCTTGGACCATGTCTGGAAAGTACCTCTTCTAGTAAGGGACACAACTATGCTCCCTCAACCTCTGGATGAATCAAAATCCATTCCCCACTTGTCTGTTCCAACTGAGGACCCAACTGTTTAGCATGCTCACTCTCATGGGAGCTTTGAGGGGGAGTAACCTAAGGGTTCGGCCCATGGCCTCCATCTCAACCTCTACCACAATGTCTATGCATGATGTTACACAAAAAAAAAACAAGTCTCAGATACAAAATAGACAAGGCTAACATAAACCAATAGTGCATAGTCTAACATCTAGGACAACCTAATGGGCTCACAATTACCCAGAGCATCAAGTGTTAGAACCTTTTCGCTGATACCAATCTGTAATGCCCCGCCACATAACCTAAAAGAATGTTGCATTGACTACAATAGTGTAATAATTTCTTTTTTAAAGTGTAAATATGAACTTCATTAATGTAAATGTACCCTAAGATACACGACGACACACTACATCTAAATCCCATAGATAACATAAGTAACTAAACATAGCATGTATTTAATTTTAATAAACTTAAGAGCATACATTTAATAGCAAATAAATTACATCATTAAAGAACAAATATGATTCTTTCTTACATTGCATTTATAATAACATTTACAATACTCATTTCCAAATGAGGTAGGTCATACAAAAGTGTACAATTACATGTTACAAAAGTTATCCTCGATTACAATTTGAGGAGTGATACATAAATAAGGTTTCCACTAATACAAATGATAAATATGAGAAAGTACACATTTCCACACATGAGTTCTCCAATCAAGTACTCGTCACCACAAACAAGAATTGGGGACCCAACGGTGTAAGGTGCACATTCCACCCAACCAAGTGGTACCCGTAGGCCCACCCCCCATGCTAGGAGATATTAAAAAGGTTCCCTAGGCATATCCTACAAACCCTAGTCATAGACAAAATTATACAAGTACTAACTTAACTTAATGGTTACATTGCTTCCAGAATTGAAGGATCAAATGTACTAAGTTTACAAGGATACTATTATTATAGGTGGAGTGTCATCACAATGTTGCATAGGTTACCCAGGCGAATCTTTGTAGGTTCCGGCCCCCATCTTGGGTTACCCTAGTAACCTTTTACGAAACTCGTCCCCACATGCTATCTGGTGCGGAATCAAATATCTTTCATAATGACTAGATATCAATTTTTTCATTCCATGACTTCCCGATTCATCCCCAAATTTGAACTATCCCTTGAGTCGATGAGTGAGGCTTAATTAATATAGTTAAAGGTTTTAGACTACCTAGTGTGTTGATTTAGTTTTCAGTGATTAATTAACTCTACATGAGTTACCCTGGCACCACTTTGTGTGCGAACCCTCATAAAGAGCCACTCCCCTAATAACAACATAAGGAAACTAATTCCACTAACTAAGGGTAGACAAGGTGCACATAAACTAACATCAAAATAAACAACAATATAACAATAGACATCACAACCTATTCATAAAAATAGGTGTCTAATCTGAATAAAAATATGTGCACTACCCTAGTTTGTTCAAAATATGAAACTATCATAAATACAACTCCCTCATTAAGAAACTATATTTGGAAGACTTATTAATCCGTATAATCCCCAATATGCCCAATAAGAGTAAAAACAACTTAAAGTAATTCAGGCATAATAAGAATTTAATATTAGGATTTACTAAATCCAATCAAATCAATAACATATAGTATGAAAATAATCAACTAAAATATAACTCATTTTTCATTCAATATGAAAATTGAAACTAACAATTAACTCCAATTCTATATTCATGCATTATAATGAAATTTCTAATTTCTCTACTTAAATCATTTCATTATAAAAAAATAAATAAGTAACAATTTGTGCTGGTATACACTATTTAACCCCATTTTACACATTTAAATAAATACATATTTAAACATTATATATATATAATTTAATTATTTATAATAAAATTTACAATTATTAATATTCAAAACAATTTAAATATATATATATATATATTTATAAATAATATATATATTTATAAATAATATATATATTATAAATAATATATAATATATCTATTATAAATATAATATATATAAAAATAAAATTAAAATAAAACAAAACTCAAATTTATAATTCGCAGCATATGTTGCAGCCACGACTGTGGCTGTGGGAAGGGCTACCTTCATAGCCCTCCCCACATGGCCGTGGTTGTGGATGCTAGAGTTGGGCACTGCCCTCCATACCGCCTGCTTGGTGTGGTTTGGCTGTGGGGGCAGAACCCCCCCTCGCCCTGCACCTCCCTAAATTTTTTAATATTTTTTTTAAAAAAATCCATGACGAAATTCACGTATGGCGACTTCTCTGCTATATTTAAAAATAAATAAAAATTCAGTGACCATTCTAAATAGTTTCTTAGGCATATTTTATATAAATATGCATATATATATATATATTTCAAATATATTTATATATATAAACAATAAACCAGAACGATTGTTGGGGAAGAACACAAATTTTAATAAAGAATTTTCTTCAGGAAAATTTAATTAAACAAAACAGAGGTTTCAATTTCTCAATTTGACAGAGGGTTTTCAATTTATGTAATAGAAGATTTCAATCATAATCTAAATTTCTCAAAATCTTTTCTACAGGAAATATTTAACAAAGTTTATCACAGAGGTTTCTGTTTCGTCAAACTAATTAGTGAGTTTCATTTACAAATCTACAAAGATTTTCTTCTGTTTCTTTTTAAGAATTTTCTATTGTTTAACAATACTCATTCTGTGTTGCTCTCTGATTTTACTATAAAGTTTTGTTTCAAAATTTACACAGAGAGGTAACAAGTTTTCTACATAAATATTTTACCCTGAAGTACAAAATCTTCAAACAAATTTTCTTCTACAGGAAATCTTTTTATTTTACAATTTAACAAAACTACTACAAAAATAAATCGTCATACAGGAAATCTTTTCAATTCAACAATAAAACTAAATAAACAACAAAGAACCTATTTTTTTATAGTTTGAAGAATTGACAGTTGGAGAAAAGCTTTGCCTGCTATGTGCAACTTCCAAAGCCCTTTTCAAAGCTTCACTTTCAAAAGAATGCAAATTATTGTACCAGAAATAATCCTAAGATCTTCTTCCAAAATTTTAAAATCAAAAACTCTAAAAAATAAAATAACAATTTTTCTAGCAATTCTCTATTTCTTTTGTTTTCCGTGAAGTGCTTTCTTGCCTTTCCTAATTTTGGCAATATTTTCTTCGAGAAAATCCTCAACAACAATTTGTATTTAATTTTACTAACACACATGGAAAATCAAAAATATCTTCTAACCAACTCACGGATAGTTTTTTTTAACAATTATAAAGAATTATTCTATTTTATAGAATTTAAAATTTCAAAAACTAATTTCATTTGCTTTAAACGAATTTAAAATTCCCATTCACACCAAAAGCATTTAAACAATATTTAATCTATTCTCAATAAAATTAATTTAATCAATTAATTTATTTATTTGACAAAATAACTTTAATCACAATGATTAAATTATTTTACCAATAAAATAATTTAATTAATTAAATAAAATATGAAGCTTTTATCTACAATATTTAAAATTCATTTAAATAAGCACTAAATTATAAAGAACATTAATCTAACATTAAATTCACAAAATAAACCTTTCATAACAAGTAACAAAGCAAACTTAGACATGATAACCAAACATACTAGACCTAAACCGATAACATACTGTGACTAGGTTTGAGGCTAGACTAGGAAAAACCTTGTTACTATCTCTCATTCAATATTACCATTGAGTCTGGACATGCTCAAACCTGTGAAACCAGGTGGAGTTAGTGTCATGTACCTGTAATCATGCAATCAGACATATATCATACATGTATATAATCCATGATTCAAACACACCGTGAAGAGAAAATTGTGGAAATCACAGGGCACTCGCAAACGAGTGATGCAACTCTGTTCTCCTCACCAATACAATATACATCAAACTGACAAAATAAATATCAATTTAAACTACCATGAGCATATATAGCGATATCATCTCAAGTAAACATCTATGCTAACATAAAACATGTCAAAAATAATCACCACCAAATAGTGTATCATCACATCATAAGATAAATCCACCATTGCTCTACAATCAGCGATCAAATACATCAAAATAAGGTATTAGGGTCTATCAAAGTGAAACATACTGTCAGAAAACATAAGCAAAATGGAGGGGTACTACAACATACTTGGAATCAAATTCAAGATGACTCTTTTACTTTATTTGATGATGAACATTAGTTTGAGGACCTTGAGTCCATTTGGGAAATGGAAGAGAATTAGTAGCTTTTAGGTATTTATATTGCACTTCATGGATCCTAGGATTAGATTCCATTGTTCCATAATGTAGTTGATGATATTTTATATTGTATTCAATGAAATTGTAAATCGTTTCACTTGATGATATTTTATTTTATATTGCACTTCATGAATCATATTCCAAAGTCAAACTGTAGTTGATGATATTTTATATTTTATATTATATTTTATATTTTACATTAGTCTGTACATAGCATTCAATGAGGTGTCAGATGATGGCACCTTTGAAAGGTTAAGGCAAGATAAGTCCATAATGTTGCATGGTTGGTGGTCACTAGAACTTGGAACCTTAGAACCAAAGTTTGAATTTTCAAAGTTTTCCAAACCTCTAACCCACTGACTAGAAAGATGACCAAGAAAGACTTGTAACTCAACAAAGTGAACTATCAACCGTTTCGGGGAATTAGGGAGTTATGAAAATTTAGAGCTCCACGACAAGGTTATAAAACTATGAAGACTAGTGACTAAGGTTAAGAAAAGTACCAACATTTTGACATTGAGTGATAGTAGCCACACCAATGAAACTAACCAAAAATCCATCATTCCAATTCCAATAATAGATAATCCATGACATGAATTCATATAAATGTTTACTAGATATGCTAAGTAGTCATGGAGATTGAGTATTGATGTGTGAATTGTAATGCAATTTCACTAAGATTATGGATGCATGGAATTAAAATAACCATATAGTTCATATTTTAATTGTGTTAAAAGTAAAACTTGAGCATGTGCTCAATGATTCATCACTCAACTCAATGCTTATTAGATTAATAACATATTAATAATAGTATTAGTAGCATATACAAGAATTGACATCAACAATCGTTTATAGTGTATCTAGAAGTTGAAATCACTACTAAACTTTTTCTTCAAATGATATGATAAATAATACAGACAATTGAACATCAACACATTACTGAAGTCTGAATTTGAGCTTTTAAATTGATTATCACATGAAGGAATACATAGACGCAAAATCTTGCTCAAAGACAACTTTTCATAGAGCTGAGTTGGAACTTGGAAACTCATATTATCAAAAATTAAATCACTGCATCACCTTTTCTAGCAACTTCCACTCTCCAGGTGTTGGAATTGTTATTTGTTCTAATTGATGTTGTTTGACTTGAAATTTGTTAACAATTCATGATTCAAATTGGAACTTGTCTTGGATTCTTCAGTCAATTTTGCATTCAGGGTTAGCAATGGTTTGATGGAATCCAAATAGGTCACCACATCTCGGTTATGAGGAAAATGGTCCAAATCAATTATCTTCCTTGTGTCCTCCATCTTCTTTATGAAATCATTCTTTCCAATGAATCACTCATTTGTGTCAAAAGTCTTTGGTAAACCAAGCTCTATGAAGTTCCTTAATTTTTCATCCACCTTCTTCATCTTGTCTGCAGACAAATGCAAATATTTCTCTGTTTCATGCATTCTCAAAGACTTTTCAATGACAGATGACAACGTCATTGATGTAGCAAGCCGATTAGTAATCCCTTTTCATTTCAAAACATTATCACTAGCTTTGTAGACTGTTTGTTGAATTTGATTTGTTGATTTCTCTAATGCCAATACATTTTTGTTCTCCATCAAATATTTGTTGAGCTTATTATGATGTTGTTTGATAGCATCAATCAATTGAGACATGTCACACAAATGATCAATCCCTTGCATTATTTCATCCCAAATATTTTGTTTCAAATGCCTAATTGTTTCTCTACAAAATGCAGATGGGTGTGTGCAAGAAGTTGAGTCCACTTTTTGGCCAAAAAGTGGAAGTGTTTTCCCTGATTTTTAGAATTTTACACATTTGACCTTAAAATTTGAAGCACTTAGAGATGGAATCTTCAAAAAGTCACTAATAAAAAAATGTAGTACTCGGAGTCTAGTTTCCAAATATGTAATTTATTTCAATACCCAAATTGTAAAAAATGAATTTCAATAGGTGTTTCTAAAAACCACTATTTAAAAGTAACTTTTTTATACCATACCATGCATGTGTATGACATCCATATTTTGACCTAAATTATCATATTTTTCTAAATCCTTTTGGGAAAAGATTTGTGACTCACTGAAGCTTATTTTCGATATTTTTTAAAATTTTTTTATTGAATATATTTTTTTTTTGTTAAATTTTTATTAGGCATATTTGTCGTTTTGAAAAATCGTTGTGTACAACACGCATAAGATGACCTAAACTTATCATTTTTTGAATTTTTTTTTTAAATTGAAAAAAATTGTTTGAAGTTTGTTCTCATGCAATCTGTTCGTCAAAATGTTATGTTGATCAAAAGTTATTCAAATACCAAAAGACCTGATAATTCAAGTTGATGGACTAGTTTCATTAGAAATTAATTGAAAAATAGAAAAATTAATCAAATTATTAAAAAAATAATATATTTGGAATCTGCACTATCTCATCTATAATGGGTTTTAATTTCATAAAAATATTCTGCAAAATAGGTCTTTAGACATATGTCCAAAGTCACTATTTTCTTGTGACATTAACAAGACCTTCAAGTTGCAACTCAAACCAGGTCCAAAGCTTAGGTTCGGGTCCCCAAGCCATTTCCCGAACCAGAAAACAAGCCAAAAACCTGCCCAAAAATTCATAATTTAAAAATGGGGATCTTGTTTTAAAACGAGATCCTGTTTCATAAAAAAAACATTTTTTATGGTTCTATGAAATGGGATCGTTTTGAAAATTACCAAAACGAAAGCCTTCAAAAATGGAAAGTTTTCAAAACGATCGTTTTGAAAATTTTCCAAAAAATGGAATTTTTTCAAAATTGGAAGTTTCCAAAATGGAAAGTTTTCAAAACCAATCCGTTTTGAAAATTTTCCGAAAATGAAATTTTTCAAAAATTGGAAGATTCAAAAATGGAAAATTTTCAAAATAGGATCATGTTTTGAAAATTTCCAAAATGGAAAATTTTCAAAAATTGAAGTTTCCAAAATGGAAAGTTTTCTAAACGGGATCCCGTTTTGAAAACTTTCCAAAAATGGAAATTTTAAAAAATAGGATCCCATTTTTTAAATTTAGGCTCGGGATCCCAAAGGTTTAGGGATCTAGTTTTGATCCTGCTTTTTAAAAATAGGATCTCATTTTTTGCAAGCCGATTTCATTTTTTTGTCTAAGGCAAAAACTTCCACGTTTTTGGACTCATCTTCTTGCATTTACCCAGATAACTAATTTTGACAAGACTTAATTTCATTTTTTGCTTCCCTTAGCTCTACCTCCAATCTTTCATTTATTTTTCTCCCCTTCTCCAATTTTTGTTCCCACTGTGCATTTCCATTTGCAATGCTTAGTCTTAATTTTTCTGAAGTGGATTTTTCCTCATCATATTTTGTGTTGCTCTCATCTAGCCTTTGCTTCAGTTCATTCACTGTAGTCTCATTTTTCTTATCCTCTTTGCTTGTTAATGTAGAGGTATATTTTTTAATTCTTTTTTCTAATTCATTGCTCTTATTATATGCTACTTTCCTCTTTACTTTCTCATTTGCTAGGTCTTCTTGTAACTTTTCAATTTGAGTCCGCAACCTTTTTTTCTCTCTATATTTATTTAGCAATGATGTGTACACCAATTCATTGTTCTTCTTTGATACATTAATTTTGTTAGTATTTCTGAGTCCAAAAAAATCCAATTGAAAATTGTTCACCTCAAATTTAGATGGAGCCATTTGATTTGTTGGTTTGTTTTGAACTGCGAGGACAAGAATTGTGTACTCCATGATTTCTTTACTTGTGTCAAATTTGGGTAATACCATGGTTGTTGTAGGCTATGAAGTTAGAGTAGACACACTATCCATTAGTTGCTTCTTTTCTTTTTTTATTCAATTCTAATTTCCTTTTAAACCCTTCAATGTAATCAAAACCTAGGGATGTAAGAACAATGGAATGCTTGAATGGAGAAGGAATAGGAGTACTTGTAGTTGCTAATGATGTCATAGCCAAACTAACTAGCATTGGGGGAGTGCCTAGAAATAACTCCTTTGTGGTGGATCCACTGGTAGTGTGACTTGAAGTTGGACCTATTAAAATGCTTTAACTCTTTTGTATGCCTTGATCACCTGGTGTTTCTGTGGTATATTGTCTTGTTTTCCTCTTGTGTGTAATTTTTTGTTGTAGCACATGTTGACCACTACTAGTACTACTACCCATACCATCGCCACCATAGGCAGTGCCATTTACACTATGCCCTCCACCATGGGCATGTCCTAGTTGTAATTGTGTCTGACCATGAGGATGAGGATTTGAAGCTCTAAAAAATTGAATTGTTTTGACTCTACTTGTTTTCCCTTGGTCTACTTTATTAGCTCCAAGGCTAGATTTATCAACTAGTTTTCTATGTTGTACATCTATTATTGTAGGAATTCCTTGTCCATGGGACCCCAAACCACGACCTTCATAACCCATTTTTTAGCTATAGCTATTCTTTTAGTAAATGCTTCTTTTGTGGCCTCACTTAAGCCAAGTTTGAAATTGAAATGGATTTCTTCTTCCCTATCATCATCACTTTGTTCATCTTTTTGTTCATTTGGATGCTCTATATTCCATAATTTTCTAAACTCAAGATCTTATTTGTTATCTACATACTTTGCAAGAGCTCTTGGATCACCTAGCTCCTTCCTCATAGACCAAAAGCAATAATTTTTTATTGTGACTGATTTTTTTTGTAACTTCCTTCTCTAGAGAATTTGGAATTTTTACTCTACTAGATGGTTTATGACTTTTTTCATAAAAATTGTTGTACCTCCTAATTATCTTTCGATGCAATGGGGTGATCCCATAATAGTGGTTTACAATTTTTGGCCAAACTGGACACTGAAATTATTATTTTTAACTAAATCTTCACATTCGGGCACCTATAGCGACTAAACTGTGAGGAATTTGAAGATGGTGCAAACTAGTGTCTCATCAAATTTTTTCGGTAGATTCTAAAAATATTTTTTTCAAAAATTTTGGAATCAAATTGCACTTCTTTTTCCATCTCCCACGAAAATTGATTTTTTTCAAAAACCAACATTTTTAAAAAGTGACGCACACTATATAACTCATAACTTTTTTTCCATGAAGGATAAAATTCTAATTCTTTCAAATTTAGATTTGTAACTCTGATATCTAGTGCTTCCACTTGGTTAGATAGTTTTTTATTGAATATGTTTTCCTTAATCAAGTTTCAAAGTCAAATGAATTACAATGCATTAGCTTAATCAGAGTAACGTGTAACTTTTATTGTATATGTCAAAATTTTATTTTATTTTTGTTGGATCAAGGATTTCAATATCTAGTGCACTCATATTTTTCAAAAAATAAAATGATAATCTTCTATTTTTCCACATGTGAAGAACAAAGAAATTCATTTTCGATGAAAAACCTATGTTTAATAAAACTTAAAACAAATATATAACAAAACCAAAACATATTAAAATTATATTCATTGGATAGCTTGTTCTGAGGAATACCATAATCATTTCAAATAAATTTTAAATGAATTCATTTGATCCCCCAAAAGCTAAATCAAAAGTGATTTTTTATCAGCATTTTGATAGGTGTAAAGGAGACGCATTTATAGGCATGGTTTAAAATTAGCGAGGTTCTATCCAAGGGGGTTTGATCTAAGGTGATTTGATCAAGCCCTCTTCAATTGGAATCCTTAAAATGGAACTTTTTAAGGCTTAAATCATTATATTTTCTAAAATATGTGATTTCAGCTAAAATTTGTTCCTCTCAGGAATTGTAAACCACTATTATGATAGCACCCAATGCCATAATTTGTACTAACAAATTTTCAAAAAAAAAACCATTCTCAACAACACTTTTCTCCATTGCTACTTTGATCCCATCCCAAGAATCCTTGTTTCTCAAGTTTTCAAGCAAGGGTTTACTTTGATGTTGAACTCTACTTCCAACATTCTTATTGAGCACAATCATTGATTTAATGGTGTCACATGGATCATATTGCCAATGACAGATAGCATCAAAATAAAAAAATCCAAAAGATCATGTGCCACACTAAATGATTTTCTCTCAAATGTCATCCCTCCACATGAAAATGGTAAAGAAGGAAATAAGGTCTTCTTCCCCTGATTGCTAGAGTGTCTTTCATCAGTACTCTACATCTACCTTACATATTCCAAAGAAAAAACCCTTTTTGTCACATGTATTGGAAGTTTGTATGGTTGTACTTCTGATCCATAAAATCTTAGCACAATATATTCTTCCATTAAGTACCAATCAGCCAATTGTATTTCTTTTCCTAGTTGAATGCAGTTTCTAGATGATATAGGCAATCTAGGCATTAGAGTATTTGTAATTTCTTGATGCAATGGAGCCAAAAAGTACTCAAAAAAATGACTATAGTTCCTTCAAGAATCATGCAACCTTATAACAATGGTCCATTCATATGCTAGAGCCATTTTCTTTTGCCCAGGATTAGTATTACCATAGGGCTGAATCTAAAGCTTGTTGGTTTGAAACATTCCTCTAAATTTGAATAGAAAAAGATAGCACAAGTAGGTTGTGAACCTAAATGTCTTGGTGTAACCTCCTTTAATCATTAAAAAAAAATTATGCACTGATTCCACAATGTGCTCAATAAAATTATATTTGGCATGTGGAATACCATAATGGATATTATACACCATTTCAAGGAGGCATGCGCCCACTTCCAAATTGCTATCTAGTCTGAGGAAAAATGCTAGCATGAAAATAGTATCTCGAACTCATGGTTTAAAATATCCAAATCATAAGGAGGCTTATGATCACCTTTCAATTTGTTTCTATCCTAAACTATTCTATTTAAGAAAGAATTTTTCTCCATTTTATCCACTGCTTCATAATCACTAGCAAGATTTTCTAGGTCAATGTGGACATTTCTGAATTCTTCGGTTGTAAACCCAAAGGCCAACACTTTTCCAAGTTCTTCTGCCCTAATGGATAACAATTCTTATTTACTATATTAAAAATTTCTCTTTTGTTATCATCATAATTTAGGGCATAGACCATGATAAATTTTGGGCAAGGGAAAACATCATGCGCCCTAATCCAATTACCCACAGTGCACTGATACTATTAACTTGCAATTGCATTTTATTTGTAGCCTTATTCTCAAATGAAAATCTAAGTTCTGAGGTACACTTACCATAGGTTTTAGGATCATAAATATCATGGTATTCATCAATGAAATCCGAGGTTTTAAGCAATTTTGCATAATGTATTTTTTTATCTATAACATTGCTCTAGTGGTATCGGTGGTAGACATGTTGATACAATCAACAATATGAAAATTTTGAATTCCCTATTAGTCCTTAATTTTTCTTAATTTTGAAGCCTCTTAACCCTAAACCTAAACTTCAAAGTTTGACAAAATAAGATTTTAAGAAACGTCAAGTGATAAAATGTAGCCACAAAAATTCTTTAACTTACCCAGATTTTGAATTTTGATTCTTGAAGTTGAAACTGGGTTACTGGAATGACTTTGTTGGAAGTGGAACTATGGAACACAGAACAAGGTGGTGTACTATAATGAGCAAACTGAATGAAACTAAAATGTCTACTCATTAATTACGGACTACACAGTACACAATTAGGTAGTACAATATACATGGCTGACAACATTTAAAACAAGCCATGAATTATTTAATCTTGCATTGAGAAAAAATTCTAAACTATTGATCATTGTTAATCTAATAGTTATAGGGTGATTCCAGAGGTGTAAGTTCACAAGCGTAGTGCTCTATGCATTTCATTTCAGAATGCAACTACAACCATACATCAAATGTTCATCGAATGGTTGAATAATTTATGATACATGAATAATAAACATAAAACATGTGTTTTAAATTTGCTTTAATTTATTTTGTTGTTGTATTGAACAAAGAAAAAGAATTACAAGAATAGAGCTACTAGTAGTAGCTTAAAATCAAACTAGCTAAACTTAACAAAACCAGATATACAACATGTGTTTTAAATTTGCTTTAAACTTTAATGTGCTAGGATTGACATCAAGACCAAGGGGCCATAAACTTAACATTGCAAATGCCTTAATAAAATGAATTACAACCATTAATAGCACTTAACTTGCAAAGGACTTAATAAAATGAATTACAATGTCACATTAATAGCACAACTGGATTTAGTTTATTACAACTTGTGCATGTGTCGAATGTGGAGAGTATTCTAATGTCAACATAAACCTTAATGAGACAATTTACATTGAAAGTTTGAATCAAGTAAAACTACTCTATTTCTTAATACAATCAAATCTTTCAAATACGTATCATTGTCCTCTATTTCTAGGAATTTATTAAACTGTTTGGCGCTCAGATTTCTATGGGCACAAAGGTTGTTAAAATGACTACCTAGAAAATGAGATTTGATGCTTAATATGCAAGCTAAGATGATTTCTATGTGAAAATGTGTGGTGGAATGATTAATGGTATGCTTCTAAATGAAACAAAATGATGGAAAGGATAATGGATGCAAAGATAAATGAAGGAAGATGTTGATGATGAATGAACAAGTGGAGATGAGTGAGATGATATGAAACTAAAATGAACTATTCATGATTATGCATATGCTCAAATGCAAACATAAAATAAACTAACCTAAAATGTAACTATGGTGCAATGGGGGTGATAAAATGTAACTATGAAGCACATAAGTAATCTAAAATGAGAATGCAAAGTAACACATGATATGAAAACTAAGTATAAGACTCCATGAAAGCTCCAAGCTCCTACAAAAAACCTGCATGGTAACAATACTCAAAGTGTGGACAAAAAATGGCATTATAACACTATTCCAATTTGTATCTCAAAATAGAATTATAACATTACTCAAAAGGTGGATGATAAATGCTAAGGCAAGAGGGTGTATTTATAGGGTTTCTCAAGCATTTTGTGAGGTGGCACCCATCAATGGTCTAGATTCGAAGGAGAAATGATATATGGTGGAGATGAAAGGAATCAGAATGTTGTCCCCTTGACCAAGGACAACATGCCATGTGTGTGGAGAAAATCCCTTCACCAATTGGAAACATGCCAAATGTATGGGATTCTCAAGTGTGTGAAACAAAGACCCATGTGCTCCAAATTTGTTGGAAGTGTGGGGGAATAAAGTCATATGCCTTTTCTCATTGGTGGAAATGTGTGTGAGGATAATTCTAATTAATAATTAGGCTTATTTATTTTCATGTGACCTTTATGAGGTGGCACAAAAAAAGTTGTAGAAATGTGGTCTAATTCTTAATCAGGATTAAGGAAGGTTAATTAAATAAACACGTTTAGGGTATTTTGTTTATTTAATTATTTAGAAGAATGTGAATCAGAAGAATTAAAAGGAAAGTGAATCAATATAAATAAAGTAAGACCTTATTTATATGTAGTTGAAACATTAATCAAATAGGTTGTATTTAATTACTGAATGTGATGACCATTTTCAGGTGTATACACAACTAAATTACAATGTCATACATTATTACATAGTATAAATACAAATGTAAGTGCAAACACCAAGCTTCTGCTAGACCATTGGTGAAAAGTTGAAAACATAAATGTGATACATGTATCTTTGAAAATAAATGGAACTTGTCGAGTCAACCATGAGCTCTAAAAATAAGCACATGGAACTTGTCGGGTCAGCCATGGTCTTTGAAAATAAATGCATGGGGAAAGGGGGCCCAATAAAAATGGGGAAATGTGAGCTATGAAGATACAAAATGTACTTAGCCCCTTTCAGAACCAGACTCATGCAAAAGATGATGGGTTATAAAATTTCTCTCATGTAGAAGATGAGCACTTAAAATAAATGCATGGGGCTTGCTTGGTAGGCCATGATGTCTAAAAATAAATGCAAGGGACTCTCCTGGCCAATCATGCAGATGATGAGGGGTAGTAAAACTGCTCCAATCTCCTACTTGCAGTCTCCATGCATCAAGATAGCACTTATGTGGAATTAGAGCTCCTCATCCTGGTTCAAAACCTGTCTAAGAAGTCAAGTAAACCAAATCAACTTCTTTCCAATTCCACCCATTCTGAACTTGAAGGAAATTGTTCTTTTACTCTGTAACTACATAACTGGAGGTAGGAGAATTTAGAGCATCCCCAATAATATCGTATCATCTTTTTCCTAAATCCTTATTAAGTTATTAACCCTACAAAATGAAAAACCTTATGACAATTAAACAAATTATTTTAGGTGTGCTCATTATCCTTATTTATGGGCCAAAAGTGCCACTACCAGCTTGGTCCCTTGTACACCTGACACTTGTCACATGTGAGGTTGTGCATAGTTACTACTGACTAGTAATAATTGTGATTCGTACAAACCAAAAATCCAACTTAATTGGTACCTCAAGTTGGCTACATGCAAAGTTACAAATTGTACCTCAAGTTGACAAGCTGTTAATTGTCAAAATCAACAGTGCCATGTAAGTTGTCAATTATCAAAATCATTGGATTATTGACATCATCATCTACGATTCTACAATACATCGTGCAGTTTTCAATATAAAGCTATCCAATCAATCACTCTAGCTATTCATATGGCATTAATTTGCTCTGACGCCTAGTACCATATCCAAATCGAGATTCAAGAATTTCAATAGAATAAATGAAAGGTAGAGTACTTCAACACATTGAAAAGAGAACTAAATGACTCATTTTACCTTAATCATTATCAATGTCTACTGATAAGTCACAATAAATTTTGCTCACTTATGATAAGAACTATATGTTGATAATTACTATTAGTTTTAAAAGCCACATTTAACATTTTTAAAACAAAATAATAAATAAAGTTTCAACCAATGATTTGAGAAAATCTAATGGTTCTAGTGTTATTCTAGAGGTTTCAATTCACAAGTCTAGTACTTCAAGGATTTACTTCTGGAATGCAACTATAGCCGACCATCGAAAATTCATCGAATAGTCCTTCTTTTAAAACAAACTTTATGTACGTGCATAATTTAAAATCTAGACATTGCTAGGTTGATGAGACTCAACCCTTAGGATTAAAGAATTAAGATTTAAGGCTTTGTCACAAAATATTTTGGTCTTAGGCAATATTAAACGGTAAACACTAAACAAGAGCACGATGACCAACATACCTAAATAATTAATAAAATCTCAACCATTGATTTCTGAAACTCTAATAGTTCTAGTCTAATTTCGGAGGTTTCAGTTCACAAATCTAGTGCTTGAGAGATATACTTCTGGAATGCAACTGTCCATCAAAAATTCATCAAATGGTCATGGTCTATAATGTCGTGTAGTCGCTGAAACTTGGAACCTTAGAACCAAGGTTTGAAGTTTCGAAGTTTTTGAATTCTCATGTACCCATCGACTACAAAGATGACATTGGTGAATTTGCACTGACAGTGACACTTTGCCATTGCACTTTTTTAATTAGTTTGATATTAAGTATAATTCGACAATTTTCTTAATCATTTGAAAATAAGTTTAATTCACCAATGAAGTTTATTTTTTAGTTTGAAAAATTTTTTAATCGCCAACAAAATTATTACTTTTGGTTTGAAATAGGTTTAATTCGCCAATCGAAATATTTTATTGGTTTGAAAATAGATTTTAATCGCCCATGAACAAAATTTAGTGGTTTTAAAAAAAATGCATTTTGCTAGGGTTTTCCACAGACTTCTAGTGATTAGAAAAGATTCACCAATGGACATTATTTTTTTCATAAAAAATGAAAAAAAATTCCACTAAAATTAATATTTTTATCAAGAAGTATACAAGATTCTCCAGGATTTTACACCTTCACCAAGGGGGTCATTTCTTAAAGTTTTCCCTAATGTAGATATACACTAAAATATGGCAAGAAACTAATATTTTCTATAGTACTTGATGTTAAATGTATCCAAGTACAAAAACCATTGGTGATGTGTAATGTGGGTAGGGGATTGCTACTAGAGTAAGTAGATGACTTGATGCACCATGATATGAAGGACTATGGTTGTATTAGTCATGAGGTGCTTGAAGGATCAACTTTACAAATGGAAGGTGATGAAAAATAAATACACACTATAAGTAAGAAAGACATGATATAAAAATGGTGAGAATGAAAGAACGATAAGACTTCCCACTAACTGAATTGAAATCCATTCATTTATTTATTTGATGGTGGTAATGATGATATAATTGTTGATGTGGGAATGGTATATGTCAAAAATGGCGTAATTGAGAATGATGTCTCAATAATGACTGGTTGAAGAATCATAACTAGGGTTTGGAGTTCAACAAGATTAAGGAAAAAATTATGGATTCTTTTAGGTATGTGGTGGGCTAATTTACAATATTTTTTAGAGTTTTATATGTTTCTATTTGTGTGAATTTTGGATAATTTGGAGTAGGTATGAATTTTGAGTGGCTATATGAATTGGATTTGGATACTAGATATTGGATCACAATCTTGAAGGTTTGAATATCTATAATTCATGTTTGTGGATCAATATTAGAATTGGATTTAATAGAAAATTTTCTTGAAAATGGATGACATTTAAATCATTTAAGAATAGAATCTACTTTAACACCAAGGGTGAAGGTGTTAGATAGATGGAAGGATAATAGTTGTGATGTCAATGGGATGTGGTATTTTGGATGAACATGTGTACAGGAAGTGGGTTGTGGTTTTAAAGGACTATATCACATAGGAATGATATGTCCTGATTTTTCCATGCAATTGATTATTGAATACATTACTTGGTCATATTAGAGAATTACCAAAAAATGTGTTTCATTGAGCTTATCCACTTCCTTTTCAAGGAAAAAAGTGAGAATGAAGATATATATTTGATGGCATAGGGATAGAGATGTGATGGTATGATATGGATGATTAGATAATGGTTGTAAAGAATGGATGACATGATTATGTGGAGTAAGCTTTCCTTCAAGTGTATTTGTGCATATTGGAATTACATATTACACATGATGATTACAAGTGGATTTTCATCATGGCTCTTTCCCAAGGGGCCATAAGAATGGTTTTCACCATTGGAAACTTTTTTCTCTTTATTATTAAATTATTTTTTATTTTAGATTTTTTGATAGAAATGTTTTCTTCCACAGTAAGTTGATACTATCCCATTTTGAATAGCAACACACGTGGATCATGTTGCTAGTGTTACACTTGGTGGATGTTGTTGTAAACATTAATTATTGGTAAGTTGGATTATCCTAATGTGCTAGTAAAGAAAAGGGAGTGAGAGGTGGGATGGATAAAGGATGTATGGTGGTTATGTTGAACCTGTTTGACGAAAGAGATGCACTTATGAAGGTACGTGGGATGATGGAATAAGTTGCGGAAAAAGAATGGATGGATTGGGATGAGACCAATAGAGATGAAAGGATGTGATTATGTAGGATGTATAAATTTAATGCGATGAAAGGGAATTATGACTAATGAATTTACACACCATGTTGTGCTTTAAGGTTTAAAATTTAGTTGGATGTGATGGTGGCTATTGGAATTTTAATTTTTAGGACTAGTTTCTTTAGAAATTTTGGATTTTGAGATTCTTGGATGTTAGAACTTTAGATCTTTGTTTTTGATAAAATAGCAACATTTACAAGGTGCTAGAACTTTAGATTTGTTTTTGATTAATGATAAATAGGTTTTGAAGGGGCCCTGGAACCCTATACAAAAAAGAGCAAGGGCATCAAAGATAAATCAATAGGCATCCCACCCAAGACACCAAAAGATAAGTTGATTATAGAACCATCAATAACCCACCAACTTATAACAAAAATCTACAACAACAAAACCAAACAAAAAAAAAAGAAAAAGTATCCATTAGAGAAGTTCCTTAAGCATTTTGGTTGCTTCCAGGTCCTTAGAAAAAACCATTTCATGCATTTCCATGACCTCCTCCACGTTTTTCCTTGGCACCATTTTGCACTTCGTTTCTCTCCAACTACAAATACTCAGCCCCATGCCCAAGTCCATGATCTGCATTTCCTTATCCACATGAATTCTCCCCCATCTCCTTGTTCATTGACTCACTGAACAAAGATCTACCAGTCCATTCCTTCTCCTTCTCATTCAAGAACACAATCCCTTTGGTTGAGGATACCGATTTCTCCTTGTTGAAATTAATGATCATATCTGGAACTTTAGATTTGTTATTGGTATTAATATTTCCATATTTTGGGACCCAAATGAAATTTTTATTTTGGCTTATTATATTTTTTCTTGGATGTTTAGATTTCTTGGATTTGAGATTTCCATATTTGAGGTCCACATGGATTCCAAATTTTTTATATTTTGGGGATTATAGACCATTAACTTCTAGCTTTTGATTCATGAAATTTTCTCAAGGTCCTTGGCTTTTGGAACTCAAATGAACTTTAGACTATTGGTTTTGTAGATATTTGAAATTGGAGTTGTAAAATTAGGCATATTAAATTTTTGGACCTTCAACTTGTGATGGTAAATTTATTATTTTGGAAACAATACATGAATCTATTATTATATAAATAGGAAGTATTAAGGTTTTTAATTTTCTCATTAATGAAAAGATCACACTAAATGAAGACCTAGATGGGCACAATGGGTATAATTTTTTATTCTAGATGGGATTAGTGGGTGGTTGGTAGGGTTCTTATACTTGGATAGATTAATGGGATTAATGTGGGGACTTTGGAGTTGATTTGGTTGTGTACACGATTGATCATGCATTGACTTGGGTGTATTTCCCTTAATAATGATGTTACCTTAATCAATTGGCTCTTGTTCATGATATAATTTCTCAAATTAAAATGTTAATAAGTGAGAGGTCTTTAGATTTTAGGAAGTTTATCAATATTCAATTTTATGAATGGTAATGATAATTCTAATTCTAAGGGAGTTTCAGATGACATCAATATATTCACTCCTATGAGAGGTGTGATAAAACTCCATGGATTTATATTTTTTATACTATTTTCTTGAGCTCTTATGCCTTGGATAATATCCTTTATAGATAAATTGAGAGGATTAAAGCAATTTTATTTATTTGATTGACTACTATATTTATTAGATTGATGGGAATGCTTATATTTTTTCTTAAAATTTGAAGGTTTGGGTGATGGAGGACTTATGCAAGGGGATAAGATTTCCAATTTTTTATTTGTGGTGTGGAGTTAGTCAATTAAATTTTGGTTTAATCTTTAAATTTGGCATTAAGGAACCCCTTATTATAGAATGGTTTCCTTTTGGCAAGAGTTGGGTAAGTGCAAGAAGTTGTGTCCACTTTTTGGCTAAAAAAGTGGAAGTGTTTTTCCTAAAATTCAATGTTTGTCATACTTGGAGTAAAATTTGATGCACTTACACATAATTTTAAGAAATTCCATTAATTTAAAATATACGATTTTGAATCTAGTTTTCAAAATATAATTTATTCTAATACCCAATTAATACAAATTAATTTTATATATGATGTACAAAAAAACACTTTTTTAAAGTCACCTTTTTGGAGCCATAACATGCATTTGTACATCAACCATAATTTGACCTATATAGAATTATTATTTTTAACTATTTTGGGGAAAGATATGTATTATAGTAAAGTTTGATGAAGATTTTTTTATAAATTTTTAAACTAATTTTCTATTAGCTCTAACTGTTATTTTGAAAGCCCCTCATGTACATGGAAAATATAATTTGAGCTAAACTAATCATAATGATTAATTTTTCATTATGTAAAGAATGATATCTATATTGTTGACATAATTTCAATACAAAAAATTAAAATTAAAAGTTGTTAAAAAGATACAAATACCTAATATTTCAAGTTTATGGACTAGTTTCCTAGGAAATTGGTTAACTTAAAAAATCCAACTATTAAAAGAATTAAATATATGAAAACTAGACTTAACCATCTATAATAAGGTTTAATTTTGTAAAAAAAATTAAAAAAAATTATCAACCATATTGCTAAAGTCAATTTTTCTCTTGTTATTTTCGTGGCATTGTACTTGCAAGTCTAAGGCTGGGGGTTGGGTTTCCAAGCCTAAAAGAAAATGAAAACCATGGGTTTCAAATTTAAAACTTTATGAAACATGTACTCACTCCAAAATGCATACTTGTTTTAAAAAAGAGTGTAAATATGATGTAAATAGAAATGGGTGCCCATTTAAAAAAATGAGTAGGGTATGTGTGGGATCATCATGGAAAAAATATGCCCTTAAGTGGCAAAAAATTCAAGAAAATCAAAGTTAGGCAATTTGACATAAATTTTTTAATAAGTTATCTATATTATTTCAAAAATATGTAAGAATAGAATTTGTAGCAAATTGAATGTAGTTTCTAAACTTCTAGGTTTATTTAAAAATAAAAAAATCTAATTGGTGAAATTTTTAAACTTCAATGCAGTAGCACTTAAATTTCAGGGAAACAATAAGAAGTAGGTGAGTGTCCGACCACCCTAACCACAATAAAATGATAATATGTTTTTATAAGATTTTAGATATAAGTAGAGGACTCATGTCCCAATGTGATGCATATTTTTTTGTAATTTTTTTCCAAGTAAATAACTAATTATGAACTTTTTATTACAACTTTTAAAAAATATAAAAATTCGTGAGTCTAACCAGCTTTACTTCGTCAAAACTTCCTGAAATTTAATTTTGTTCTTTTTAATCTTATAGTATAAGAAGAATATAATGTGATGCATGTTTCAGATTCAAAAAATGTGATACTGTTAGAATGTGATACATGTTTTTTAATCAGCCTATCAATCAAGACTTTAGTCATAAATCAAATAGAAAATGAATAATAATTATTTATTAAATTCAAAGTAAAGCATAATTTATATTGATAGAATGATGGGAATGTCCTTTAGAAACCCTTTTCGTTTAATCAATTTTGGGTAAAAAAAGGCGTCAGCCACACCCATCATATTGCCACTTTTTGGCCCATCATGATCCTACACATACCCAATACTTATTTCATATGAGTATTAATTTAGATTCAAGAGATTGATTATAAAACACTTGTTCCTATTGAATTTTTTTCCAATCCTAACACTTTCCATAAAAGTGGGCCCAACTTCTTGCACTTACTCAATTAACACATGGGTCACTTTGGGTAAGATATCTCTTGATGAATGAGTTAGCTACAAGGTTTGATGGTCAAGATTAGTATTTTTTTGGATGGATGAAGGATTTTATTGTTCAAGATTAGGATTATCATGGATGGATATAGGGTTTGGTGGTTTAGTAATTTGAGAGATTTATGGGGGCTTTAATGGTTTGGGAGTTATATGGTTAGATGGTAGATTTTATGTTTTAGGATTTGTATAAGGAAAGACATAATTTGATAGAATAATATGGACATGGATGTGGGGTATTTTGATGGATGGATCAAAGGTTAATTATTTTATGGATTAAGATTAGCCATGTATGATTTTTAATTTGGAAGGTTTCCACTACATAAATATTCAGGGTCATATTTTTGGGGAAGCTTGGCTCCTATCATTACAAGGTATCTTAGTAATAGATCAAGTGGAGTGTTTCCCTTGTCCTAGATATGACTTATATACATATAATTGAATTTGATGGATATTTTTTTCTATGATGATCTTTTCTAAAAGCTCATGATTATTTATGATTGGGAAATTATGACCTATTACAAGCTTTCTAAAGCTAATGTCATCAAAGTTATCATTAGTATTTTTGTCTTGGCCCACAATACTATCATCATCATCATCATATTCATCTTGATATTCAAGGTTATCATCATTGCCACATTCATAGGGTTTTTCTATTGGTCATAAAAGGGTATCATGTTTTCTCACCTTGATTGGGCTATAATTTGTAAATGTTTGACTCAAATTTTTGTATAGGTTTAAAACAATCAAGAAGATAATGAAGACACAAAAATTTCCTATCCATTCATGCTAGAGTGTTCCTACTCATGAATAGTATGTCCTATTGATCTCAATGCATTGACCACTTTTGATTATTAGTTTCACTCTAGGGATTTCAATAGATTATATGCAACCTAATAGTCTATTCCTAGAAGTATGGTGTAACTTCCCAGTGATAACTAATTACCAATGCACTATAAATAACAAACAATTGAAGGGTTCACTATGATATTTTTGAACCATATATTTCTAGGAGGTGTATTTGGTCTACTCAAAGATGCATGAAGCTCAAATCCATGAAAGGAGGTATATGTCTAATAGCTTGGTGTCAAATGGTAACATAATCTCTTCATACCTTGAAGGGAGATTATTTTGATTCTCTCCTTAATTTATATACTCTAATACAACACATGGTTTTAGATTTCCATTTGGTGATAGAATCGAAGCCAACCCCACTAGAAATAAATTAATAAAATGATTAACCACTTTTTATTTACAATATTTTTTGGTTCCATGAGAAAAGCATGTACAAAATGTTACTCTTTTAATAAAAGTGAAAAAAGTGATTGAAAGGATTTTTTGATTTCAAATGTCACCATGTGGTGCAAGAAAAGATCATACGCACCTGTGAATCACACAAACATAGAAAAAAGGTTCTATGAACTTAGAAATGAAAGTGTGTGATGCAATAGAAAACAAGATATTTTTAAAGTTGTTTCTTGGTCAAAGTAACCTACAACACAAATATTAGTAGTTTGATGTTATAATTGGTATTCAAATAAATTAACTTATAAAAATGGGATATAATGATGTATACAACCCAAAAACACCCCTATAATTACTAGGATTAGTGAGGAAAAATAAAAAAACACTAAAATATGGATAACTAGGAGTAGAGTCATTGTTGCATATAACACATATGTTACAAAGAGTGTGCACACTATTAAATAGAGTTCATATGATAAATAATTAACAATGAAAATTTTAGAGAGTATATATGCCAAAATCTATTTAAAAAATGCTAAATGAGGTACAAAAATGTTATAAATTGATGTAAAAATTATAAAACTAAATACTAAAAGTCAAAGTGTGCCACCATAGGGTTGTGCACTTGTGCTAAATGGGGAAAAATTCCAAAAGGCATCTACACTACTTCTAGTGTATCTATACCACTAGATAGGATAGGTGTGCTAAAGCACAATGCACCTTTGCTAAAGCATTATTAGAAAAACCTATGTGTGCACACACCATACCAAATCACATGTGCCATGAGACAATACAATGCCACTATATAGAACTCTTGCACCATGAGTTGAGGTTTGGGGTGTAAGTTTTTTAAAATTTAGATACCCTAGGGTAGAGCATGAATGTGCAAAACTGAAAATGTGTTGTTACAAAAATTTCTTGTACCAAACTAAAAAAAAATCAAATCTACATGAAAATCTAAAAAAATCACTCAAAACACACTTTCTAAGAAATAAAATTAGATACTGTATGATGTTAGCATCGATGTAAGTATTTGGATAGAGCTAAATATAAATATATTCCCTTATGCTTCTTCAAGTTGGGGGCAGCCTTTGGGTAAAGAATAATTATATATTAGTAACACAATCTAGCCTTCAGTACAAGGTAATGATGTTTTGGTATTGCATTGGTAATGCAATCTCTGCTGCGAATTTAGTTTAGCCTTGTAGTACAAGTTAATCATGGTTTAGTAATGCAATTTTTGTTGTGAATTATCTGGATATTCATTCAACACGTATGGGATTTAATGAGGGCACTATGTCCTATGCTTTTTCCTCTTCGAAATCTCATTTATAATGATAGCTTTTTGTAAAGTTTGAAAGCATAAGTTAATGTTTCTATCATTTGTTAACATTAACTTGCCTCTAAATTGTGTTTTTGAGAATTTATTTTGGTGCAATGGCGCTCCGCCCCTAGAATTATAGAGTTTCATTACTAGTTAAATTGTGGGAAAAACCCATTGAAGAGTATGTTTTGTAGGAAATATTGACCTCCATGTTGAGAATAGACTATTTAAGAGTGGAAGAATGTATCTGTATCATCTTGGGGATAGAAGTTACAAGTCCTTGTGCTCATCGTCTCATTTTTCCCTCATAGGTGATTTCTATATTTTTGTCTAATGCTTTAGATTTGGTACAATCTTTGAATGAAATTTGAAGAATTAGCAAGGAATTATATCAAGCTTCAATTTTGTATAGATATTGTTGTTCTTCGAGCTATCCAGCAGTATAAATTTTATAGTGGGGAAGGTTTTTTTGGTGGCCTCTTTCCCAAAAGGTTGGTGCAAAAATGCCAAGGAATTGAAGAAATTTATGATGCTATTCAGCTAGCTTTGCAACATAGAAATGAGAACATTTTGTTAAGGGATTTAAGGAAAAATAAGAGTAGTGTTTGTACGCTAATAGAACTAGAAATCAAAGACATATTGTATGCTCTGTCTTTTAGATTCAAGCTTATAATCCATGACTTTTTAACCAAAACTTGCAGCTTGACTTGCAATTAAGAGTTCATTCTTCCAGCCATATGTCTTCTTTTGCAAGGGTTATACATACGTTGAGTGCCTTCTCACATTGTATCTCAGGGCTCTCAATATTATGCTTGAAGGACTGGTAGACGAATTATGCCAAATAATCTACACGCATAAGGGATGGATGAAAATTTGTAGCATGAAAGAGTCTCTGGTGGAAACAACCATTAACTTTAAATTTGGTTCTATTTGTAACGTTTTTTGGGAAATTAGAAATATTTTTTTCAGTCTGTATATGTGGGTTTAAAATATTTTTATGGGTTAGGTTGAAGGTTTTTGAAATATTTTGTACTTGGGCTTATATATCTAATGCATTTATAATTGTAAGGGTTCGATCTACAATCTTATGATGAAGTCATGTAAGGGTTGGTTTTTTTTTTACCATTTTGTATCATTTCTCTGCTACTAGGGAGGTTTGTTGGGAGGGTTGTCAAAGGTTATGTCATAGGTTAGGTTGGAAAAATGCTAAATTTTTTTGTTTTAGCTCTCCTTGTAAAAATGATTTGTACCTTTTTCATGATCTGGGGTGATAACTAGAGGTTTTCTTACTTGTTCTTTCCTACTAGTATGCCCCCAGGAACCAATTTTTGTAACTTTTAATTTATTATATAATAAGATTTGTCAGTGACTTTCCACTTTTGCCAAAAAAAAAAAGGAAAGAAAATTAGATTGGCATGTGACGCCAAAAGGTGTACCATTTGAAATATAGAACAAATAATAGGAAAAAATGCATACATAATAATTCTATGCTATACCTAAGTACACCTAGGATTGAGTTAAGAAATGAAAATAAATGACTAAAACTGAATAAACTTTTTACTAAAGAAAACCTTGTTGACTACGTTAGAATTGGGAAACAAGAACAAAACCATAAGCCACAAGATCAAACAACAAACAAATACACCTTCCACACAAGAGATCTGCAAACAATATATGCAATATTCCTCAATAAGGAAAAGCTATAGAAGTGGGAGATTCTCAAGAAGATATGAAAGCTCAAGATAATCTCCAGATAATTAAAATGAGGGATAAGTGCTTATAAGAGAAAATCCCTAAATGAGAAAGGGATCAGATAATGACAACTGTCAACATCACATGAGATGAGACAAAATGATCTAATATTAGCTCAACTAATAAAGCAATGCTAAGTCTAGCTTAAATGTATGAGAATAAATTACACTTGTAGATAGGGAGATAATCAATCAGATTTTATGTAATGAAAACAATAAATCTAATTAGATCCTATCAAGCACAATAGAGTACGAAATAACAAGGAAATCACAATACGAAGCATAAACACAAACTGATCTCCATGCTAAACTCGATTTATCTCCATTCCTCTTCTCCACCTGCACAAGGATGCAAGATTTCAAAGGTTGATAATAGAGGAATGTTGAGTGCTCATTCCTGCAGCATAATGACTTGATGAAGATGATAGATGGCGATTGAAGAATTATTTTGACAGAGTGAAGATGCTAGAAGAAGATTCGATCCAAATGGCTTGTGAAAGGTTTGGTTTATAGATTTTTGATTTGAACAGAGATAAGATTTGACAAGATTCGATAAGGATTTGATTTTTGACAAAAGAGGAAATATCATGAGATGAGATAAGATTTCAAAAAGATAGAAAGATTTTGATTTATTGTTTTAAGGGAATTAAAACAAGATAAAATAAGATGTGAAAAGATAGAAAGATTTTGATTCTCTTTTAAAGGAAATAAATCCTAAAAAAGATGAGAAGGATAATTGATGAATTATCTAATTAAATTAAATTAATTAGATGCACATGAGTTTCAATTTTGGAAAGAAAGCGAGAAGATATTTTTAAGATTTTATTAATTAAATAAATTTTGGATTTATTTAATTAACATTAATTATGATTTCATTAATTAAATAATATAAATTATTTAATTAACATTAGAGGAATGGATGAAAATGATTTAATTAATTAAATAATATAAATTATTTAATTAACATTAGAGGAATGGATGGAAATGATTTAATTAATTAAATAACATAAATTATTTAATTAACATTAGAGGAATGGATGGAAATGATTTAATTAATTAAATAATATAAATTATTTAATTAAAATTAGATGAAGGGATATAAATGATTTAATTAATTAAATAATATAAGTTATTTAATTAACATTAGAGGAATGGATGGAAATGATTATGAATTTAATTAAATAAATAAATTTATTTAATTAAATAGATGATGACATGGGTACCTACAACAAAGCATGCTACAAAATGTCTAAATGATGCAATGTTGTGACAAGGTATCGTAAGAGGACAATTTTTTGATGTCTACATTTTCCCCCTCTTTGAGATGATGTTCAAGATGATGATATTTGTGTCGAGTAACATCATTTCAAAGAAGTTAAGGTATGCATAGAGGAAAATGGATTAATGATAGATAGATAGGATGATGGAATGATGATGCCCCCTCAAGAGGATAGGCGGGTTGAACAAACACGGGTAGGCTCTCAAAATGAAATGATAAGGATAGACAGGATGATGCAAGATAGAAAGTGGATGAAGGAGAGGAATGATACGTTATGTTGCAATGAAGGTGAGCAACCATGATGTTTGATATAGCACTAGACGTTATGCACCAAGATATAAGGACCAAGGTGATGATGTGTCTCGTGCCCCAGTGTAATACAACATTGTCTAGACGTATGAGGAAGGAGACTTAGAGCATTAAAGTCCTAATTCACAAAAGGTATTATGTGACCTTAGATGCCAAGGATAATGCAAAAAGATATTCCAACACACACAAGATATGAATATTAGCTGGAATGATATGGATTTGATACAAATGCAAGATAATATGATAACATACACAAGCAAGCAAGCAGGCATGCGCAAATGATACAAAAACAAACAAGGAATTGCCCTAGTCAAGTTGTAAACTGTTGATTGATTGATTGATCGATGATGATGATAGTGTTGTCATTGGGGGGAGCGACGTGTCCCTAGAGCAACACAAGAATGACTGATAGTTGATTGATTGATTGATTGATTGATTGATTGATTGATTGATTGATTGATTAGGTTTACAACAAGATAAGGATCAAGACCAAAGGATGTGATTAGATAATTTGACAAGATTGATCGACTTGATTGGTATGGATTGAGGATTGAATTGCATTTGGATATTTGATTGGATTGATTCGATTGATTTGATGTATGGATGAATGGATTTGATGAAGATGATTGATTTGGTTGACTGGTTGGATGATCAGATTGAGGTGATGGATTAAGTAGATGAAATTGATGGATTGATTTTATTGCTTGGATTTTTGTTGGCTATTTTTTTTTTTGGTATTTTTGGGGATATTTTGATTTTTGTGGATTTTTGAGATGTTTTGATTTTTTTGGATTTTTGAGATGTTTTTTTTTTTTGGATTTTTGAGATGTTTTGTTTTTTTTGTATTTTTGAGATGTTTTGCTTTTTTTGTATTTTTGAAATGTTTTGATGTGTCAAAGGATGAAAATTTGAGTAGCCTTTGTGCTAGAGACCAATGACAAGGGGAAAACCAAGTCTAGGTGCAAGGAAATAGATGGGATTGATGGATGAAAGGGTGGGTGATGGGATAAGGGATAAAATGCTCATGATATATATATGGATGGTATGGATGTATGCATCATAAGAGAGCAAGGATGTGATCTCCAAAGACTATGTCGCATAGGAATAACATGCCCCATTCTAGGTACAAAACTTAGGATTTTTCTAGATAAAGCTTATGACAATAGGATAATGATAGGCTTATTTAGAAGGATGAGGTATGTCAAGAGATATCCAAAGCATGTTTCCACATTTTTCCTCTATGTCTTCATCAAGATCAAAAGTAGAATGGTGGATAAGTGGATTTTAATATGATAGGTATGTAGGATGGCTAAAGATGGTAGGTAGGATGGAAATGACATGACATGAATGATAGGTTGGATAGATAAGACATTGTGCCCCCAAGTGTAAGTGGCATAGAAGATCAACCTACACATGACACCTATTTGCAAGGTTTTCATCATGGTACTTATCCAGGGTGCCTGTTTACCAGATTTTCACCTTTGGACGAAGGGATTTCTCTTTACTTTTTTTGTTTTTTTGTTTTTGACTTTTTGGATAGAAGGGGAATATGGATAGGAGGGACTCAAGTGTCTAGTTGTATGAAACATGGTAGTCCCACTAGAGATGGATGTCATCGCATGGACCATGTCAAATGCTAATAGATGTTGGTAATGAATTGCATGAGTGTGAGATGGATTAGGTAGATGGAAGATTATGAGGTGGATTATGGAGGAAAACAGTTGATTATGATATGGATTGAATAGTACTTGTGCAAAAGGATGGATGAAAGGTTTATGCAAAAGCATGGACCATAGGAAGGTGATTGGGAAGATATGTAGGATAGTAGTTGAAGGATGGGGAGATGGAGGTATGTGGAATTGTTGTGAAATGGAAGGGAACCATGACCAATGGTTGCACACACTATGATAAATGTTGAAGCTTTTGATACGGATGGGGTGTGGGAAGCAATGGAGATGTTTGCTTAGAAGGTGGAGGGTGTAGTGCTTTTGGTACCCACATAGACTTAGTATTTTTATGATTTTTATTTTGCTTGTGGGTTTTAGGAATTTGATATTTTTGAATAGAATGTGCATTTTGGATGGAAGGGGATGGTTGGGATTTTTGTAATGTAGATTCCTCAGTTGACTTGCTTTCTTTTTGCTTAGGTACCCAAACCAATCTAGTTTTGGACTTTTCTTTTGGAGGTATGGGCTTATATGACTTTTTGGATGTATTTTGCTTTGAATTTTTGTATTGATGTCCTAAGGCATGAGAAACCTTAGATTTTTGACTTTATAGGTATAGTCATTGAAATTATTGCTTTTGAATCCCATGGGTATGGTGGAATGGGTAGAAGCTTCATGTTTATACAATGTGTGCATTTATTGGCCATGATTAGGAATGTTAGGGTATTTATGGATAAATGGATAAAAGGATTGGATGGTAGGTATATTAGGTGTTGGGAGTAATGGTGGTAAAGTGGATGGAGGGACATTAGGAGCTAGAAGTAATGATGGAAAAGTTGATGGAGGGATATTAGGAGTTGGAAGCAATGGTGGCAAAGTTGATGGTGGAAGGTGTATGGTCACATGCTTTTGACATTTGTAGGATGATGGAGGTGGAATGACAACATATGTTTTAGGGATATGATAGGTTTTATGATGGAAGGAGGTGGACTTAGGATGGATGGAGGAAGTACCAACATCTTTAGGTTGTTGTCCTTGGGGTGTAGGTCCAAGTCCATAAGAGCGTGGAGGGACTTTGACATGGATGGGCTCCAAAATACCTTGCTCATGAAGGTCTAGACCTTCACCTTGGTGGTTCATGTTTTGGAGTGTGCAATGGACAATGGGAACAGGTGTAGGTGGAACACTAGACATGAGTTCCTTATTGGATAGAGAAAATGACCCAAGGGAAGATAATGGTTTTTGTTGTTCTAAGGAGGAACATTCATGAATGAGGGTGGAAAGACCAATAGGATATCATGGATGACTTTCAATGGGGTCGATTGTGGGTGATGGAGGATCATTAGGATCTTGATTAGCATTGTGTTCACTTAGATCCAAGTTATTTGTTTGATCTTCTATGTGTGCTTGGGAGGCATATGTCTCATCAAGGGAAGTGGATGTTGATGGATCATGGATAGGGCTAGGTAGGGGGTGAATAGGAGCAATGGAGGTTTCTTGCTCATGAATAGGTGAAGTGATAGGCTCTTGACCATGGAATGCATAAAGTTGGCTAAGGGGATCATCATGGTTTTCTTGATCGTAAAAGGGGTCTTGATCAAAGATGAAAGATTGATCATGAATAGCATTAGGTATGTTATGAATGGAATCATTAGGAGGGTGTTGATCTTTATGTGAATGAGGGGGTAATGTCTCCACATGTTTAGGATTGTGCTCTTGAAATACCTCATGACTTATTTGAATGGAAGTGGAAGGGGATTTCTCATGGAAAGACTTGTCATGTTCTTGATGGTCAACAACATAGGAGCATGATAGAGGGTGAGTTGGAATTACGAGGGGAGACTCTTGAATTGGATCAAGTGGTTGTGGATGACATGGTTGGCTTGAAGGACTTGGCATGATGTTTGATGACACTTTTTTATGTTCAAGAATATGAGCTGGATGACATGGCGATGTTTGATTCCTTGCTAGTAGCCCTTGGGTCACATCCTTTGTAGGTGTATGGGTGGAAGGTGTTGGCTTAGGGTTTTGGTTTTGATTGGATGATGGTGTGATAAAGTTATAGGGTGCATGTGCTAGATTGGTATTCCCCTTGTCAATGGTTGCATTAGAACCTGATGAAGTTTGACCATGTTGCAAGGTAGAACTTAAAGTCACATGTGTTTGTCGTGATGCGGCTTGATAGGTTGATGTAGCATTGACATACGAAGAAGTGGATGGATTAGATTGGTATGAGGTGGAAGCAGATGACATATTAGGTTGAGGTGGCATTGGTTGATAATGAATGGATAGGGGATGATGTTGTGGTTGTTGAATTTGACATGTGGCAATGAAATGATTGGCTTGAGCTAGGAGGTGTTGGATCTGAGGTGATTTAATTTGTTGAAATCTTTGGAAGAGGGTTTGAAGGCTTTGTATGGTTTGATGGTCTAGGGGTTTGGGTATTTGGTGAAGTGTTTGAAGGAGGTTTTGAAGTTGGGATGCTAGGGATTTCTATTTGAATGTGGGCATGGTGTCACACATGTGTGTAAGCTCTTGTGTATCAATTTGTTCCTCAAAGTATGCAACATCATTCATGTCATTATTAGACGTGGTAGGAGAAGCCCCTCGAAGTATGATTTTAGGTTGTGGTTTTCTTTCATGATTTTGACTATAGACAAGGACTCCTTGAATTATGAGCTCGGGCTTATGTTTTATCTCATGATTTGGCCTAGAGGCATAGCCCCCTTGGATTATGATTTTGGGCTTATGATTAGGATTGGGCTTGTTTATGATTATGACCATTTTGACAATTGGTGACTAGGACTTTGTTGGTGATGGTGATGATGTGGAATGATTAGATTGGATGACTTGATTGATTAGAATGAAATGGATAGGATGTGACTAAGAAGAGTGATTAGGATGAAAGTGATTGGATATGAATGTGTTGGAAGAACATGTAGAGTGACTTGTCTTTATGTGTTTGGTGTTTAGCTTGATTTGGAAATTTTTAAGTGAATGATCACACATGTACACACATAAATCACTCACACAAGACACATAAGCAAGTTTGAATTTTGAAATTTGAAGAATGTAATGATGATTATTAAACAAGCACACATGGAATACACATCAACAAGCCCTATGACTAGTCAAGTGGGGTATGGTCAATTAGGTCTCAAGCTAGTCTACACAAGGTTGACTAAGGATAGAATTTGACAAAAGAGGAAATATGACGAGATGAGATAAAATTTTCAAAAAGATAGAAAGATTTTGATTTATTGTTTTAAAGGAATTAAAACAAGATAAAATAAGATGTGAAAAGACAGAAAGATTTTGATTCTCTTTTAAAGGAAATAAATCCTGAAAAAGATGAGAAGGATAATTGATGAATTATCTAATTAAATTAAATTTAATTAGATGCACATGAGTTTCAATTTTGGAAAGAAAGCGAGAAGATATTTTTAAGATTTTATTAATTAAATAAATTTTGGATTTATTTAATTAACATTGAATTTATGATTTCATTAATTAAACAATATAAATTATTTAATTAACATTAGAGGAATGGATGAAAATGATTTAATTAAATAAATAATATAAATTATTTAATTAACATTAGAGGAATGGATGGAAATGATTTAATTAATTAAATAATATAAATTATTTAATTAACATTAGCGAATGGATGGAAATGATTTAATTAATTAAATAATATAAATTATTTAATTAACATTAGAGGAAGGGATATAAATGATTTAATTAATTAAATAATATAAATTATTTAATTAACATTAGAGGAATGGATGGAAATGATTATGAATTTAATTAAATAAATAAAATTTATTTAATTAAATAGATTATGACATGGGTACCTATGGCAAAGCATGCTACAAAATGTCTAAATGATGCAATGTTGTGACAAGGTATTGTAAGAGGATAATTTTTTGATGTCTACAACACTAATAATCATTAAATATTAAAACTAATTATTAGTTAATGCATGATAACTCTAACACCCCACCCTAAGATAAACTTAGGGAGTAGCTAAAAATCCAAAAAAAATGTATGATGGGTCTTGAAAAATAAGGCCATGTAAGGTACCTATGTACAAACAAAAGATCTCTATAACATTTGTGGAGAAACAAAGAAAACCTGATGGGAAAATTCTACTCCAAAAAGAGATGAAAGCCAAGTGAAGGACTAAAGAAGCCACCAAATAAGACAATGTCCTAAAAAATAGGAACATGTAGAACATCCAGAAGCATGAAATTGTAGACTACTGTTGGAAGATGAATGATAGAGTGCTGAAATGAGGAGCCTCCAAAAATAGGAATATAAGAGTGTCCATATGGTAAGTGATCTATCTCATCAAAATGCATGTAGCCAGCTATTGATGTACGTTGCATCCAAAATTACATAGGAACAAGAACTAGATACGTAGATCACTCGAACATGAACCAAGGAAGCATTAACACCAACAGTAGAAACTCTCCAATAATAATGAAAAAGGGAGAGCCATGACAAGAACACTGAAATTGTGTGAAACCAAGAAGTTCATGTAGGAGAAACAAACCTACAAATAAAAGGGTGTGCAAACTAATGCACACAAGCATGAGGCAAGAATCAACAAGATTCATTGTTGTCATGGAAGGGATACTCACTAAGACAAAGGTGTGATGGCAAACAAAGGAAAAAAATCAAACCCCCATGACACTTTATATCATAGTGTGAATACAAAAGGCATAACATGATGTGCAAAACCTGAAAAACAATATACACCAAAATGACACTTTATCTCAGTGCGTCTACATAATAAGAATGTGCATGAAAAGTATGTCTACAATGCATAAATAAGATAAAAAAATTGGAAATACATATCTAGAATAGCAAAAATGAGTCATCTCATGCAAGGAACAAGTTCCTAGAGCTAAAATGTCCAAGAAATTCACTAGAGTGCCTAAGAAAAAAAACTAAATAAAATGTACTTGTTGAACAATCTGGAAAAATTGCATGGCTAGAACTGAAGAGTTTAGAAACAAGGTTCCAACGCCACTAGAATCGCAAAAAACATAGACACTAGTCAAAAGTTACGAGCTTAGGATTGAAAGAAGCTCCTCTGACTTCAACAAACTGTAGAATTCACCAACAAAAAAAAAGTGATGAGAACCACACACTGGAAAGTTGGTGGAACTAACTTATTGACAATATCTCATTTGCAAAAATTGACATCATTATGCAAAAGTTATGGCAAAAGAAAGAAATTGCTCCTTTGAGGCCAAAAGAGGGGTCAAAAGGGGGCTAATGTACAGTCTATACCACTGATGTTATCATGACGTCATTCTCATGCTAGCAAAATATTCTATGAAATATTCCCCCTTCGCTAAAAAAATTTGATCCCTCTGTGACAAAAATCAGTGATCCATATATTCTCTCTACAAATAGAATATTATTTGTCATCATTAACTTGATGTTGGCTGGAAAAATTCATCGTTTTCCTGAAAATAGGAGGGTTTTTGAAAAAGAGAAAAAAATTGTTCACCCAGAAAGTGTAGAGGCCACCACCAATGGCGAGAAGACCATCAGGTGGCTTGTAAAAGGGGCCTGTAGGCCTACCATGCAAGTACCTATGGGTACTTGTATTTAATGTGCCTCCTTTTCAAAAAAATTTCCCCACTTTCCTTTTTTTAAAACTTCTGCATATATATATATATATATATATATATATATATATATATAAATTTAGAAACAAAGTGTCGAACCTTTTTTAAAGAAAATATTTTTTTTTTAACTTCGTGCATAGGGGTTGTATGTACGTCATACGACGCCTGAAACAAATTTTCCTTTCATGAGAAGCTTCCAACTCATATTTTGGTGATTTGACAAGCATTCTTAAGGTTTTTAGGCCTTCTGAGCGTGATGGTAACATTTGTTTTGGCTCAAAATGCACCAAAATTGTAGCTACCCTTTAGATCCAAAAATAAAGCAACCACTTCAAACCTTCATAAATTTGACGTCAAGAGTCAAAATTAGGTAAAAAAACCAAATTTGACTTTCTCAATAGCTCTGAATCCAATGGTGAGGTCCTTTTCACAAAAAATTGCACAAAAAATGCCCACCTCCAAAATTTGCAAAAAAAGCAAAGGGGATTCAGATCTAAAGCATGTAATCCTCATTGAAGAAAGAAAAAATCATAAATCGAGAAAGGGTTTGTTGAATCGACGCTCTGATACCACATTAGAATTGTGAAATAAGCACAAAACCATGAGCCATAGGATCAAAAACAAACAAATACACCTTCCATGCAAGATATTTGCAAACAACATATGCAATATTCCTCAACAAGAAAAAGCTACAAAAGTAAGAGACTCTAAAGAAAATATATGAACGCTCAAGATAATCTCTAGATAATTACAATGAGGGTTGAGTGCTTATAAGAGCAAATCCCTAAATGAGAAAGAGATTAGATCATGAGAAGTGTCAACATCACATGAGATGAGACAAAATGATCTAATATTAACTCAACTAATAAAACAATCCTAAGTTTAGCTTAAGTGTATGAGAATAAATTAGACTAATAATCATTACAGAGGAACTAATTATTAGCTAATGCATGATAACTCTAATAGACTAGGAAATGTGCTCAATATGATTGATTATAGTTGAAAGGGAACATGGTTTCCCAATCCCCCAACATAACCTTTCCTTACATCTAATTCATATTCTTGTAAATATCTTATGGAATGATTAATTTATAGATTTTTAATGAGGATGATGGATGGATAGGATCCAATCTCATGTAATGGAGGGATGAGGTCGATCCATTTGTAATTTGAGAGGATGAGAATATTAAAAGTGGCATCTTTTTATTAGTGCACATAGTTAGGGAAAATATTTGAAATAGATGGAGGGTGGGGATTAAAAAATGAACCTTTCAAATCCTTGCCCAATTGAATTAATGAGCAAGATTGATTTTTTTCAACAAAATTGAAGACGGATGTGTAAATGATTAATTATTTGAATAAAGCTAATATTTATATGCAATTAATGGTGCTTGGGGGATTTTAGATAAATTAAATGAATATAATTTATGTATAAAATTTATTAGATAATGTTGAAGGAATGATTAATTTAATCAAATAATCTATATAACTTATTCAATTAAATTGGAAACCTAGAAGAAAGGAAAAAATCATTAGATTACTTAAATAAATAAAGTTCATTTATTAAATTAAAGTTAGAAGGAATGTTAGACTTGTTAATTAAATAAAGATTTATTTAACATTGACACAATGATCAAATTAATCGATTAAATATAAATATTGATTTGATTAATTTTAGAAGAAAATATATGGGATGGATCTAGTGTGATGATGATAGAAATGTGAGAATGGATTAGGAGCTCGGGAAAAAGATAAATAAAATTATCATAATTTATTATTATTTTGTAATAAATTAAAAAACAATTATTTTAAATTTTCCTATAGAACATAAAATTATATAATTTATTTACAATATATCAATTAATGCATAATAAAGAATATATAATTTATATATGTAATGAGAAAAATTACTACTACACTTTCTTTAAATAATTATAAAATTAGGATGAGAGGATAATGTGCATCAAAATCTATAGTTAAAATCCATATTCATTTAGACGGGATGATCAAATATCTTTAGGTAGAATATATACTAAGTTTCAATATAAGGAGTTTCAAATTGTAAGAACTCACAAAAGACCTCTGATTATCATTTTGGTATTTTTATTTTCTTGCATCTAAGCATGTTATATATAAACCCCTTAGCCCTTTAAATCAATCCTCTTGCATGAAAATTGCATAAGACTCTTTTCCCTTTAAACTAAATGGATAATTTAATTGGATCAAATATGACATTTTAGATTGCATTTTAGAGTAAAACAAAGCCACAAATTATAAAATTTGATAGGTAATTATTGCTCTCTATAAAAAAAAATTAAAAATATAAATTCTAATCATATTTTTATTTAAGCATTTTTTTATTTTTTTTTAATAAAATTGATTTATTACAAAAATACTAAATTATATTTCAAGATAATAAGTAAAATAGTAAATTATTATAAAATTAATAATAATATAAAAGACATATGATTCTCCCTATTGATGTCTTTGTTTCAATGCAAATAATTCAAGTTGGGTATATATAAAAGGAGTAATATATTAAGTGAAATTAATAATAAGATATATTTTTGAAAAAAATAGAAAATGTATAATCCCATATATATTACTCTCAAAGATCTATGTTTGAGAAATAGTGAAAATATGTTATTTGTAGCTCAAAGTATACATTACAAAAATTATTGCTAATTCAAAAATAATAAAATTATAGTATTTTTCAATTTAAAATTAATCAAATATGATAAAAATATTTTTTTATTTTAAATAATTATCAATTAAATCTATATTAAAAAGCATAAATAAATTGCTTCCACCATATTTGAATTCTTAACTTTTTTCTTGTTATTATTGATTAAATATAATGAATTTAGTAAAATACTAATTTAAGTGGCCCCTAGGGGAAAAAATGTGGTAAACATTTAAATATTAAAATTGATTAACAAAATGTATTTGAATATTTAGCTCTAAAGTTTAATTTAGAAAGTTTTGTGACATGTTGCTTGATGCTTCATTTATACATCCACAAATATCAGATGACTGCATTCTTATTATGTGTAGTGTAGAAAAATGTATCCCTTTATATTTTCATACTTGTTTGGGCCCTTCCTACTAAAACTGGGCTTCTTTATGTCCTATTTGGTCCAATTTTGCATCCACAAGCCTTATTTAATGCATCTTTTTGAGGATAATACTGACATATATCAAATAACCAATCATAATTTAATGTTTTTTAGTTTTTTGTTACATATTTAGTGATTTGGGACCCATATTCCACCTTGGGCGTATGGGTCCTACCTAAGTTTTAGAGCCCAGACCTAAATTTGACATCTAGAACTTATCATTTCTTGAAATTTCTGTCCCAAGCTTAGGCTATTGGGAATCATACGCCCCAACTGGCATATGAGTCTTGCTTTAGCATGGACCTATTTTGAATTCAATTCTTGGTGGGATTCTATTCTCCTAGATCTAATTTCGGCATGTAGTGTTGTAATTTTGAGAAATTTGGCATAAACAAGTCTAAATACAAGGTTATTTCATATATTTTCTCCTAGAAATTTTTGTGAGCAAGTGTGATCTAAAAATTCAAGTATTCAAGAGAATTCAAGAGCTGATTATCAAGAATTTAGAGCTCTATTCGAGGATCAAGCATCATGCCAAAGTTATCTTGCATTATGTTTTTTTTAAGCTAACATTTGTGATGTAGGTTCTTATGATTCAAGTAAGCATTCAAGTCAAGATCCATATCATTCCATCAAGATACAAGATCTACATTCATGATATGATCCATTTCATACAAGAATGCAACCTTTGTTTAAGGGTTTGGTGTGTTACAACATAGCATATTTATTCATTCATCATTACTTCATTCTATTTGGTTTCATTTCAAGGTTTGATTACCAAAATCCACTAACAAAACAACATTTTTCCCTCTCTTTGATGTGTGATTTGTAGATTTAGGTCGAAGATCTATTGAAGAGAAAGATTGGAGAAAGTTATCAAAGTTGTAAAGTTTTCATCTATCTTGCAAGATCACATAAAGTCACCTACATGTCAGAATTCAAAGTTTCAGACTCATAGATTGGAAAGGAGAGAAGTTATAAGAGATCACTAGAGGATATCAGAGTTTTAGATCAACCTTGATACTGTGACTAAATCACCACAACTAGCATATGAGTCCCAATATACCATTTTTTAGACATTTTTTTGTAGATCCCACTTTACCAATTGTAGATTATGTATTTAGCTCAAAACCCTAAATTGGGACTAAATCACCCTACTGGCGTATGAGTCCCAAAGTGCATTAAAAGTCATATTTTTGGGATTGCAAACCTTTTTTCAGACATTAATTTTTTAAGTGCACCTCTATTCATTCTGAGTTCATTATTTTTATTTGAGGTTTCATATTCTAGGTTACATTGTTAGATTTGCATATCATTTGCATGTCCTTATTTCTAATCCTTTACTTAGTGGTGAACCCCCTTTTGTCTTTAATCACACCCTAGGAGACCTTATAGCAGCTCCTTCCCTCAATTCAAGCATTGGATTGGGATCTCTAGGGTTTCCTTGAATGAACTAAAGTGAAATAGGACATCCCCTTTGTGTGCTCCATCTCCTAAAAGGTGGAGCATACCCTATTTGCTTGGTTTCATTTTGGTGAATCTGGTTCATTTTGGTGAAACTAGCCTTTAGACACCTTATTTATGATTTGGAGTGCAACATAGTCCTAGATCTAGCTTACATTAACTTTTCATTAGATCTTGCATTAGTTAATTTGCATTTAGGGCTTCTAAATCTTGCATTAGTGAAAGTGCATATAGGTTGCATTTTTGCATCTTGCATCATTGAATTTCATTTGAAATATGCAATTGCATAGAGTCTAGACAGTATTCAAGTTAGAAACATTAAAATTCACTCTAAATTTGCTGAATTTAGTGTCAAAATCCTCATCTGGGACTCATCCATCCCTCTGGGCGATTTAGTCTCGGTATAGGTTGTTTTGCCTACTTTTTGGAATTTTTGTGGTGATTTTTTTGGACTATTTGAACCCTTCAAAAACCCTTTTTAGGTAGCTGGGACTTATATGCCCCTTTGGGTGATTTAGCCCTATGTTAGATTTCAATCTACATTTTACAACACTAAAAACCTTGTTTATGTGTTGTTGTTTGTTTATGTGTTAGATTTCTATTTCAGATTACCGAGTTTCTATTTCATTCATTTCATTAGATCTAGATTTGGTTTAATTTCAAGTGCATTTGTAAACATAAGAATCATAATTAAATAATATCAATTATCTTGTGTCCATTGCATTTATCTGTCCTTCATTGATTGTCCATTGCATGATCTTTATGACTTGGTGTCCTATTGCTAATACTATAGTGAGACATAGTTCAAGACTCATGTCATCCCGTGATAGCACACTCGTCGTGGATCTTGGGTTATATGTCTCTTTCACTCATAGTGTTGAAACTAGTTCACTAGGTATGGACCATACCCTTAACAACTCTTTACCATCAAGTAGCATGACAAATGTTGAAACAATGGTTACCAGTATCCCTCAAGAAAGCATAGTCCAAATCCATGAAGAATTATCAAACCTACAACATTAAGTGAGTACTAAAAATATTTCCAACACAACTATCTCTACCATAGATAACATCCATTGCATGATTGAAAGTGAAGAAGGAATATAACTTGCATGTAACCTAGCTCAAATTTTTGGCAAACTTACTCTTTGTGCTCCACCTTCAAACAATGTCCAAAGTCAAGGAGGAACTCAAATTCCTCCTCCCACAACAATAGCCTCTATTCCTACATATACCAACCCTCAAGTTACAACAACAATGCAACCTACTAGTAATATCTTCCCTACCTTGGGTATTTCTGCCAGCAATCCTTTTACGTTTGTGGCATCACACATGATATCTCCTACCACTTTACCTCCCATAAGAATTCCATTCACTTCCCCCTCAAACACATATACACCTCCACCATATTCACCACCATCTCAAAATACAACCAATGATGCCATATTAAATCAACTTTTGCAAAATGTTCATCCCTTCAAAAGAAAATTTCCACCATAAACCAAAATCAAAATTGCTAGCCTACATACTATGTCAAAATCAATCCCCTATCCTTGGAGATATTGTGAACACTAATACCACAAGGTATATAGATTCCTAGATTTGAGAAATATTGAGGGAAATGAGATCCTTCTAACCATGTTTTCGCTTATACCGCCTTATGTAGTGATTTTGTCCTTGAGGATAAGCTCTTGGCTAAGATTTTCCCTAGGTCCTTGAAAGATACCACTTTAGAATGGTTTTCCTCGTTATCAAATAACTCAATTTGTTCATTTAATGAATTTCTTGAGGCCTTTATTAACCATTTCCAAGTGCACATGGCTCCTAAGATAACCTTAGCTAATTTGATGAGATATATGAAAACGGATGATGAAAAGGTTACTGACTTTATTTCACAATACCAATCACTTTATTCCCAAATCAACAAAAATATTCTCGACCCTCACCTTCAATGGATATTCATTGAGAACTTACAAACTAATATACAAGATAATATTAGCATGCATGATGAAGTTCCCTTCCTTTGTACATTTGTGTACTACCCTTCGTGATTATCAAAACTTAGTTAGTAATCGTGAAACAAAACCTACCTCTAGCCAACCTGAAAAGTTCAAATTTGTAAATCAAAAAAATTACCTACCTTCTAGAAAATAGAATAAAGGCTTCCTTCAACTAAATCCCTCTCAACCAACTCAACATGTTGATACCCAAGTGGCTTCTATAAAGAAGACAACTCCTTTTACATTTGGGGACCTAGCCAGACAATTTACTCCCCTAATTGATACCCTCCATAACACAATGTTACAACTTCTAGAACAAAAAATTATTTCCTTACCTCCCATTAAAACACCTGATACTAATAAGCCTTTAACTCCAAATGCTAGATCTAATTCCTATTGTCATTATCACTGAAAAAATGGACATGACATGAAATATTGTAAGCATATTAAATATATTTTGCAAGACCTCATTGATTCTGGTTGACTTCAAATTGGAAGTGTTAATGATCAAGGAAATAAGTCTATTGCCCCTCTCAACCAAAACTTACAAATATTTACCATTCCTATGCCTAATCATAATATTTCATTTGTCAAAGCTAGTGAAATTAAGAAGGATGATGTGATGAATGTTGACACAAGTGATGACAACATGGATACTATTGAAAAAGGTCCTATGGATATTGATAAACAAGGTCTTATAGATGATATGGTTGGATTGATCATTATACAACCTCGTAAGGGCTGAACTAAAAATCCTCTTAACATTGCTTTCTCATCTAAAGACATACTTAAACATGCACAAGATGGTCCTTTTTACATAGCCGACTAAGTCAATGACAAGCCCACTAATGGGATATTAATTGATCCCATCTTTGGAGAGAATGTGATCACTTAATAATTATTACTTGTGCATAAACTCTATCAAGAAACATATGATAAACTGAAAGCATGGATAAAAAACACATAATGGTTGCACTTTCCATATGATGGGATCGATTACCCTTCCTTTAAAAATTGGACTGAAATAATTAGATGTCTCATTCTCCATCATCCCAATGTTGAATCAATTCCATGTGAAGCTTGGTTATTCATGGCTACACTCCAATGAAGTTGTCTCATCAGTCATACATAAATGCTTAAAGTTTCACTTTGACAATGAGATATTTACAGTAGACCATAGTGGCTTTAAATCCTAATTCAAGTCTCATGGGAAATTTTAATTGGATTTATTTTGGCTTGAGCCTATGGAACTTATTAAAAAATTTGAGTAATTATTTTTCAAATACTATAAAAAGTTTAAGGTGAATTGTATAGAAAAACTATCCCTTAGAAACATGCCTCAACCCATGATTAAGACTCCTATCCTCGATGAAGCTATGATTGAACCAAAAGACCTTTCAAATAACCAAGACCAACCTAAGTTAGATCCTTTTCCTATCATCTACAAATGACCAAGAGACAACCAAAATAATCTTGTCATATCTCCTAAGACAAAACAAGTTTACAAAGCTAAAGAGAAGATGGTTGAACAACATCCTATGGTTCCTTTCATTCCTCCCCTTAGGAAAGAAAATAAACCTATGGTTGATAGACCCTCTCCAACACAAAATCAACTTTAAAATCCTATAAAAAGAAGTAGAAATGCTAGAGAGAATAGGCGTAGATGTTGTGCTCTTGCTCAAAGGTTAAATGAAGAGAACAATAAAGAAAATAAACATCCAAACTTAACTGAAGCAATACACGATGAGTCTCCTCCCTCTTTTTTGCAACAAAAATATCCTATATCGCAACTACAACAAGAGCTAAATCGTTCTTTAGACATTATCATTCAACCTCCCTTTGTGATTAACTTGGATGATAATGATGAGATTGCTAAAATTGATGAGTAAGTGCATAATGAATTGAATACATTATTTTCCTCTTCTATGAGCTTAAATGATAATTCTCATAGGAAGAGTGTTGAACTTGGTGACAACCATAGTTCGACACTTGCTATTTTCCCTTTGGCTAGTTGTCCTCCTTTCGTATACAATGAACAAGATTGGGATGCAGAAGGCCTGCTATAGGTCAACTTACGTGTGCCTTACTAATTTTTTTTTCTTTTCCACGTTTCTTTTTTGTGATTGCATGTGCATAATGTGATCTCCCCATACTGTTTTGTTTGATGTATCTCTTTCTTTGTGACATTCCTTTATTTGTATCTACATTCTTCTATATTTCGTAAAGCTTTCCTTTATCTTTTCTTTGTCTTGTGTTTTCCTTTTGGGGATGACACAAGGCATCGAGATATTTAGGTCTCTTCCATGTTGACCCAAAAGTTTTTTTTATTTTTTTTTGCTCTCTTTGTGTTATTCTTCCTATTCCATGAGTATTTGGGGAATGATGACAGTTCTAAACTCTATAAAAACATACTGACCTTGAATCCATGGATCCCTTGTGTGTTATTTTTGAGATTTCATTTTGGGGGAAACCTTTCTTCATGATGTAGCCTTATTTGAAAACATATGACTTGGCATAGGGTTTTCCAAATAAGCTCTCATGTCCTCTTTTTTATTAGCATTTATCATTTTCTACTTTAAACCAATTTCTCACATCATGGTGTTTAGCAATTTCTTTAAAGTGGGGGCATACATTGGCATTATTATTTTGCATTTCAATTTAAAATTCATGTTTCATTATGTATTCTTCTTACTTCATGTGATGCATCTTTCTCTTTGTGGTGACATTGGGTGTGATTCCATTTCAAGACCGTGATCTCTCTTAGCATATTATATTCCTCTTAGTGGCTTGATCTGACACACTACATCCCCTAAGTTGTGAATCTTCTAATCTTCAGTTGGTCCTCTCTTGGAGACATTAGGCATGATTTTCCCTAAGTTAAGCATTACATGAACTAAGAAAAACTACTTTGAACATACCCTACACTATTTTACATTTACAATAGCTATTATATGGCCACCTTACATAACACACTTTTCTTTCTTATGGAGTCATCTTGTTGTTCATGGGTGTCAAGCATACAAAGATTTGCTTGCCTCATGAACTTTGTTGTTCATGTTGTGTGGTTCATTATCAAAGTTATCAAGAGGTATAGCTTTGGTATGGTTAGAATATGGGAGCCAAACTTAGGCATTCCTTTCCCATAACAACTTTCTTGTCTGTGTGAGTGTATACTAGTTGTGTGTGTATGTGTCTTGTTGGGGGCTCACCTAGTCGATGCCCTAAGTTTCCACTAGCCCTTGTGAGCGCGCGTTTGGTTTACATAGTGGACATCATGTTCCACTTGTAATTTTTTTTGGACAAATAGCTTAGATTTGATCCACATCACATTGGACAAATGGTCAAGGCTTGATCCACCCTCTAGTTTCTTTCCTTCCTTCTTTCTGTCTTTGACAACTTGTATGTAGCTTGTGCCTTGTTGTTGCTCCTTACATTTTCATGTGTGTTATTTTGTGCCTATGTTGGTTTGCCAAAGGATCTTGATTCTAGGGGCCTACACAACCCTCTTGATCATTGTCATCCTATCTCACTGGCATTGGTACACTTGGATGGGCCTCTTGATGCAAGTTTGTCTACTTTAGTGTGAGTTTGAAGCAAGTTCCTCCTATCACTAAAGTGGGGAATAAATGTAGTTTATAAAAATGTATCCTTTTACATTTTCACATATTTTTGAGCCCTCCCTGCTAAAATTGGGCTTCTTTATGCCTTATTTGGTACTATTTTGCATCCATTAGCCTTATTTAATGCATCTTTCCAAGGAAAATCCCAACACATATCAAATAACCAACCATAATTTAATGTTTTTGGGTTGTGTGTTCCCAATTTAGTGACCTAGGACTCATCCCCCACATTGGGTATATGGGTCCCACCTAAGTTTCAGAGCTTGAACCTAAATATGACATAGAACTTAACATTTCTTGAAATTTGTGTCCCAAGCTTAGGGTACTGAGAATCATACGCCCCAACTAGCATATGAGTCTTGATTTAGAATGGACCTATTTTGAATTCAATTCTTGGTGGGATTTTATTGTCCTAGATCTGATGTCACCCTGTAGTGTTGTAATTTTGGGAAATTTGGCATAAACAAGTATAAATACAACGTTATTTCACATATTTTTTCCTAGAAAATTTCATGAGCAAGTGTGATCTAACAATTCAAGTATTCAAGATCATTCAAGAGTATTCAAGAGTATTCAAGAGAATTCAAGAGCTGATTATTAAGCATTTGGAGCTATATTCTAGGATTAAGCATCATGTCAAATTCATCTTGCATCATGTTTTTTTTTAAGCTAACATTTGTGATGTAGGTTAGACTTATGATTCAAGCAAGAATTGAAGTCAAGATCCATAGCATTCCATCAAGATTCAAGATCTACATTCATGCTAGCCATTTCATACAAGATTGTAGCCTTTGTTCCAATTGTTTGGTGAGTTGCAACATAGCATATTTGTTCATTCACCATTCCTTCATTGTATTTGGTTTCATTTCAAGGTTTGACCAAGGAAAACCTATATCCACTAACAAAAAAACATTTTTCCCTCTCTTTGATGTGTGATTTGTAGATTTAGGTTGGAGATCCATTGAAGAGAAAGATTGGAGAAATTTTTCAAAGTTACAAAGTTGTCAAAGTTCTCATCTATCTTGCAAGATCACAGAAAGTCACCTACAGGTCAAAATTTAGAGTGTCAGACTCAAAGATCAAAAAGGAGAGAATCTATAGGAGATCACTAGAGGATACCAAAGTTTCAAATCAACCCTGATACTAGGACTAAATCACCGCAACTGGCATATTAGTCCCAGTATACCAGTTTTTAGACTTTTTTTTGTAGATCCTACTGTACTAGTTATAGATTCTACATTGAACCCTAAATTGGGACTAAATCATCCCTACTCCAAAATATGAGTCCCAATGTGCATTAAAAGTAATAATTTTGGGATTGCAGACCTTGTTTCAGGAATCTTTAGTTTTCAAGGAGAACCTATATTCATTCTCAATTCATTATTATGATTTTAGGTTCCATATTCTAGGTTACACTGTTAGATTTGCATATCATTTGCATGTCCTTCTTTCTAAGCCTTTGCTTCGTGGTGAACCCCCTTTTGTCTTTACTCACACCCTAGGAGACCTTATAACATCCCCTTCCCTTTATTCAACCATTGGATTGGGATCTCTAGGGTTTCCTTGAATGAACTAAAGTGAAATAAGACATCCCCTTTGTGTGTTCCATCTCCTAAAAGGTGGAGTATGCACCCTATTTCCTCGGTTTCATTTTGGTGAACTCGGTTCACTATGAAATCAATTATTTTATACCTTAGATGATTTTTTTGTGTGGATATGATCTTGATAGCTATGCATCCAATCATTTATCTAGAAATGAACATAAAACTTGAAATTTTTAAAATTGTTTAGTTTGGCTATCTATATATGGCGATGCCAATAAACAATAGAAAAGTTTTATGTGCTAGACACAAGAGAAAATTATTAACTCCCGTCCATTTACTTAGTTAAACCCTTGGATCAATTTAATAATTTTGTAGGACCTATCCACTTATCAAGGATTAGTCGCACATGATTCTCTATCTCAAGGTTGAATGATACTGAGCTAGTCAATAATGCAATATATTATTCAAGCTCCACTATGTGAAGAAATGGAGGTTTTGACTAATAAATTGTGTAATGTACACAAGCTAATTCCATTAATATAGTCAATGTATTTTTTAGGTGTGAATCATAGATCTTTTGACTAGATATGAATCATAAATACGGGATCAATAAAATTTGTTACATTTTTTATCTTCTAAAGATCTACATGAGGTGAATAATGTCAATCAAATACATGTGTATTGGTAGAGATTCTTGTTCAAAATATGGTTGAGGCATATGATCTATCATATGTTCACACTACAACATCAATGTTGGAAAATTATTTTCATAGATTAACCATACATTCTCATAGTCTTCGTACCTAACATAATAATATTTTTAATCTTCTTTTATATTCATCTCTACATTTGTACAAGTTTCCTCTACATGTGCTAGCATTGAAAGACATTGAATTACTTTCACTTTATATGCACATATGTATTTGAAAGTTATCTCTCAACCTAGACCCTTAAAAGAGAAATAAATAGAAAACACATATAATTGACATACTAAAAGAAGTAAGAAATCTACATACATCATGCTAGGAACCTTGCTATCTTTAAACTTTGATATGCATTTTTTGAGGTTAATCTATAAGAATATTTTTCTCGTGACATAAATATAGCCTTTTTTAGACATTTCCAAATAGTATCACTTATAAAAATGAAGAAGAAATAGAGTAGATGAAGATCATCTAAGTGAACAGTAAAGTATAACAAAACACAATGCACAAGTTTGAATTTGAATGCAAAGGAAAAATCTATAAACAAATCCATGATTGCAACATGATCTATACTTTATTTCCTTGATGTTTAAAAAAAAAATATCATCCACAACTCAAAATTGTATAAAAATTGACTATTATCAAATTTAAAATTAAGAGGAATTTTCCTTCTTTTGACTTTAACAATTTCATCAAGGTTATGAATACATGTGCCCTCAAATTTCATTCAGGTTGGAAGACTTATCCTGTGTCTATGTTTTTTGTTTATTTTTTATATATTGACTAGTAATTTTATGTAGAGGCAGGGTTAGAAACAATGTTTTCAACAACATAGGGTAATGAACTTAGTCTCCATGATCCACAAACTCAAACTCTTCCCAATTGACACATCCTCCTTAGGGGTTACAAAGCACAAATAAGGCATCAATTCCTAAGACCTTTCACCCAAAACTTGGAACACTCTAGAAATAGTGGGGACAACATGTTCAAACTAAAGATGAATAAAAAACTTAGATTCTTCATTCTACCTAGATCATCCCTTCACAAATAGACCTAAATCCTTGTGGTACTCCAAACAGACAAATCCTGGCACAAATTCCAAAGTAGACTTGGTACCAAAGAGGTAAGCACAAATTTAGACACCCATTTGGGCTTTATACACCATAACTCAAAATAAAGGGTGGTCACTTTGTATGGAACCATTGAAAAATTGGTTTGTTTTCTCACTTTTACCCTAATTAGGGTTTTTGGTAGTTTTTATTAAAATGGCTCTAACTTGCTTGAAATGCAATAAATTTGAGTGATACAAAAATGAGAATAAAGAAGATTCATAGAAAAAACAATTAAAATAGGTTTCATACCATGGTTAGGTCATACAAATCCATACCAATCACCAGAATAGAGGAAAAATGTTTTAAAAATGTAGAAAACAAAGATGTTTTTTATTCCAACTTTAAGATTTTGAATAACCCCCACCTCTCCAATCTTGGCTTCAACCATTCCAAGGCTATTTAAACATGTACCAACTATTTACAACTAATTTTAAAACTACAACCATTCTAATTCCTTCATTTACACTTGTGTCTTTTCATATTCCATGTTTTGCAACATTTGCCACATTAACAACATTTTGCAAAATTCACAACTTTAAGCAACTTGACCCACCAACACTCCTAACGACCTAATATGGACTCTAACACACCCAACATGGTCTTAGATGACCTTATTACATGAAAAAAACATAAGAAAACCAAAATTACAACTTGCACTTAACCTATTGAACCTAAGGTGCTCCTGCACCATACTCCCAAGCAAAGATAAGATTCAAGCTCCACTTGAATAGAAAGTAGAAACTTGAGAATTAGGTTTGAAATAATTTTTGTGATCTACATAGACCCTTTAATATGACCTTTGAAATAGGTCCATAGTGGCTTCATCTTCAGTTGATGTTTCTTGAACATGTGGCATAGGTAGGTGAACTTGGCAAAATAAACAATTGCGGAGAACTTGGAACAAAATAGATAACAACTTTGATTACCCTACTTCTCACACTCTTTTGGTGACCTTCTCAACATAATAACATTTTCCCCTTGCTTGCATTTTTCATCTCCAACCTGCAATTGCTTCCTTGATTCATGATCGATTGCATGCATTTCAATAGCACCCTGCTCACCCTCTGTGGCTTGTTTCAATTTAACTTTAGGTTTCTCACCCATTGAGTTTTTGTTCTCAACAAGAAAATTAGTTTCACTTCCCTCTATTACAAGAAACAAATAATTTCTAACTTTCAATATTCCCTTGTGAACTACTTGCAAAGAAAGCATGGATTGAAAATCAACACTACAACTCTTTTCACCCAAACCTACCATATCCCATTCTACTTTCTCCTTGAAGTTTGCACAATCAATAGACCTTTCCTTTGTTATGTTTATTTTAGTTTGCAAAACAAGAAATGGATCCTTGTGTTTGCAATAAAACCTATCAACTACATCTTGTATATAGGGTTACCCTCCTCAAATTTCCTAAGCAATGAAAAAATATAGTGGCCTGCATCCTCACATCTCGTCTTCCAATGTTTAATTTCTACATTTGAAAAAATTGAAGGTTTTTCCTTCCCATATTAGAAAGCTTGGAGTGTTATCTATCATCAAATTAACATGCCCTTGCAACAAGCCTTGAATATCTAATTGCCATTGATCAACCCTAGTTACTATCATAACAACCATAGGTTTACTCACCATTGTATTATCTACCTCTTTCTCTTTCATGTTGCATTTTTCTCTTCCTTAATCAACAAAAATTCTCTAATGTCTTGTCCTTTTGTCCTCACTTGTCTTCTTCTCTTTTGAATGATCTCCTTGATAGGCCATTTGAGTTTCTTTCTTATTGGAAAATGCCAACCACTTTCTTATTTGTCCTTCTCAAGACATTGTTGTATCTCAAGTTCCATTCTCTCATGCATCTTTTCCATTTCTTCCAAGGCATGTCTCAACTCGATTATCTCTTGTTGCACTTTTGTATATTCTTCTTTGTCATTTTTCTTCTTCATCTCATTTCTCTCTTTTTTCATTACTGATTTCTTGTGTGTTACCTTCGTACTCTACAAGTCTCCACAGAAAAATCTCCTCAACATTTCCATTCTTCTTTCTCAAGAAAGTATCTTTCACTTTTCTTCTTCTTGTCTTCGCAATACCTCACCTTAGGCCTCTTTCTTTTTCCTTGGCCTAGTCTTTTGGCATCCAAGTTCTTCCTTCAACCTACAAAAAGATAACACATAAACTCCAAAAACCTATCTCGCTCTGATACCAATTTAATGTAGAGGCAGGGGTAGACACAATGTTTTTAACAACATAGGGTAATGAACTTAGTCTCCATGATCCACAAACTCAAACTCTTCTTAATTGACACATACTCCTTAGGGGTTACAAAGCACAAATAAGGAATCAATGCCTCAAACCTTTCACACAACACTTGGAAAAATCTAGAAATAGTGGGGACAACATGTTCAGACCAAAGATCAATCACAAAAAATTAGATTTTTCATTCTACCTATCATCCCTTCAAAAAGAAACCTAAATCCTTGTGGTACTCCAAAAAGAAAAATTTGGGAACAACTTTCAAAGAAGACTTGGTACCAAAAAGGTAAGCACAAATTTAGATACCCATTTTTTCTTTATACAACATACCTCAAAATTAGGGGTGGTCACTTTGTACGAAACTCTTCAAAAATTGGTTTGTTTGCTCACTTTTACCCTAACTAGGGTTCTTGGCAATTTTTAGTAAAATAGCTCTAACTTGCTTGAAACATAATGAATTTGAGTGCTACATAAAATAGAATAAATAATATTCACATCACCACCAATTCTAATAGGTTTCAGGCCATGATGGGGCTATACATGTCTGTACAAATCATTAGAATGGAGAAAAATGTTTCAAAAATGCAAAAAAATAGATTTTTTTTTATTCCAACTTCAAGATTTTCAATAACCACCACCTCTCCAACCTTGGATTTGACCATTCCAAGGCTATTTAAACATGTACCAACCATTTACAATTTATTTTCAAAATATACCATTCTAATTCCTTCATTTACACTTGTGTCTTTTCATATTCCATGTTTTACAACATTTGCCACATTGACAACATTTTACAAAATTAACAACTTTAAGTAACTTGACCCACCAACACTCCTAACCACCTAATATGAACTCTAATGCACCCAACATGGTCTTAGATGACCTTATTACATAAAACCAACATAAGAAAACCAAAATTACAACTTGCACTTAACCTATTGAACCTAAGGTGCTCCTACACCACAATCACACCTTAGTGTGCAATGAGTACACCAAAGAGGTGTGGAAGGTCAATTAGGAAATATTATCACCTCTTAATCATGAATATAATCAAGGTATAGAAGATTATATGAGTCAATATAGTCTTGGAGATATTTTGGTGATATATTTATACCTATAAAATATTATGATAATATCTCCAACCCTAACACTCAATATATATGAGTGTACAAAAAATACCATGTTTTCTAAACTACTATATAATTTAGACATTTGTATCCATACATAAATTTCAACACCCAAATCAAGCTTAGTTATCTAAGTATTGTTATCCTAAATTTTCCATAACTACTCCATGAATCTCTCCAAGTCCCCATGCTCTTTCCTTTTTGACTACTCACACCTTACAAGTTATCATAGTTGTAATCAGAAACTATAATGACACCTAGTACCACTCCAAATAAAATGCCCCAAATATGGTAAGTATAAGGATTGAATAATTAATCAAACAAAACATTTAAAATAGCAAGATCACAAGGTGTATGACACCTACCCAAAAAAATTGTTACTCCTTCCAAAACCAAGTGCTTGGATAATGATAGCTCCTTCAATGGTTTGAAATGAGATAGGATGCTCAAATGTGTGTGGATGTGAAACAAATGTAATTAAATACCTTGAAATAATAATACATATCATCAAATTTTGCAAGGAAAGAAAATAAAGGGATGAATTGGCCAAATTTTGAATTTGACTTTTGAAAAGATAAAGGTCAAGGCCGCAATCACAAGGTCAACTTGGAAACTTTGAATATGACCTTGGACAAGACATAATCATATTGGACTATATAATAGTTAATCGAGGTAAGTGTAGAGCTAAATGTTTTAAATGCATGAATGAGCTAAATTTAATACAATATATGCATAAGGATAAGGTTAAAACTTAATATGTAAAGATACTTATAATTTAAGAATAGGTAAGATTAAGAAAATGGACTTAATTTTACACAAAACTACATTTACAGTCAATATATTTCTAGAAATGAGTATAAAACTAACTAGAAAATGATGCAATTATATTTTTGCACAAAACTATATCATTTGTCAACATATTTCTAAAAATGAATATAAAACTAAGTAAAAAATGATACAGTTATACACACATTTCATGTAACATTGACATTTTCAGGCAAAAGTCAAAATGTTTGAAACACTAAAATATATTATAAAGTGTATGTGAGTTCTCTAAGTGCTTTGTAAAAATATAAGAATTCCATGCCCATTCACATTCACAACTATTTACAAATTAGAATTTAATAGGATCAAACTCTAAAATCTTCCTCTAAGAGAAACCCACTTCAACCATTCTTCCCTTAAATGGAACAAATTTTAATGAAATTAAAACTTTTGCTTAATGATTAGAACTCAATGCATGTCATTTATAGTCATCTCCAATGAAAATAATAGACTTCTATGTGACATGATGATTCTTGGTGACTTATTGAATGACTTTATATCATTAAAAGTCTAAGAGATATTAAGAAATAAAATGTTAATTATTTCATGCTATTTCATTATTTCATTATTTCATTTCAAGGTTTAATTATCAAAACGGGGTTTGACCAAGGAAAACCTCCATTCACCAAAACAATCATTTTTCTCCTTTATGTGTGCTTGTAGATTTAGGTGGAAGAAAGCTTGAAGACATATTGAAGAGAAAATTTGGAGAAAGTCACAAAGTTGCAAAAGTTGTCAAAAGCCTCGTTATTTCACAAAAACTCAATTACAAAACTTATCTTCGACTTCTTGAACCTAAAACTGAGGAAAATTGAAGGATTCAAATCTATAGCAGAGGCTCCCGAAAGTTACAAAAAACCCTCACTCAAGACCCACTTGCCCTAGGGCGAATTAGTCCTTGATTAGCTTCAAAAAAACACTTTTGGTGACTGGTACACATGCTTCTGCCCTTCTCTAATGTGCATTCTGATTTCTGGTTCTGTTAGTATTGAGTTTAATCTTGTTATTGCAAGTGTTAGATTGCATTTTGGAGTTGATTTTCTATTTTTATTTTTTCTCCCCAAAGTGTTGTTTAATGTTGACCCCCATCCTTCAAGTATAAAAAAAATCAACAAATTCCTACTTTGAGTTTATTAACCTAAAGGTTGTTAGTCAATTCATTATAAATATCTCATTTCCTAATGAAGTGGAGGTGATTGGGTCCATCATACCCCATTTTCCATCATTCCATATATTTTGGTGAACCTAATTTCTTCGTTTCAACTACAATACAATAAATATATTTTATTATCTGAAAAACAAAATTTTCCAATTCTTAATTTTCTTCTTTTGAAAGGAAATTAGATTTATATATTTCAAGATTCTTCATTTACAATATCAATTAAACATTTTATATATATAAATAATAATATTTGGACACTAGATATATATTTCAAACTTCATTTGCAATGTGAATTAAACATAACTTATAAGAAATAGTCAAATTATAAATTCCATCGGCGTACCCAATGCACACCAAAGCGTCATTGGTGGTTATGTACGGTTTGTTAATAAAGCATGTGAAGGTATACATATGTAGATGTATCTTTGTAAAGAAAGCTCCACACTTAAGATCTCTAGTCTGAATGCAGAAAGAGTCGTAATTTTGTGCAGCATTGACTATTGTCCCACGTGTTAATTATGCCGTTTTGTCTGACCCCAATGTCAAGCCCTATCCAGAAGAAACGATTGAAATTATTAGTAGTCATATGTACAAATGAACGTTTGAGAATGTTCTAGCAGAATTTTATTTACTTGGAATGTTTTTTTTCTTGTTTTAAATATTTAGTCAATGATAAGACAATTACAGACAAGTGACGCAAGCGTTGAGTTCCTGCTGGAGAGAGTAATGCATTTAGATTTAGAGGAAAAGTAGGAAAAGATGTAGTTAGTAAACTTAGAATTTGTATTGCTTTTAGTTTTTTTTAAATTAGATCAATGAGACATTAATAAAGTCGCAAATGTCGAATTTGATAATGTCACAAATGTCGAATTGGTCTATAGGTAGTGTTAAGTTATGTCTCATATGACGTAATAGTACTTGCAAGAAGAAGAGGGAAAAAGTTAAAACAATAGCCTTTTTGAGTAAAATTAAGGTTTTAAAAAAATACCATTTAAAAAAAAAATCCATTAAAGTTAATTAAATTGCTTGGAAAAAAATTTATACAAATATATATTAATAAAGTATGTGATTGAAAAACTATTAAAAAATTAATTAATTAATTTAAATATTAAAAAAATTATATGTAAAATAAAAATCTTAATCAATATGTTATAATATTAATTTTGAAACTTAATAATATTAAATTAATAAATATCTTACTAAAGTATAAATTTATTAACAAAATTAATTAAAAATTTAAATGCTTTATTAAAAATTTACTATAAGTTTCTTAAATTTTTTTTTAAAAATTAATTAATTAATTTAAATATTAAAAAAAATATATGTAAAATAAAAATCTTAAACAATATATTGTAAGTAACAGCGATGCGTAGCAAGTGGCTTAAATCTATATTAAATGACCAAAATACCCTGGCCATGCGTGGCCACCAAGCCATTCCAGCACCTTCACCTCCACCCAGATGCCATTTAATGCATTTAATTTGCATTCACGGATTACGTACCTCTACCTGCCAGTTTTATAAACTATGCCTTTGCTTAAATTTATTTAATCAATTTATGCGTTCGCATTTTCCTGAATTTTTAAAACGAAAATGATTTATAAAGCTACTCGGACGAATAGAAAAATAGATAAATGCTAATTTTCCAATATAAAAAATAGCTCTCCAAATTCAAACTATACAAAAAAATAAGTAATATGTTAAATGCCGAAATGTGATTAGCCAATGCTGCCCGAGAAAAGCATTGTGGGCGAATGCAATAGTTTTCCTGCCTGGCAGCAGGAACTAATAACAATATTTTACACTCTTAAGTTTTTATAATTATAATAGTAGGACATTTTTTTCTTAGTGGATAAGGTTTTTTATTTCATGAAAATGAAAAGCCTGGTTTATAAAAGAATATCTCAAAGATTTTAGGATTGTAAATTATTTTCAAATTATAAATTTATTATTTTATGTGAAAATGAAAAGGGTTTATAGAAGAATATTTCAAAGATTCTAGAATTGTAAATTGTAAATTATCATTTTCATTACAAATTTCTTATTTTAGATAAACAAATTTTATATATATAGAAAAATTATTACAAATTTCACATTTTATATCATTTTTTCAATCTTAAAATTAAAATGCACTCTATACTTCATCACATGTATAGTGATTTTATTAATTTCATATATCTTTGATAAATTTATGTCTAAAAATATTGATCAATTTTATATTTTTAAAAGGTCACACTAAAAAAATGTATTACTTTGTTTCTTATTACTTTAAAAATCAAGAAGATTAACACACATTCACTTTACATTCATAGATATTTTTTGTTTTTTTCTTGTTTTTTTTTTCATTATTTCTTTTTTTCACAGGCATTTTTTGTAAGAAAATATTAAATATTTCTATAAATAAAGGTTGGACAAAAAGACCACTACACTTTGTGTTTAATGAGAAATTTAAGTAGTGATTTTTTAAAATGACCATTTTCATCAAAATAAATTAAAATTACTCAAAAATACCTTAGTCATTTATAAACTATAATCCAAACTGCTATAACAATCTAGTATTGTATTTCACTATCACTTGAGGGCATTTTTTGGTCCATCATTAGTTTGCATGTGCTTGATAAAGAAAGTAAGATGCAAAAAAGGTACACACGACACTTTAATACATTTTAAAATAGTTTTTTATTCTAAGGTATTGTCTTTTAAACATATTAGCTATTGTGCTTAGAAAAATTCTAATCAAAGTGCCTTAAATTTAATGTCTATAATATAGCATGATTTTCTTTTAGCAAAAATGGTAATTTTCCCTAGATTAAATAGAATTTTTCAAACATTTCCATTGCATTTTATTAAAATATGTGGAGTATTGTATCATCCATGATCAGACATGGGAAATGTTGAACTAGTAATATATAATAATAAGTGATTTGTTGCATCCTTGTAGCATATGCACATTTTTTCCTAAATTAATAAGAGCATGGAAATTTTAGTCTTATCTAAGAAATTATGGATTATTTTTTTCCTCTTGTGGGTGTTATGGCTATTGGCACTACTATTTGTTGAACTAAATGGGAGTTCTAGAAGTATTGTTGAAGATGCCATATTATTGAGAGAAAAATTATGTTATCTTTTTAATTTGCTTGGATCTCCATATTAGTGTCATCTTATAGTAGAACATGAAGCAAAAAATTACAATTTTGGTGCATATATATAGTATCACCATAAATTTTAAAGGTGAACACCATAACCTAAGGCTAAATAATGTCAACATATGTGATGAATGATACTTATGTATAGAGGTCCAAATGAAACATTTTTTTTGAAATTTTTATAGATGATGTAGAAAGATAAGTAGAATTTATCTTGGGACAAACCACATGGTTAAATATGCTTGAGTTGAATTAGTATTGGGATGGATGACCTCTCAAGAAGTCTTGATACTTCACTCTGATGAGCATCACCTTGATGCAGTGAGTGCTAAGTGAACCATTCACATGAGTATGAGAGATGGGTTAGTCTGAGCCACTATTCATGAAATAAGATTAATGAGTGACTTAAAAAATATGTTATTGAATCATCATAAAACATCATAGTTCAATATATTATTAAAAATGCCTACTACTTGGAATTAGATGAGTTGAGGGGCTAAAAAATGAATGTATCATAATAACACCACTTGTTGAAGATGTTATAAATGGGTTTGTAAGCTAACTAGACTTGATCTTGAGAAAAATGCCTACTACTTGGAATTGCATGAGTTAAAGGGGCTCAATAATGAATGGTTCATAAGAACACCACGTGTTCAATGAAGATGTTACAAATGGGTTTGTAAGCCGGCTAGATTTGATCTTGAGGGAAATTCCATGATTAAACACATTCTCGAGTCGAAGTAGTACTTGAATGGCTGAACTTTTGGGAAGTATTGATTATTCACTCCTATGAGATTCACCTAGACATAATGAGTGCTAAGTGGACCATTCATCATATTGGGATATAGCTTTATATGAACCATTACTTATGGAATATGGGTCAATGAATTTAACTAAAACCTATGTAGTTTAATCTTAATAGAATATCATAATTTGATACACAAAAATTTCTACTACTTTTAATTAGATGAGCTAAAGAGACTCTATAATGAATGAATAATAAGGCACAACACTATTCAATTTTTTTGAAATGTCTAGTAAACCAAGTGGACTTGGTCTTGAGGGAAAATCAATGGTTAAACACATTTTAGTTGGAATAGTATTGGGATAGATGATTTCTTAGCAAGTATTAATGCTTCACCCCTACAAGCATCACTTGGATGCAATGAATGCTAAGTGGAACAATAATGTTCATGAGAGATGGGTTCTTGTGAACCACTACTCATGAAATATGGGTTGATGGTTTTTATTCAAAAACTACACTATTGAATCCTTCTAAAACATCATAATTTGATACGTTACAAAATACCTAAGTGCTGTCACAATAGTGGTTTACAATTCCTGAGAGGAACGAATTTAAGCTGAAATCATATATTTTTAGAAAATATAATGATTTAATCCTTAAAAATTTCCATTTTAAGGATTCCAATTGAAAAGGGTTTGATCAAATCACCTTAGATCAAACCTCCTTGGATAGAACCTTGCTAGTTTTAAACCATACCTATAAATCGTCTCCTTTACACCTATCAAAATGCTGATAAAAATCACTTTTGATTTAGCTTTTGGGGGATCAAATGAATTCATTTAAAATTTATTTCAAATGATTATGGTATTCCTCGAACAAGCTATCCAATGAATATAATTTTAATATGTTTTGGTTTTGTTATGTATTTGTTTTTTAAGTTTTATTAAACATAGGTTTTTCATCGAAAATGAATTTCTTTGTTCTTCACATGTGGAAAAATAGAAGATTATCAAAAAAATTGAAAAATATGAGTGCACCAGATATTGAAGTCCTTGATCCAACAAAAATAAATTAAATTAAATTTTGACATATACAAAAAAAGTTATGCGTTATACGGTCACGCTGTGTATGAATTGTAATTTGTTTGACTTTGAAACTTGATTAAGGAAAAAATATTCAATAAAAAACTATCTAACCAATTGTAAGCACTAGATATTAGAGTTACAAATCTAAATTTGAAAGAATTAGAATTTTATCCTTCATGGAAAAAAAGTTATGTGTTATACGGTGTGCGTCACTTTTTAAAAATGTTGTTTTCTGAAAAATCAATTTTCATGGGAGATGGAAAAAGAAGTGTAATTTGATTCCCAAAATTTTGAAAAAAATATTTTTAGAATCTACAAACAAAATTTGATGAGACTCTAGTTTGCACCATCTTCAAATTCCTCAATGTTTAGCCGCAATAGGTGCCCAAATGTGAAGATTTAGTTAAAAATAATAATTTCAGTGTCCAGTTTGGCCAAAAATTGTAAACCACTATTATGAGATCACCCACCTCCTACTCGTCATTGGATGAGCCAAAGGGGCTCTAAAATGAGTGGTTCATAAGGCACAACACTTGCTAAAAATTTTAGAAATATAGTACTAAGCCATGAGGACTTATTCTTGGAGGAACGTCCATGGTTAAGAATGCTTCAAGAGTTTAAGTAGTCTTAGGATGAGTGACCTCTTTGGAAGTGTAATGTTTCACCTCGTGAGCATCACCTAGATGCATTGAGTGCCAAGTGGACCATTCATGCTCATGAGTGATGCGTGCATGTGAACTACTACTCTTGAAATATGGGTTGATGAGTTTGACTCAAAGACTATGGAGATGAATCATGATAAAACATCACAAATTGATACATTATAAAAAATATTCTCCTTTTTATCACTAGATGAACTAGAAAGACTCAATAACAAATGGTTAATAAGGCACAATACTAGTTAAACATTTTACAAATGCAGTAAGCTAACTGGATTTAATCTTGAATAAAATTTCATGGCTAAGCATGCTTGACGCAATAACTGCTAAGTAAACCATTCATACTAATAAGAAATGATTTGTATAAACCACTACTCATTAAGATACAAATTAATAAATTTGACTTAAAAACTACACAAATAAATTGTGATATAACATAATAATTTAATAAATCATAAATATACTTCATACTTAATTAATTAAATTTAGATTGTTAAAAACTAAAACTAAATACAAACATTAACCATTTTAATTAACATTTAGTTAATGCTATATTTTAATTGAACAATAGTATCTCGTAGAACTGCATCAAACGAATGTATAAACGGATGCATAAATATACGTCCTCTTCGAAGGGCTTCAACGACTTGAGTTTAGCTAATTGCCTTTAGCGACTTTGTTTCTGAATAATTAGTTTAACGAGTATCATTGAAGTCATACAGTGCCCTGAAATGCATGGCCATCTCTGGAATATGCCTAGGGGTCGAAGAACCGGAAAAATGGAAAAAAGTTCGCCATAATGAGCTTGCTGATGAGTTTCACTAATTTCCACACGGTATCTTTGAGCTCAGTGGAAGCTGGATTAGGCGGATAAAAGACACTTGTGCTGGAGGAATTTGGAGTTTTTCACGACGGGAAGGACTAAGTAGTGGAAGTCTTTCTTAACATACCTTTTACATTATAAAGACCGAGTAGGAGGAGTGCACCAACAAACCTTTCTCCTTTCAAGCCAATAAAACGAGGAAAGATAAAGGATTTTTAATGTTTATTTATACAAGTCAAATTATTTAGTCGACATGCGATTAGGGCACTAATCACAACAAACCATTCCCTTTTTATTTATTATAAATTTATGGATTTGAAATATGGGAGTAATTAGGGTGAGAATCTAATCTCCCGACAAAATGCACCTATGTATGTAACATTATAACATAACACCCCATCCCCCATCTCACATGTTGGACAAAATGTACCGATAGAAAGATTCAACAGACCATGTTGACGGACATTTAGGCGTATGTCATTTGGAGTGCCATCACATGTCCCATTGCCGAAAAAGTGTGGCTGCGTCAATGGGTTTTTCAAAATAAAAATTTAGATGGACAAAAAGGCCAAAACATTCATATTTTGGAAGTTGTTGGGGAGTGTAAAAGGGAGTTGCAGGTGTTTGGAGGCAGAAGCAGAGTGGACACTCTCCCTACCAAAATGCGTTTGATAGGTGTGGATAGCTAGCTAATAGGTATGTATATCTACCAAAAATATATGCCATTTTCCTATTCTGCCTAGGAACTGTGAAGAATTGAACGACTATTCATTGTGAAGATAGGTTTTCAGTGATGGGTTTCCAAAGGTTTTCCTTGTGACAAGGGGCTTCTATTTGAAATGTAGAGCTATTTATGTGTTTTTTATGTTGAGGGTTTTTTAATTTTTCCATTTTTTATGTTCTCACTGAATAAATTGAACGAATATACATTATGAAGATGGGTTTTCAGTGATGGGTTTCCAGGGAGTTTTCATTTGAAATGCAGAGTTGTTTACATGCTTTCATGTTGAGGGATTTTTAATTTTTCCATTTTAATGTTCTCAATGATTACATGAATAACATTTAGATAAACCAGAAAGGAAAATGAGAGGTGGGTTCTGTGTCGGTGGGTTTTCAAAATCATAATTTGGAATGGAAAAAAAGCCCAAAATGTCATCATTTTTTACATTCTCATTTTGAAGGTTGTGAGGGTTGTTGTAAAGGGTTTTAAAATATTAAGTGGGTTGCTGTTTGTAAAGGTTTCTCAAACTTTAAGTGGGTTGCAAGTTTTGTAAAACCTAGTGTTTTGCAACCTAGAATTTTACAAAATAGTATGAATGTATTGAAAAGCTTTTGTTGTTTAAACTATAGGAATGTAATGAAAGGCATCATTTTATAAACACCCAGTAAGGTATTTGGCTTTAGTGTGTAGAGGGTTTTACAACATTGTGTGGGTAGGAGGTTTCATAAAACATGTAGTCACCTCCCACTATGTTTTCCAACCTGCAATCATATTGTGCATGTATATTTGGATCATATTAAGAAATTGAAATGTAATTTTTATTCTGTGTAAGACTTGTTATAAATTTTGAATGTGCCTTTCATTACATTCGTATTTTCTAAATAACAAAATATTTTCAAGACATTCATACTGTATTGTAAAATTCTAGGTTGGAAAACATTGGTTTTTGGAAATTATTGAATTTTCTCACAGAAAAATCTAAAGTTCACAAAGCGAAGCAACCCTTCAAAAATTTCTTGACAAAAATGTCCATCAATTAAGGATGATTTACCCCCAATGCATAGCTAACTATTGTTATTTTAAATTTATATACTACTATATACATACCTTAGGGAGAAGCTAATCTCTTGACAAAACACACCTATGTATGGAACATTATAACATAACATAACACCCCATCCCTAACTCCATTATAACATGGATCTCTGCAACAAACAACCACGTAATCTAGTCTAGCAATAATGATGATGTGGTGAAAGCCAATGCCTTAGAACGTTCTTCTATCACTTTTCCTTACATAATTTGGAACTTTTGTGAAGTCTTCTATATTATACTTTATACTAAATAATTGGTGTCTTATGGCCATGGCACAAAGTGTTTAAGTAGAGTTATTGGAACTCTCTAAATAAATAGTCAAATTCCTTATCTAGTAGTGGATGAGTTTGCATTGACTTGTTTAAGTGGGAATCCCATATTTACGTCTAGATAAAAAAAAATGTTTTGGCCACAACACACCCAAATGTGTTGATCAAAATACATAGGAATTTAAGCTCTTATTTACAAGATTTATCTTTCAGTTTTGTAGAACTTGATAAATGTAGGTGTCGATACGTCCTCTATGACCATTGAGTGGGCATTGTCATCTCTGATGTAGCACCCAAACATTTTTGGAAAGCCCATCAATAGCTCGACACACATGTCAGACGAGACCGATTGATTGATTAATAAGATATCCACAAGCTAAAATATTTGAAGGAAATTGTGAAAGAAAATCTTAGACTTCATCTAGCAATACCTCTTTTTCTTCCTCATGAAACTAGTGAGGCTTGTAGTGTTGGAGGATATCATATTCTTGCAGGAATGCAACTTATAGTGAATGTGTGGGAAATTCACCAAGACTCAACCATGTGGGAGAACCCCACAAAATTCATTCCTAAATGTTTTCTCAACAATGGCAAAGAGATTGATGTGAAAGGACAAGACTTTGTGTGTGAGGGAGAAAATCATAGATGCTTAACAAGACAATTGTAATTAAAATCAGAATCTAGTCTAAGATCAAGAACACTAATCTAAGATCTAATCCCACACTTACAAAATGAAACTAAGTTATTGAAAACATATTACAGAATCCTATGATTACCAAATTGAATTCAAAAAAAAAGAAAATTGTTACCATCTCATATCAGAGTATATTCACTTGATGTTAAATTGTTCATATTAGTATGAATCATCCATAGTTCATGTGTGAAGCTTTGATGCAACGCCTTGGTTGGTTGATCAAAGAAATGTTGAAGCTCTAATGGTGGTTGTGAATGTCAACAGTACTTTGTTGTGCAAATGATGTTGACTCTTCGATCCTTTTTTTTTGTGAGGAAAGAGGTTTGTTATATAGAAAATGAGATTTGAAACAGATGATTAGGATCAAATAATGTTGAATCAAGATCGATGGTCGAAAGGTATTGAGAGGATTTAGACATGAATAGATTGTGCAAAGTATATTACACAATTTGTGTGATTGAGGAATAGATTGGTAAGTCAAGATTTAGATTGATCAGTCATGATTTAGATGGTTTAGTTAGCAAATTAGATGGCTTAGTCAACAATCGTAATTTTCTCAATTAGAAAAGTGGTTGAGAATGCATAATTAAGTGATTTAATTAATTAATTCATTTTGGAGTTGAATGTGCAAATCAAGTTTGACTTTTGCAAACAAAGTTGCATTATTTTGATTTGATTTTTGCTGAATGATTTGAACAGTTTGATTTAATTATTCAAACTTTGGAGGCAAAGTATCATAATTAAATTATTATGATTTAATAATTCAATTAACTTAGGAGAATAAGGTGATTTAGCAACATAATTAAATAATTGATGCTATTTAATGAATTAGGATGAAATAACGTGAGATTAGGACTTCATTAAATAAATGTAATTTATTTAATTGGTTGAAATGATAGAAATGTGAATTAATTAAATCATGTCATTTTATTCAATTAATAGCAGAAATAGGGTTTTCAAGAGTATTAAATAAATGAAATTTATTTAATTTTTCAATAACAATGAAAAAGTGAATTAATTAAATAATGTTGTATTATTCAATTAATAGGGGAAATTAGGTTTTTGGATGATTTTGATATGAAATGTAGTGATGTTTGATGAAAATTATGTGAATGATGTGAAAATGTCATTTACAGTGTGTGATATGTGAGGTCAATTTTACATGTCTACATTTTTCCCCACGTTGATACAAAGTACCAGTTGCTTTGTTTCAAAGATTTTGTTTTTAAGATCAAGTTTTTGAAAAAAAATTAGGCCCCAATGTGCCCTAGCATTCAATGGAATGATGGTAGGACTCCATGCTACCCCCTTGAGAGGTTGGCTGAAAATTTTGATTTTAAGGTCAGGCTCACAACACTATTCTATTTTAGTTCAGATGTGTTTAGGATGAAGAATTAGGTCTATAGGTCCCTTGTTGCTTGTTTCAATGTGCTTGAGATATCCTAATTTGAACGTAGGAAGGTTCCCTAAGTAAAAAATAGGGTTTCCTAGGTAAAATTTGGCTTTTTTGAAGGTTAATATAGGTAATTAAGTTCTAATTACTTCATTGGTGCTTTGATCCTATAGCTAATTCTTGTATTTGTATTTCCCATTCTGTTAGTTGTCAAGGAGCAATGCCTAGGATTCAAGGAGCCCCACATCGTTTGAACCTAGCTCGAGAGTTTGGATCGCCCACAGGCATTGGTGGCCTAGTATGTACCCTCTTACTTCTCGTATTTCATGTACAAAGGTACTTAGGTCAATAGTGAAGTTCTAGGAGTTTTGGAACCTTTGCATCATTTTCCTTGCCTTTGGTATGTTAAGAAGCTCACTTTTGACCTAAACCCTCACCCTTGCTCTATATCCTCACATCTAACTTAGACCTTCACCTTTGTTTCATGCTTTTGATGTAAATATTCGCTTTTGAATGCTCTATTTTTTTTATGTGCATCTACTTTAGATCCTCTCACTTGCTTCAAATCCTTGCATTTGATTTCTATGCCCTTGACCTAAACCCTTTCCTTTGAATTAAACCCTCACCTTTGCTCTTGTTTGGTTGCTTTTGCTAAATGTTGTTTTCTTTTGCTTGTTTGTCATTCTAAGTGTCATTTTTCATCATTTTTGTTTTGTTTTGCATGTTTACAATGAAACCCTAACATTGGCTTAAAATGATTGTAGGTGGTCCTCAAACCACTGCAGCCAAGGGAGATATGACCTCAAGATTTGTTTGCTTCGATTACCAGTTTTGATGTTCTAGAGCGAGACTTCCTAGATGCAGTCAAGATTCATCATATTTGTTACCTACCTCCCATTTGGACTCATACAATGATAATGACAACTTGTGGAGTGATGGCATTCAGAGACATCCCCGTCTCATTTACCCACAAGAGAGGCAACTGTTACACTCGAGGATGTGTGGAGGATTCTATCCATTCCTATCCATGGAGAGCTTGTTACATACCATGTTCGATGGGGTAGCTATGCCATGTGGCATGTGTTAGGTGTCAAACACTTGGAGGTGAGATAGTTTGAGATTGATTTGTCTGAGTTCATTGGTAGTGTAGACCTTATTTCTCTTGTACTTTGTGGTTTGGTTTTGGGACTAGTTGGTCCTAATAGGAGAGGTTGACAATCCCTATTGGATGGAGCATTTGCATTGAAAGTATGTTTGAGCATCAAACTAGATATGCTTGGAGTTTGTGTCTTCTCACCCACCTTTATAGAGATATGCATGAGGTTGTATATTGGGGACAAAAATATATTTCCGCATGTGTTTCTCTTTTGCATATTTGGGCTTGGGTGCACATTATAGTTTCTTGACCTAATGGGATATAGGATTGTAATCCTAATCATCCATACTCATATCATTATGGAGATTTCTTGCATTACACCTTGCTTGAGGATCTTCCATATTGGTACCATCTATTCGATGAGATGCCAGGTTTTGTTTGGAGACCTTATATGGATTGTGAGGTGTGGCTAGAGGATCTAGAGCATCTTATTTACTATTGACATACCTCATGGTTGATTGTTTGTTCTCATTCTTTGTTAGAGTGTTACTTATCAGACATGGTATGCCATCAGTCTAGAGAGACAAAGTATGTTTCCTGATACTTATGAGACTCAGTTCAGTTAGACCACTAGGAAGGTCCATGTATGGGGTCACCAGGAAAATAGAGATACTATTATTGCATTCAAAGTACTTCCCCTAGTTGGTTGGGGTTGGCTGGTTGGTTTAGTAGATCCAGGTACTACTCCTAATTATGATCAATGGTGTGCATAGTGTAGGCCATTGGGGTCACAAATCTTGGAGGTGATCTTGCATTGGGTAGAGTAGGTATTACAGGTCAGCATGGGTAGCAACATTTCATTGAGGTTCTTGTAGAGTAGTTGGATAGGGCCTGACATGATCCGGCACAAGGTGGTTAGGATGAGCATATGCCTCAGGCATAGGGTCATGGATAGGTTTTGGGTCCCCCTCCACCACTTGGGGATGGAGGTATACAATTAGCTCAAATGATTACTACTAGAGATGCAAAGATAGTGCGGCAATAGGCCATGGAGGCTCAGGTTTCTACTCTGACCACAGAGATGGACAGTTTGAGGGTTGAGCGAGATAGTGAGAGCAGGTGATGACATGTTGTAGAGGCTTGGGTACAGTTACTTATGGCTGAGATACTCTCGGGGTAGAGTGTGATAGTTTCAGAGTAAAGTGAGATCATCTATTATAGATGTACTGATACTATCAGACCTTATATGATTCTACTATTCCTAGGGTTGCTTAATGTACAGGGTTTGGAGAGCCTAGTGTCATGGGAAATGGTGGTGGTGGTGGCGAGGAAGGTGATTATTCTATTAGATAGCAAGATCCAAATGGTTGTCCGTAGCCTGGTCTATAGGGTTCTTTCCTTTCTATTGGGAATCTTTACTTTTTTTTACTTGATCTTTATGATGTTTATTGCTCAGAGAGATATTGCAGACATGATTTTTGAATATATATTCATCAACCTAGTCAAGGCCTCATATATATGTATTATTTTGTATTATCCTTTCACACTTGTTTCACTAATGATGATGTACTATGACATTCTCCCTTTCTTGAAGATGATATATATGAGATATACCTTCTTCAATTTATCTTCATTTTATGCTTATGTGATGATCATAGATGATGATGTATGATGATGTGTGTTTATGTATGTTTTTTATGTATGCATGTGATATGGATGGATGAATCATACTTTGTATCATATGATATTTTATTATGGATGATTGATATATCGTTTGGATGTATGCCCCATACATGATAGATGATGTTTATGTGATGTATGGATGATATATGATGGGTGTAGGATGGATATGGTACTAATGATATTTATATGCAAGATGGATGTTAGAAGAAATATTTGATGATGGATAGAAATTTGATATTGTTAGTAGTTGATGATGTTTCTTTCACTTTACTTGGAGGCTTCACAGTTTTGAACAATCTTGTTTGATGTAGCAAACAAATACGATGCACTAGGGTATTAATAATCAAGGTGAATTTGTATCCATTGTGTGGACTTTGACTCTACAAACAAAGAGTATTCTTCCTCATACCAGACATAGGAAAACTTTGTTTAAAGTATATAGTCAAGTTGTGTTAAATTTTTTTTTGACCAATCACATAAAGAGCTATAGGACACCTAACATGCAAATTCTTCACAAATTGTTTCAAGACAACCTTCATACACTTAATAAATAAATTATTTTCCATGGTAGTATTACAAAAGTATCTTGGGATTTTGCAAGAAGTTGGGTCTACAAAAACCTCAAAAAGTGGAAGTGTTTTTGTTGTTTTTCATAATTTTTCACACTTGGACTGAAAACTTGAGGCACTTACACAATGAATCTTAAAAAAGTCAGTAATATGAAATTTAGCATTTTGAATCTAGTTTCCAAATATGTAATTTATTCAAATACCCAGATGATAGAAATTAAATTTTGATAGAGATGTATAAAAACTAGTTTTTAAAAGTCCCTATTTTTTTACCATACCATGCATGTGTACAGAAACTACTTTTTGACCCAAATAAAAATATTTTTCTAATTTCTTTTGGTGAAAGATAGCTCACAACATGAAGATTGATGGGGAATTTTTTTTATAACTTTTATTGATTTTTTTTTAATTGAATTTTAATTGGCCTTAATTGTTTTTAAAAATCAACGTGTACAGACAACATAATTTCACCTAAACTAAACATTTTTTGAATTTTTTATTTTTTCATTGTGTAGAGAATTGTCTGAAGATTGATGCCATATAAATTTTTTTACAAGAAACATAACAAAAAAAGGTTATTGAAAAACAAAAAAAATATGATATTTCAAGTTTAAGGACTAGTTTCCTTAGAAATTAATTAAAAAGTAACAAATATAATCCAATATTAATAAAAAATATATATTTGGAAATTAGACATCGTGTTCTCTAATGGGTTTTAAATTTACAGATTGATTCAAAACATAAATTCCATCAACCATATTGCAAAAGTTGGACATTCTTCTTCAATCTACCTTATTTTGCTAGTTCCAAGTCAAAGGCTAAGTGTCGGGTTGCCAAGTCTTTCCCAAGCCTAAAACCAAGGTAGCATGTGGATTGGGAATTCAAAATTTTAAAAACACGTACGTGATTTTAAAAAATGCATACGTGTTACAAAACACATGTGCTATTTATTTTTTTGATTATTTAAAACAATAAATACTTTTTAGAAATGGGTAACCATATTAAAACATGTACACGTTTTAAAATGGGTAAGCATTTCTGAAAGGTATTTAATTTTTTAAATAAATGACTTGTACATGTTATAAAATGCATACACGTTATATAACACGTACACGTGTTTTAGTGCATACATGGTTTTTTAGGCTCGGGTACCTGAACCATAATGCATACACATTTTTTAAATAATGCGTATGCATTTTCTACAAGTATTTTTTTGGCTAAAACTTCCCATATTTGTGGATCCAACTTCTTACTTTTATCCTCTTACAAACAACAAATTGAAATGACACTCAATTGCCCCCATTCGTTCTTCTCTAAATCTTTATGGACATCCTCGAGAGATCTTGGGAATGAGTCAATAAAATAAATCACAAAAATAAGACTATAAAAAAATAAAAACAATGTTGCAGTATCATTTGCCATATTTTTTTGAGGTTTCAAGACTATTTTCCATTGTTGATCATGTATATTGTAGGAATGGATCCATTAAGGCATATCTCAAGATGTTGGTGAATTTGTCAAAAGATAGGTAGTTGATGTACTTTGGCTTATGTTCATGTATGTTTTGTGATCAAATATTTTTGATTGTTTGTTTGAAGGTTCTAGCTTTTGATGTTTGTTTGTTTTGTCAAAGGGTGGGTGTGATGATTTGTTTATTATGGTTGATGTTTAGTGCAGACATGGTGATGATGAGGTAGGTCTTTTTTTTAATTTTCTAAGTTTTTATAATGCTATTTTTGTTATTTTTAGGGGACTAACCTAGGGCCTCAGGGGTTCATCAAAGATAAGCCTTTCCTACATTGTAGATGTAGAGGCTCGTAATTCACTTGGTTTGAATGTTTTTGACCTTTTCTATTTTGTGAATATTTTTGGATTTTGTATTTTTTGACTGTTTTTTTGGATTTTGAAATTTTGACTTTTTTTTTGTATTTTTAATTTTGACCAAGTTGAAATAAAGCATGATAGAAGTCTAAGAGGACTAACCTAGGGTCTCGGGGGTTGTTAATCCTTTCCTATGTTGTACACGTAGAGACCACGTAGTTCGAATGTTTGACTCAAAGAATAAGATTGTTTTTGGGATAAACAACATTGATAATCTAGATTGATATTCCACTTCTATGTCTAGAGGATATGTTGTGGGAAATCTACTTGAGCTAGCTATGAGGTTCAAGAAAATTTTTATATCTTAGATTGGTTGAGTGAAGGAATAAGCCAACAATGTTGGTTTGTTTTTGGTGTTTTCCAAAATATTTTTTATTTTTTGTTATTTTTTGATGTTTTTGATTTTGCTATTTTATGACCATGATAGGATGCTCCAAGATCTAATCCATGACTAGCTTCAAGAAGTTTCCCCCAGTTGAATACAAGACTACTTTCCTCAATTAGTAACTAGCCATGGTTGGATACATGTTTCAAATTATGAAATGGCTGGGTGGATGTTGTGGATAGTACCAATATATAATGATGTGGGTCTTATTCAAACATAGTGCATGTTTGCCATGTTTTCACTATGGACAGTACCAATATATAATGACTAGCTTCAGGAAGTTTCCCCCAGTTGAATACAAGACTACTCTCCTCAATCAGTAACCATCTATTGTTGGATACATGTTTCATTATGAAATGGTTGGGTGGATGCTATGGATAGTACCAATATATAATGATGCGGGTCTTATTCAAACATAGTGCATGTTTTCTAGGTTTTCACTATGGTACCTATTCTAGGAGTACTACAAAGTGGTTTTCACTCAAGAAATTTTTTATTTCTCTTTAAGTTTTTTCTTGCTTTTTGATTTTTTTGTATTTTTCTATCTTTTTTCTATTTTTTTGAATTTTTACCCTTTTTCTTGGGGTATTCTGATGTGCTTCATGTGTAGAACTTCTTGAGGTGGATGTTATTCAATAGTTCGGCCAAAGGTTCTCATTTAGCAGTAACCAATTGATAGGCCCTAGATTTGTAGCTTGCTATGATGACAAACGAGCCTAACTAGTTTGGTTCAAATTTTCCTTTTTTGTCCTTACTGAGTTGTAAATTATGATTCTCCTTGAGGATCAAGTCACCAATGTGAAAGCTTATATCTTTTATTTTCTTGTCATAGCTTTGTTTGAACTAATTCTAATAAACTTGTAGATGGTTTAATGCACTCAAACACCTTCATCTAGGAGCTCTAATTCATTTAGCCTGGATACCATGTATTCTTTGTTGTTGGCAATGCATTTTAATGAGACTCACAATGAGGGGATTTTTACCTTTATAGGCAAGACAACCTCTGATCCATAGACTAAGGAAAATGGTGTAGCACTAGTAGGTGTGCGAATGCTGGTTCGATAAGCCCATAAGGTTGGGTTTAGCTACAAATGCAAATCATGGTCGACATCATTAACAATCTTTTTTAGTAATTTTAGGACTATTTTGTTAGATGCCTCAACCTAAGCATTTCCTTGGGGATAGTAGGGTGTGGAAAATCTATGATGGATAGAAAATTGGGAATAGAGCTCTCAGAAATCTTGATTTTTGAATGGGGTTCTGTTGTCTGTTATTATCATTTGGGGAATTCCATACCTAGAAATTAGATAATTCAAAATTAATTTTGATATCTATTTTTCGGTGATATAGGTCAATATAATTTCCTCTATCCATTTAGTGAAGTACTCTGTTGTTGTGATAATGAACTTGTGCCCATAAGATGAAGTGGGTGATATCTTTCCTACCAGATCTAATCCACATTGCAAGAAAGGCCATGGTGTGGTGATGGGTCTTAGTTGCTATGCTAGTGCATGAACAACATCACTATGTTGTTAACATTGTTGGCACTTTTGCGAATATCGAATACAATCCTACTCTATGGAGGGCCAGTAATACCCTGTTCTTATCAAATTTTGGACTAGATTAGGTCTACTAGAGTGGGATCCACAAATACCTTCATCTACCACTTGTAAGGCTATTTACGTGCTTCTTCTATGTTAAGACACCGGAGTAACATACCATCTAGACTACGATGCTATAGGGTATCTCTTAGGATGGTAAAATGAGAAGTTCTATGTGTGAAGGTTTTCCTTTGAGTTGTGGTCATGTCAAGTGGTATGATACCATGTTGGATGTAGTTGAAGGTATCTTGGTCTAGTACCATGGGGAGTTAGGACCAACAACAACACATGTATACAAGTTCTGATTTTAGGATGTCAAAATGCAGGTATGAGCAGTTGTTTTATGAGGAAGTCATACTTAGGAACATTTTGTGGAATATCAAGTAATGAGCCTATTGTTTCCATTGCATCAATAGCTCTGTTATGGGTATGTGAAGGATCATGATGGGCCAAAAAGTGGCGATATGATGGGTATGTGTAGAGTATGTGACTGACAACATTTTTTTTACCCAAAATTGATGAAACAAAAAGGGTTTTTAAAGGAGATTATTAGTTTTCCACCAATATAAATTATGCTTTACTTTGAATTTAATAAATAATTATTATTCATTTTCTATTTGAATTATGACTAAATTCCTAATTGATAGGCTGATTGAAAAACATCTATAGCTTTCAAACAGTATCACATTTTTTGAATCCAAAACATGTGTCACATTCTATGCTTTGCATACTATAGGATTAAAAAAAAAGAATTGAATTTCATGAATTTTTGACTAAGTTAAGGTTGTCAGACATACGAGTTTTTATATTTTTCAAAATTTGTAATTAAAAAATCATAATTAATTATTTTCCTAGAAAATAATTATAAAAAAATATGCATCACATCAGGACATGAGTCCTCTACTTATATCTAAAATATTATAAAAAAATATTATCATTTTATTGTGGTTAGGGTGTTCAGACAGACACCTATTCTTATTTTTTCCTTGAAATTTAAGTACTACTACATTGAAATTTAAAATTTTCACCAAATAGATTGTTTTATTTTTTAAATAAACCTTGTAGTTTAGAAACTACATTCAATTTGCTACAGATTCTATTCTTACATATTTTTGAAATAATATAGATAACTTATTCAAATATTTATGTCAAATTGCCTAACTTTGATTTTTCTGAATTTTTTGCCACTTAAGGGCCTTTTTTTCCATGATGATCCTACACATACCCTTATTGATATAAGGAAATTGGTCAAAGGTTATTCTAATAAATTATTCCTTAAAGTTGTCTACCATCCTTTTATTTGGCAGTAATTTGTCATCTTTTGTCTGGTACTCATCATTCACCTATCTGATCACTAGATGAGAGTCTCCAAAGACATGTAGCTCTTTTATTCTCCATTCAATAGCCATTTTTAGCCCTATGATAAGAGCTTCATATTCTAAGATATTGTTTGTACATAAGAAACTGATCTTGTCAACCTTGTGTATACTATCTCCCTATGGTGTGAGAAATAGAACACCTACTCTAGAGCCATTTTTAGTATGGGACCCATCAAAGTATAGAGTCCAATGAAATGTCTATTTTGTCATTAAGATGCTCTCTTCTAGAAAGTCCACTATGAGAGGCTTGTGATCATCCATGGGTGCTTCGACCAACCGGTCTGCTATGATTTCTCCCTTGATAGCTCTTCTATCCACATTATAATCTATATAAAATTCACTTAGGATCATCACCCATTTGGAAATTTGACTTGTTAGGACTGCCTGTGCTAGTAGGTACTTAAGTGGGTTTACTTTTGAAATCAATTTTACCTTCCTATTTAAGTTGTAGTGTCTCAGCTTTTGTGTTGCAAACACAACTAAGAGACACACTCTTTCAATGGGTGAGTAGTTTGGTTCATATCCCACCAGTTTTTTGTTGATGTAGTACACATCCCTTTCTTTATTATCATCATCTAGCTAGGCTAGGAGAGCTCCCAATGCTACTTGTGCATGGTAGACACATAGAGTATCATTTCCTTTTCTTGAATAGGAAACACATGAGTATAGGGGGAGTAAGTAGGTACTCATTGACTTTTTGGAATTCTTGATGACATCTCTCATCCCACTTGAAGGTGATGTTCTTGTGTAGGAGATGAGTGAAAGGGTGACATTTGTCTTCCAATTGTGTGTTAAATCACATGATGGATTGCAGTTTTCCTTGTAAACTCCTTAGTTTTTTTAGTGTTTTTGGTGGAGGAATCTCTATTATAGGTTTCACTTTTGTAGGATCCACTTCAATCCCTCTTATTGACACTGTGTATCCCAAAAACTTCCCAAATGTTACTCCAAACACACATTTCTTAGGGTTGAGTTTTAGATTGTATTGTTCAAGCCGATCAAACACCTTTGCAAGATTGGTCAAGTGATATTCCCTTTTGATTTAATTTGCTAGAATATCATCCATGCAATCTTCCATGATGGTGTGTAGCATATCATGGAATATGGTTTTCATTTCTCTTTGATATTTCACTCCTACATTCTTAAGGCTAAAAGGCATTACATTCCATCAAAAGGTCCCCCAAGCACAAGTAAATGTTTCTTTATGTTGATTTTCTGGAGAGATCTTTATTTGGTTATATTCAGAGAAACCATCCATTAAGAATAGGATCTCATGTCTTGTTGTTAGATCCACAATCATGTCGATACTTGGAAATGGAAAATCATCCTTTGGAAAGACCTTGCTCAAGTCTCTGAAGTCTGTGCAGATCCTTATGCCCCCAGTAGGTTTTGACACTGTTACTAGAGTTGATATCCATTGTGGATAGTCTGTGGGTCTGATAAAACCCCCATCTAGTAGTTTCTTTAGCTCTACCTTTACTGGTAATGCCACCTAAGGATGCATTATTCTAAGTTTTTGCTTGATAGGCTTTACTCTAGGGACTATAGCTAAATGATGTACCACTAATGTCAGATCTAGTCTAGGAATTTCAACATAGGTATAAGAAAAATTTACCTTTCTATCATTCATGAAAGCTATTAAATTTTCCTTTTCTTTGAAATCAAGTGATGTTGCATGGTATGTTATCCTTGGGTCTTTTATTGTGCCAACATTTATGGACTTTGCTTCTTCTATTAGAAATGTTGATATTTGTTGATAATCAGATATAGGGAGATTGAATCCTCCATCCTTGGGTGCCTCTTGGAGGTTTTCACCTTTAGATGTATCCTTTATTTTCTTCTTTTTTGAATTTGATAAAGCCACAGTGTGGTCTTCCCTAGGGGACGCATTTTTATGTTTTTTCTTTCAATTTTGAAAATGGAAGATTCAATCTCTCCACCGAAGTATGCATCTTGTTCGAGCTCCATGATGAACCTTGCTTTGTGATATCCTACTGGTATGTCTGTTCGAAGTCCCATGAACTCCGTGATTGCCTCATGGTTATTGAATTGATCCAAAATAGGTGTATGATCCCAATCTATGAGTTGTGGATAACAAATTGGTAGGCTATCATCATTATCTATAGAACTTATGGATGTTGTTGAAATGGTAAGTATGGGTCAGGCTTCTTTTTCCCATTAGGTGTCTAGGTCATCATTATGAGAATTGGGGTAATCATATCTAGTGATATAGGAAGGGGAGTCCCATTCATATTAATTAGAATCCATTTCAGAGTAATAATACAAAATGGGAATGGTCTTGAGGAACTGGAGAGGTATCCTATCAATCCTAAAGTTATCAAATAGGTCTTTGAACAGTAATTCGTTGTCCATGATATGGTAGATAGCTAGTGCCTCAACGCGAGTAGAAGTTTCTTATATCTTAAAATAGGTTTGTTTGATTTTAGGGTAACCATGTCTTTTGGCTTATAACCTAGTCCCATATTTTTCTTTTGCTGAACATCCACTATGATAGGATTTGATTAGCCTTGTTTTTGTAGCCCAAGGCTACCTGTTCCTTGATACCCCATTTTTTAGCTAATTGATAACCTATAGTGTTAGGATCAATTAGAATGGGTTGTGGCTTTTTTGATTCTTTTTGTTCCTCCTTGTAAATCATGGATGAGAATTCTTCCTTGAATATTTCTTCATCTTTCATGTCTCTTGGCCTAGTGAAGATTGTGGGCTTGGTTATTATTTGCACTATCTTGATCTCTTTCGTACCTCCACAAACTCTAGGTGTTGGTGGAAGCATGACGATGCATAATGCTTGGTTGAAATGGTAATTCCCATTACCCTTGTCCAGTACTTTAACCTTGGCTTCTGTTTTTCGTTGCTCACTTGATGTGTTCTTGGTTGAGGTCAATGGTATTGTGGAAGGGTCAACATGTGAAAATGAGAGGAAGGCTATGTCATTGCTAGGCACACATTGGATTTTATTGTACTCCTCTTCAAACTTTGCACATAAATGAAAAGGCTCAGGATTGACATATAGTGTTACTTCTTTTCCTTCATGGGGAAAATTTAGGAATTGATGAAAGGTCAACAGTACTTCCTGTAATGCATGGATCCAAGGGTGTCCTAGAAGGAGGTTATATGGTAACTCAAGGTCAAGTAATTGACAAGCAGTTTCTATGATGGTTGGTCCTATTTGCATTGGCAGCTTGATTGTTCCTTCAAAATTCCTTTCAAGGTCATCATAGGCCCTTATAGTGATACTCTTTCCTTTTTCTATCATGTCATCAGAATACCCCAATTGTTTGAAAAAATTTAAGGCATAGATGTTTAAACCCACACTATTATCTATCTATACTTGTTTGACCATGGTTTTGTGAACACCAACCTCTATGTAGAGGGATTAGTTGTGGAATGTTCTTTGTGGTAGATATTTCTCATAAAAGATTAAATTATTACTTGCTATGATCTTTCCAACCATGGATTGGAACTGACTAGGATTGATGTCATTAGAGACTGCTATTTCCAATTCTTATTCCAATATTTCCCTATGTGCAAGTGACATTTATAAAAACTCTACGATTGAGATTATGGCTAGTGTTTTTTGCAATTGTTCCATAATGTTGTAGTCATTTGATGAATTAATTGTGGGTTTGGGAGGGGCTCCTTATATTATAACTTTTCCTTAATAGGTAGTTACATTACAATCATTGTCTTCACCTCATATAGTTACTACATTTTCCCTATTTTCATCAACTTGTGAAAAGGTTCCTAAAATTGTGTTGCCATATGTGTAGTTAGCATTGTGGTAAGCTTGTTCCTTTCCTTTGTCGTTCCTTTTGGTGTGGTTTAGGATTGGGTCTGAGTATATTTTTAGGTCCTTGTTTTTAGGATGATGTTCAATGTGCACTTCCCCTTTGTCTATTAAGTCTTGGATGAGGTGTTTGAGTTGCATACAATTGTTGGTCATGCATCCTTTGATCTTGGAATTTTCCCAAGTCTTTTTCATTATATCACAGTGTTTTGAAGCTAGGTTCCACATAATTTGGGTGATCATTGACCTTAATTAGGTTTTGTTGTACTAGTTTATGCATGACTATTTTAAGTGACTCTCCTAGTATTGTGAACTACCTCCTCGGTTGATCATACTACCTCTATTGCCCTCCATAATTTTTTTGTTTATTTACAACCCAATTTTTCTTGGGATAGGTAATTTGTTTGTTTTGGGTTTTGTTCGGAACATAGCTCATTTGTGTGATTGGTTGTTTGTTTTGAGGTGTGTTCTATGCATTCCATAGTGATCTAACTTCAATTACTCCATCGTTCATAACATTCTCGTTATTTTCCCAAAATTTAGGTTTTTCATTTGAACTAGAGGGACTATCTTTTGAGCTACTCAATTTAAGGACTCCCCTTGCAATGAGGGCTCTCTCAACATGTAATCCATTTTCAATGGTTTCTTCAAACTCTTCTAGACATAACATTGTGAGTTGGTAGTTTATTTCGGGTAGGAAATTCTTGATGAAGATATATACTGAATCCTTGTCTAGAATGGGTCATTTGCATCAACTTGCTTTGTGTATTCATCTCTATAGGTAGGAATTAAAGGAATCTCCTTGATTCTATTTGATTTTGGACAAAATCATGATGGTGATTTCTAGCTCTATGTTAAATGAGAAGTGGCTTATGAACTTGCTAGATAGTTTGTCAAAGGTTTTAATTCTAGGTTGTAGACTGGTAAACAACTCCACAACATGACCTGTAAGATTGTGTGGAAAAATACTCATGAGATAAGCATCATTGTTTTGAACCTCCATACATGACATTGAGAAGTTTTGTACATGCTCTAGCTAGATCTCCTCTTCCTCTATATTTTTTTGTCAAATCTGGGTATTTCAAAATTCTTTCAAAAAAGGTAAGCCATGATGGTGTGATTGAATAGGAATGGTCATATTTTTTGGATGTTATAGGTCTTCTTTTATTTTCCTTCCTATATGCCTTTTATCTGTTGGGTGATAGCCTCTAGTTTCCATTCCATTCATGTTTTCAATACATTTTTTTGTAGGTCCTACGTATAATAGCCTCACTTTCCTACCATGTTTTGGTCATATATCAGGTATTGTGAAGGTACATGACCTTGGTAACCATATTGGGTGTAAGGAGGGTTAGCTCCCTTTTGGGTATAAGGAAGGTTAGCTCCTTGTTCTATGTAATGAGGGTTAGCTCCTTGTGTGTAAGGAGGGCTAGCTCATTTTTGCTAGTATAAACTATACTGAAGGCGTCCCTGATAGTGCATTGTCTGGTTACCTTATTGGTGGGATGAATTGAGAAGGGTTCCTTATGGAATTCCTTGGGTTGGGATATATTGAAGGTTTCCTTGTTGATGGGATGAATTGAGAAGGGTACCCTGTGGCATTCCTTATCGTTGGGAAGGACTATACTGAAGGTTTTCTTGATGATTCATTGGAAAGTTACCTTGTTGATGGGATTGATGAGCTCGAAATATGCTCATAATTTGAGTATTATGATGTATTTTTAATACCCTTACTTTTATTGCTAATGGTTGTTTTAACTCTTTGATTAAAGAATTTTTATCTAAAATCGGGTAGTATCTTGTAGCCACACATTTCTATATTCCTGTAGCTTAACATCTCTATGTGTCTATATTAATTGCCCTATTTGACCTCCCGAATGAATGATTTAATGCATGTGGTTTTTGAATAATGAAATAGATTTACTATGTGATTAATGAATGTGTATCATGTTGTTTTCCATGCATGCTTTCTTTCACTTCTATCGCCTTGTGTATTGCAGGTTGTTGAAGGAAGCATGAACGAGTCAAGAACAACATATCTTGGCCCTGTAGTAAAGTCCATTTCTAGCATGGCGTCAAGAAAGTTCTTCCAACGAAGACTCTCTGACCGGGTCGTTGGGAAGAAATCTAAATGATCATTAATCTGGGAAGAGTGGAATGCTAAATTCTCTCTAAATCGTGTTGAACGGATATGCTTTCATTTATGAGAAGTCTGTTCCTTGGTTTAAGGATGCACTTATGTCCACATCTTTCTCTATTAGAGTTAGGTAGTTAGTTGCTTTTATGATATAAATAAGTGTTCCTCCTGAATGAGTGCACAAGCATAGCATATAAAATTTAGTATTATAATGAGAGATATTTTTTTGTGTTAGTTTTCTTGTGAGCAGAACAATCAATGTATATGTTTTCAAGTTATGAATAAAAGCTGATAAAGTTTTGAGTTCAATTCTTGCATAAATGGTTGATGCTTGCTAAGGGGACCCACTTAGTGAGTATTTGTAGTTAGTTAGTTGTTTATCTTCTGTTGGTTATAAGTTAGATTTCATTCTGGAAGGTTTCAACGAAAACTCAGTCTTATATTATTCCTACAGCATCGAGAATCGATCCCTATGTTTGTTCCTGCAGCATAAGGTTAGTTCATAGTTTGTCTCTTAGTAATAGTCATTATGATTTCTGCTTTGATTAAGATACACTTAAGTTATGAAAGCTTTATGTTACATTCATGTAGCATAAGTAGAATTCCTTCCAAGTATTTAGTTCTGGTAAATTGTAACTGAAAACTGATTCTTAGTGCACATACAGTGCCGCTCCATTTCAAGTATATGTTCCCTAGTTTGACAATGTAAATGAATGGCCATAAGAAGATGTTAGTCACCTGCTGGAATGTCCAATTCCCAGGTTAGAATTTTCTGTGACTTTTATATCCTTTGGTGGACGCAACCATTTTTGGCACAGTTGTCGGGGATGGTATCAAGCTAAGATCCTTCCATAGTCATTGTTAGCAGTAGTTTAGTGTGTTTATTCAAGAATTTTCAAAATTACTTCAATTTACCATTCATTCTATTGCATGCATAAAAGAAGAAATGCTCTGGGAAGATTCAACCCTAACCTTCCATTCATTGATAACAATCCTAAATCAGCTTATAATCTATTTGAGGAAGGAGGGGACCAAGATATCAATCCATTTGCTAAAAACCTTCTAGTTGAATTGCAATTTGACCCAGCTGATGAAGAACCTCAAGAAAATCCATTTATTTTGATACTCCATCAAGCAACTATGGCACGTAATCCACCTAATCAGCCTCTTGGTTTTGAATTCCCCATCATTGCTCAGCAAGATAATGATAACCTTAAAAATATTCCTTCTTCATTACTTCCCAAGTTCTATGGACTAGTTAAAGAGGACCCAAAAACTTTCTTTTTTGAGTTTGACATCCTTTGTCGCAACTATGATTACACTTTAGATGCTCACAGGCTGAAGTTGTTTCCTACTAATTTGAAAGAAGGAGCTCTTAGATGGTTCATGAGTTTGGGAAGGGGTTTTGTTGATAGTTGGGTAGCAATGCAAACAAAATTTCTTGAGAAATACAAGGAATATTGTAAGAGTGGTAGTAAGGGTGATGATATATTCAAAATTCAACAAAAGAAGGATGAAAGCCTGGAAGACTATATCTCAAGATTCTTGTTTTCACTAAAAAAGAATTCAGACCATACTCTCAATGAAGAATCTCATAAACTACTTTTTCTAAGAGAAATCAGTGATATCTGTATAGATGCCCGGACCTGATGGGAGGAGGAGATATAACCCAATTTTCTTGGGATGATATAAAGAAAATATGTCTTAACTACTCTCGAGCAATTGCTAAGAAGGGTAGAGATCATTAAGCCATAGTGGAAAAGTCTTATACTAATGGAGTTTCATAGATGGAGAACAAAAATTTGTTGTCTAACTTCAAGCAGGATATCATAAACAACATGGCTACACAGTTGGATACTATGCAAGCTTGAAAGAAATATGAGGAAGCCGAAGCAATCTTGGACGAGTCCTATCCACATTGTAGATAGAAGAAACGTGAGTGCAGATGTAAGATAGTGGCTAACCAGGAGGCTAAGCAGTTACCTACTAATTTTAAGATAGTAGAGGGTGATGATGACCAAGTATTTTGCGTCGCACAAAGGCGACCATGGGCTCAAAGAAAAGGTATGCCTCAAGACCCTTTGACTTTTTGTAATCCTTATTCTAATTACAATAACCAATAGCAACCTACATATGGCCCATCACCACCTTGGAACACTTCTCAACCACACTATCCTAACTATTAGAGTCCTTAATGGCAATCTCCTCAAGGAGGTTGGCAACAGCTACAAGGACAATGGACTCCACCCCTAGGTAACCGGTAGCACAATCCTCAATGGAGAGGTTCTTAGCAATGGCAGAGCCAATCCCCTGGATCCCTGCAACTTTAGCAGCCACAACCTCAGGCCCTTATGCCACCTCCTGTAGCACCTACAAAAAATACTAGCCCTCCAAAACAAATGCCTACAGCTATTCAACTATTTCCAAATCCTAATAATAAATAAAAGCAACAACAACAACCTATGTATCTTATAGAAGTCAATCAGTATCCAGCTTATGCCCTAAATATTCATGATATCCATCTCAGGTCTGGAACCACTCTCCCTACTCCACAACCACCTGTAATTACAGAGATTTTAGATTCTACCTCTGAACAACCTACTGATCCTACAAAACATATACCTGTATCAGATATAGTCTTTAAGAAGCCTGTCCTACAACATCAGGACAAACCATCTTTTCCTCAAAGATTGAAAATTATTACATATGGAAGAGCCTACCTTTGATATTTTAGATTAGCTAAAGAATGTACACATTCAAATTCCCCTTTTTCAAGCCATTAAAGATGTCCCAATTTATGGAAAAGCCATTAAGGAGGCATGTTTAAAGAAACTAGGAAGAAAGAAAAAGGATCCCCAAACTATCCATGTTTTAGGATAGTTGGCTGATATTATGTTAGGGAAGGTAGTCATTCCAAAATATACTGACCCTTGGAGTCTTGTGGTAAAAATAAATATTAATGGTCAGATAATAAAGAATTTTTTGATAGAACTTGGTGAAGCCATCAATGTAATGAACAAGCATACTATGGAGTATTTGAATATTTTAAACATTCAGTGTACACCTACCATCCTGTAGCTTGTTGATAGTTCTACAGTAACACCTGATGGAGTGGTAGAAGATGTTATTGTCATCCTTGAGTCTTGGGAATACCCAACAGATTTCACCATATTGTCCACTAACGCAAATTTGGGAGGATATCCTATCATCCTAGGTAGACCATGGTTAGCCAGAGCTGATGCTCTTATAGGATGCCATTCAGGAGATGTGACAATTTATGATGGTCAGTCCAAAAAGAAATTGACTTTATACCCACCTGCCCAGCCACTTTTTTAACATCAATAATAAGTTGCCTCAATCTCAACAAGCTTCCCTAGTCACAATGTTGCAAGAACAACACAAATCTTTTGCATGGGACTATGGGGATATGAAGGGAATAGATCCTCAACTCTATACTCATAGGATCTACATTAAGGAAAACTATTCACCTATTATGTAGCCTCAAAGAAGGATAAACCCAATACTCATGGAAATAGTTAAAAATGAGCTCCAAATATTACTTGATGCTAGTTTTATCTACCCCATTTCAGATAGTCAATGGGTGTCTCCATTGGTAATTTTTCCTAAAAAAGGTGGAAAATGGAGAGTTTGTGTAGACTATAGGGAGCTGAACACAACAACTAAAAAGGATCACTTTCCACTGCCATTTGTTGACCAAGTACTAGACTCATTGTCTAGTAAAAAGTATTTCTCCTTTTTGGATGGATATAGTGGGTATAATCAAATTAGAATTACCCCTAAAAATCAAGACAAAACAACTTTTACTAGTCTATGGGGTGCTTTTTCCTACTCTGTCCTACCTTTTGGCCTGTGTAATGCACCTCCAACATTTCAAAGGACAATGATCAGTATTTTTGCTAACATTTCTCACGAATCTATGGAGATCTACATGGATGACTTCACTACTTATAGAGTTACTTATGAAGAAGCATTAGCCAATTTGGAGAAAGTGTTGAAAAGATGTAAGGAGCAAAATTTGTCTTTAAGTAGTGAAAAGTGTTTTATGATGATGCAAGAGGGAATTGTTTTAGGCCATCATATCTCTCAAGCAAGAATTCAAGTTGATCCTGCAAAAATAGAAGTTATTCTAACTTTGTAGACACCTATGAAACAAAAGGATGTTAGAAGCTTCTTGGGACATGCTGGATATTATAAAAGATTTATCAAAGATTTCAGCAAAATAACCAGTCCATTATATGCCTTATTGACTAAGGATTCTGAATTTAATTGGACTGGGGCCTGTGACAAATCTTTTCTATAGCTTAAGAACTTACTTACTTAGGCACCTACTCTTCAAAGACTGAAGTGGAGTTTTCCCTTTCATAGACACATAGATGCTTCTAATTATGCCATTGGGGTAGTTTTATGACAGAAAGAGAATTCCATAGAGCATGCTATATATTTCATTAGCAAAAACCTTCAAGGCCCTGAATTAAACTATACTGTCACAGAGAAAGAATTGCTAGTAGTTGTGTATGCCCTGAATAAGTTTCAACATTATGTCACTGGTTACCAAATATTTATCCATACAGATCATGCAGCAATAAGGTACCTCATGAATAAGCCTGCCATAACTGGCAGATTAGCAAGATGGCTCCTATTGTCACATGAATTTGATATCTCATTTATTGATAAGCTAGGCTGAGCTAATGTGGTGGTTGATTTCTTGTCAAGATTTCAAACAACTACACCTCTCACCCCTAAGGTAATTGATGATAGCTTTCTCGATGAATATCTATTTTCTATTACTACTCAAACTCCATGGTATGCAGATATTGCAAATGATTTAGCAACCAATAAGATCCCAGCCCACTTCTCACCAAAGGAAAGGAAATTTTTGGTAGAGAAAATTTTTAACTTTTTGTGGATTGCAGACTGTTTATTCTACACAAGACCCGACCAAGTCATGAGAAGGTGTGTTAGGGAAGATGAAACCTATGACATTTTGCATGCCTGTGATGATGAGCCATGTGGTGGGCACTTTGCAGCTAAGAGAACATCTATGAAAGTGCTTGCTACTAAATACTATTGGCCCACACTACACAAAGATGCTATAGCCTACACCAGAAAATGTGACAGATGTCAACACATGGGGAGACCAACAAGGTCTGATGAAATTCCCATGTATTCTCAAGTGGTAGTTAGTCCCTTTGACAAATGGGGCATGGATTTTGTTGGACCTATTGATACTCCATCCAATGGGAAATCATACATTTTGGTTTGCACTAATTATGTAACCAAGTGGGTAGAATTGAAAGCAATGACACATGCTCGTGACAATAAAGTTGTCGAGTTCCTGTATGAATAGATTTTTACTCGATTTGGAGTCCCAAGGGAACTTGTTACTGATCAAGGAGTTCAGATGACATCAAACTTAATCACTGCATTAATGAATGATTACAAGATCAAGCACAAAGTCTATCCCCTATCACCCTCAAGCCAATGGTCAGACAGAGGTTACCAATAGAGAAATTGAGGAAATCCTTACTAAGACAGTACAATTACACAAGAAGGATTGGAGCAGTCACCTTTCTGAAGCAGTCTAGGCCTATAGGACAACATGGAAAAAAACTACAGGGTTTACTCCTTTTGAGTTACTCTATGGCAAGACTACCATGTTGCCAATTTAGTTTGAGCATAAGACCTTAAGGACTGCTCTCCAACTTAACATTGATATTTCAGAAGCTCAAAAGTAACACCTCCTACATCTTAATCCATTGGATGAGATGAGGAAAGCTGCCCTACAACATACTGAAGCTATCCAGTAGCAAATAAAAAATGGCATGACCACCATATCAGAACTAAGTAATTCTCTTCCAGTGATTGGGCCCTACTCTATGACTCCAGGTACAAGGAAAATCAAGGTAAACTCACCACAAGATGGCTTGGTCCTTATGAAATAGAAAATATGTTTGATAATGGTTCAGTTCAGTTAGCCACAATAGATCCTATCCGATTCAAGCTACTGGTTAATGGACACCATCTTAGGTTGTATTATAAGCTAGCATCTAAAGAAGAATTTATGAAGCAGTTTGTTTCAGATGCAGCCACTGATCCTCCTATAGCAAAAGGCTTCAGCCTTTTTCCTACAACATCTCTTTAAAATTCTATGTTGCATGCCCATAATAAAGGTTTCCTTTTTAAGGAAGCCACTTTCTTCGCTTTTCATCTGTCACCACCATTCATTACCTCTTCTTCCACGTCACCCATTCATGTCATCCATTCTACCGTACCACCCTCATTTATGGTTTCAATTCTAGCCATCATTTCATGTTGAGCTGTGATCATTCCAAGCATGTACACACATTTATTCCAAGGTACGCGATATCTTTTATTGTTACATCGTTTATTTATTTCATTTATTCATTAATTGCTATGTAGATATTAGTCATTATTGCCTGATCTTTTCCTATCCTTTTGCACATGTGTGGACACATGTTAAATTTTAAGTAGGGGGCGGGATAATCCATTTTCAAACTTTTTCTTATGCCATTGTCACAACTGTTAAGATATTTTTATTTTCTTGTACTTTCCAAATATGATTGCGTGTTTTCATCCTAAAAAATAATTAACTACTTGATTTGGGTAGTTCATAAAAATCATTTCATGCAAATATTCTCAGTCATTCTTTGAAAAGTAAAGGAAAGTGACGGCAGAGCAGAAAGAAACAGAGCATAAAAGTTTTTTTGAATTTTCAAAAAAAGTGAGTTTCAAGAATCTCAACTAAGATAATTTGTAAATATGGGTGGTCAGTTAGTAAGACATGATCCTATATCTCATGATCTCTTGATGCAAAATCTTCAAACGGTTCAGGCATTCAGTAATTATGGTTGGCTGAATTAGTTTATGAGGTTAGATTCCTTTAATGAGGAAGTTGAAGGCGAGTTTTTGAGAACTCTTTCTAAAGGAGAAGCTACAGTGTGGAGTTTGGTAGTAGCTATTATAGAAGAGCAGATTTCAAAAGTAACTGGGCTTCCAGCAGTAGGAGAAATTTTTTCTTTAGATGTTGTCTCTGTTAGGGAAAAATTTACAATATCAATAGATGGACCCTTGGAGGTTTCTAAACAAGGATGCAAACGAGTGTCACTGCCTCCTCCATACCCGAAATATGTTGCCTTCATAATCAGGTACTTGAATTGTGAGGGATGTTTTCCCTATTTGCATTCCTATCATTTTAAACTATTGAGTCATATGAGGCACGGTTTAGCTGTCAATGTTCCAAATTTTTTGTTAAACCTTTTGAAACAATGTGCCCATGAAACCCAGAGGGGTAGGGACAACTCTGTCACCCATCATGCCCTCATTAAACTCTAGATTGAGCATTCCCTGAGGGATGTATCACCCCTTTCCTGGCAAGAATTTCTTGCCCAAAAGGGTCTACAACTTCTAGAGCCTCCTAGAGCACTCCCTGCACAGCCCAAGAAAAGGAAAAAGATAACAAAATCTATAAGTAGGGAAGCAAAGCAAGAATCATCTTCTCCTACAGCACTTAGTCCTATAGCCTCCACACCAAATCCCTCTACCCAAGTAAAAACAAGGTTTGTTAGTAGAAGAGAAAAAGGAAAAATGAAGGTAGGAGAGTCATCTAGGGTAGAAAAAACCCCAGAATTTGACCCTCATGCTCAAAAGCGAAAATGTTCTACTCCACTCTCTCCTGCAGCATCTTCCCCAATAGTAGTTTCTCCTACAGCAATGCCTATTGCCACTATAAGTTCACCATCATCTTCTTCTATTAAGTATGAATCTTATAGGAAAGTCAGAAAGAGGAAAGCCATGAGAGTGCCTCCTGCAGCTGCAACATTACCAAGAAGAGCTTCATCAAGGAAACAGCGCAAAGTTACCTCAACCCCTACTCAACATGAAATTATAGTCATTTCTGAGGAATCTAAGGAATTCAGTCATGATGTTTCTCAAAATGTATCTGAGAATGTTCCACAAAGCCCATCTGTTATTCCTGAGGAAGCACAATAGAATAGTGGTAATGGAAGGGGGATGCCAAGTCTTGATGACTTGGTTGAAGCGGCTAGGCAAGTTTCAGAAGAAGCACAATCTATTCCAGTGCAGCAATAGGAATCCTTCCTGCAACAAGAGGAAGAACATACTGAAGAATTATAAGTTTCCAATGACACCTTGTTACCCCCTATAATTTGTCAGGAAATGGTTGTTTATAAAAGAACATTGTTGATTGAATTTTTGGAATATCTTAGGACTACATGGCGGCCTGTTACATTTCAAACTTTGAGTTTCCACCACTTAGCCAAGTCTGAAATTCAGCAAATTCTTTGGGAAGAAGAAAAGAAGCAATTGAAAAGAAAAATTGAAAGGAAAAAATAGGAAATTAAGGAAATGAAAGAGAAATTGGATGAAATGATGAAGGTAACTAGTAAAATGATAGAATGTAGACCACCACCTAGGGTATATTCCATGTGCCTTAAAGAGCAATTCCTTTGGTTTCAATTGATGAGAATTTCAAGGAATTTAGATCATATTATTCATACAGCCAAGGAATTTTATGATGCATATCAAGTAGCCCCTAGTTGGCTGAAAAATTCTTTATGTGAATTTTATTTGCATGGTTTGATAATTCCCTCTAAAACAGAGTGGAATCCACTTCTTTACATTGGTGATATTCATTTGAGGTCACTCATGTATTGGGAGGCCAATGAAACTAATTATGGAAGACAATTAGAAGCTTATGAAGAGCCTGATAGGAATGAACCTATTCCACTGCGATCTGAAAGCTTAGATCCCCATACAATGCTGAAAACTTGGCTTACTATTGTGTATGGGTTCAATGATCAAATAGAAAGAATAAAAATATTTGATATCAGTAAGCAGGTGTATGAAGAGTTCAAAGGCCAACCATATCTATTTTGGAAGCTTTCATCTTCTAGAATTGAGACAAGATGGGAGAAACTGACTGTTGGTCTAAGGAAATCTAAGCCTCATAGCCCTCTGAATTTTAAAGCAACTTTTAGAAGGATAGAGAAGTACATGCAACTTGGTTTTCAGAAGAGGTTTGAGTTATGATTACCAATAACATTTCGACCTCCAATTTTGATGTGGCCACTTTACCCTTATCGAGCTACAAATGTTAATGAGAATATAGAAACCCACAGGTATGAGAGATGGCAAAATTTTAGAGGTTTCTACTACAAATTTGGAACTTCATCACAGGGCCATGATAATCCTACTAATTTCAGAGAAACAACCAAGAAGCTTAATGATGGAGGACCATCATTAGGATAAGTAGGGAGAAAATGATGAGCTCAAAATATGCTCATAATTTGAGTATTATGATGTATTTTTAATACCCTTACTCTTATTTCTAATGGTTGTTTTAACTCTTTGATTAAAGACTTTTTATCTAAAATCGGGTAGTCTCTTGTAGCCACACATTCCTATATTCCTGTAGCTTAACATCTCTATGTATCTATATTAATTGCCTTGTTTGACCTCCCGAATGACTGATATAATGCATGTGGTTTTTGAATAATGAAATATATTTAATATGTTATTAATGAATGTGTATCGTGTTGTTTTCCATGTGTGATTTCTTTTGCTTATGTCACCTTGTGTATCGTAGGTTGTTGAAGGAAGCATGAACGAGTCAAGCGCAGCAGATCTTGGCACTGCAGTAAAGTCCATTTCTAGCATGACGTCGAGGAATTTGTTCCAATGAAGACTCTCTGACTGGGTCATTTTAGGAATAAATATAAATGATCATTAATCTGGGAAGAGTGGAATGCTAAATTCTCTCTGAATCGTGTTGAACGGATATGCTTTCATTTATGAGAAGTTTGTTCCTCGGTTTAAGGATGCACTTATGTCCACGTCTTTCTTTGTTAGAGTTAGGTAGTTAGTTGCTTTTCTAATATAAATAAGTGTTCCTCCTGTGCAAGTGAGCAAGCATAGCATGTAAAAGTTAGTATGATAATGAGAGATAGTGTTGTGTGTTAGTTTTCTTGTGAGATGAACAATCAATGTATATGGTTTCAAGTTATGAATAAAAGCTGATGAAGTTTTGAGCTCAATTCCTGCATAACTGGTTGATGCTTGCTAAGGGGGCCCACTTAGTGAACTTATTTGTAGTTAGTTTTTTATCTTCTATTGGTTATAAGTTAGATTTCATTCTAGAAGGTTTCAGTGCAAACTTAGTCTTATATTGTTCCTGCAGCATCGAGAATCCATCATTGTGTTTGTTCCTGCAACATAAGGCCAGTTCATAGTTTGTCTGTTAGTAATAGTCATTATGATTTCTACTTTGATTAAGATACGCTTAATTTAAGAAAGCTTTATGCTACATTCCTGTAGCATAAGTAGAATTCCTTCCAATTATTTAGTTCTGGTAAATTTTGACTAAAAAATGGTTCTTAGTGCACATATAGTGCTGCTCCATTTCAAGTATATATTTCCTAGTTTGACAATGTAAATGAATGACCATAAGAAGATGTTAGTCACCTACTGGAATGTCCAATTCCTAGGTTAGGATTTTTTGTGACTTTTATATCCTTTAGTGGACGTGACCAGGGATAACTAAAAAAGGGTTCCCTGGGGAAAAACTTGTTGGGTAGGACTATACTAAAGGTTTCCCTGATGGTGTGTTGGCAGGTTACCTTGCTGATGGGATGACTAAAGAAGGGTTCCCTAGGGCACACCTTGTTTGGTAGTACTATATTGAAGGTTTCCTTGATGGTGCATTGGTGGGTTACCTTGTTGATGGGATGAATTGAGAAGGGTTCCCTATGACATTCCTTATTGTTGGGCAGAACTATACTCAATTTTAACTTGATGATGCATTGGTGGGTTACCTTGTTGATGGGGTGACAGAAGAAAGTTACACTAGGGAACACCTTGTTGTTGGAATTGATATGGAAGGGGACCCTATGGTCCACCTTGTTGGTGGTACTAATTTGGAAGGGGATCTTGTGGTCCACCTTGTTGGTCATATTGATTTGGAAGGGGCCCCTATGGTCCACCTTGTTGATGTTATTATGTGTTTTGGGAAAGGTCGACATTCAAATTATTTTAAGGTACACATTATCTGGGAGGAGGATTGTTGTTCTATAGTACATACTGGGATGGCCCTCCTTGATACTATTGTGCCACTACTGCTTGTTCAATCTAAGTTGGTTTTTTGAACAAGGGGTTTTCTTTGGGTTGACCACTATTTTGTGAGAATATAGGTGCAATGTTTGTTCTCTCTGGGGGTTCGGTTATCTATCTCACCATTGATTTATTCCCTAAGGGAATAAGATTGGGATCTTTGAGAGCCTCCATGTTGAATTCCACTAGAAATTTAGCACCACTCTCTACTAACTTGAAAAAATATGAGTTTGGGTCCTTTCTCAACAATTTTTCCATTAGTTTGAGCACTTTTGGGTTGTACGAATGCTAAAATAGTTCTTCATCATTACCTCCTCCTTAGTATATACCTCCTCTATGATTACTCTTTCTAGGTCCTAGTTTTTTTGTTCTATCACTTCATGTTGTTTGTGGTTTCAAGGTCACTTGGCCTATAGCCCCATGGGCCACCTTCATTGTTCATGGTTTTTGCTAGTGGGATGCTGGTGTTCTTCTTTCTTGCTTCCATGTTCTTCCTGTGTTGTGATCTTGCAATTTTCATAAACAACTACCAAGCTTGTCGTTGTTTTTGTGACTCTTAGCTTATGGAATGAAAGTGCTTCTATTTTTTTTTGGAATTTCAGTGCATTAAATCTAAGGGTGGTCGACCCATAGAAAAGTGTGCATAGAAATGTATAGAGTATTTTCACGGATGTGGTATCTACTATGGATTTACCCTTTGGCAACCTATTTTGTTGGACGGTTCTTTGGAAGGTGGAGTATGGATTTCTGCTTAAGGATTTTGCTCTTGCCAAATCTAAGGATTTTTCTCTTGCTGAAAATCATGAGGGATGTATATATATTACCACTACACTTGTTTGTCAGAGGTTTTTATAGATATGGATATCTAGTTGGCAGAAATAGGATCCTGAGCAGTTTCCCTGATCTGGGACTAAGTCACCCAGGTTGGCATAAGTGTCCCTGTTGGTTAGAAAATCACAATTTCTAGAATTTTAGAGACATTTATAGTCTTCACTCTATACTTCAAAAGTTTCCAGGTGCACAATTTTTGTTTATCATCTTTATCTTTTTCTTTATTGCATTTAATCTATCATTCTACAAATCACAATGTGTTTTCAAACAACCTGCATTTCTTAGGTTTTGTATCAATAATTCATTTCTTTTATCAATTTATTGGATTTAGATCATTTCGTTTAGACATATTTCATCCACACTTGCATAGTTTTGAGTTGGGACATTATGCATTTGGGTCCATCTCTCTCCTTTTAGGTGAAAAACCCTAGAAGTGCAAGAGAACCTTGGATAACAAAATCAGTGTCCACAATATATGTGTGTGTGTGTGTTCAAAATGAAAATAGAATAATATAATTGCATGGAAGAATATCTTTGAAATGAAAAAAAGTGAACCATTTTCATATTTGGGAATAACAAAAAAGTATTAAAGACAAATGGTATAGTTAAGGTTTGTGCCTTGTTGAACACACAAATACAAGTGCATGGTAGAAAATGCTATAATTGTGAACTAGTGAAACCCTTACGATGTATGGTAGTAACAATAAAATAATAAAATCATTCCATGGACATAACTATTGTGCATGGAAGAACAAAATAATACATAAATAATTACATATATATATATATATAAACAATTACATACATATACATATAAGAATACATATATATAAACACACACACACACACACACATATGCATGATGTATACATCCAAAATTGGTCTAGAGAATATTAATTAAATATCAATTATATAATTAATGAAATATTTATTCCGCTACTATATAAATAAATTGCAAATTTATTTACATAGTTCGTATTTTCTTAATTCCTCTTTTCTAAATTACCTTCTTCATGATTTAATTTAAATAAACAAATCTAACTAATTTTTTTTATTTTGATTAATTCCCTCTCATTAAATTTGACTTTTTAAATTCAAATTTGTCACATTTCTCCATATTCTTCTAACTTCCCTCCACCTCATCTTCCAACTCACCATGTGTCACCTGAAAATAATTATTCCTAATTTCTAAAATGGATATTTACTCTCAACAATTTTAACCAACTCAAAGACACATGGATTCGTCCTTCAATTGATTCTTTTCTACACTTGGCAAGATTGTTTTACTAAAGGGAACAATTTCCTTGTTTTCTCCATCTTCCTCATTTTTCACCATCAATTTCTCCATATCTAATCCTGATCGTTCATTACTACCAACTCACCTAATGCCTTGGTGAAATCTATAAATTGAGGCCCATTTACAACTTTTTCATAAGGAGAATTTGCATATCATTACTCTGTAGGAATTCACTTAACATTTGAGAGCTTAATTGCATTTGGATACAACATTTAGGATAGATTAAAAATTATATTAGAATCATGGCTCCTTTAGATGTTGCTTGGTTTGTTTAAATTCAGCATTTAGGGTCATTTCCATATCATCTTCATTAGTTTAATTCTGCTTTGCAATTATTTCCATACATTCTATATATAGCAGCTCATTCATCATGTCATTTAATCATATCATTCAGCTGAACCATTTAATCATATAGATGTAGACTTAGATTATGCATTTTAGTTTAGAGGCTACACATTTCTTAGGTGGCATCCCAGTGATTAGTGTATAATTAAGACCTTAGAGCACAATTACTAGGAAATTTATGAATAGAGGGAGATGGAATGTTTTTAAGGAATCATGTTATCAAATTATGTTTTGTTAATTTAGATTTCCTTACTGTAATACATTGCATCTATTGTGTGTTATTTGTTAGTAAAGTTCACATATTTTTCTTAAACACATAAACTAGTGCCCACCATGGGGCCTAGCCCCTGTTATTTTGATATTTTCTAGAAAGTATGTTTTTATAGGCTCAAACATGAGTTTCTCTAGTGCAACTGCTAACTTCTCTGGTGCTTACGAAAGATTTTGTGGTGCATTCACCGACTGTTCCAGTGCAACAAAGGATTTCTCTAGCACATCCATGCTATTCTATGGCACATTAGGGGGTTTATATAGTGCATTCACACCTTTCTATGGTGCATTTCATTATTTCTATAGCGCATTTAATTAATTTTTTGGCTCATTTACCTTTTCAGCACATCAGATTACTGTAATGGCACTTTTGATTTTCTCTGTAAATTTTCTCCCAAGTCTGAAAGCTAAGATGTGTTTTTCTATTATGCAGGCTTCATAAACGCTACCAGAGACTTTGCTAAAACTCAAGAAAGCTTTTCAAAGAAAACATAATGACAAACAACTGATAAATTTGATGCAAGGACTGGATTTGATTTTTTCCCTTCTTGCTTAAATTAGGAATCTAGACTAATTAACAAGGAAAGAACACCATGTCTATTGCATGTGTGAATGGTAGGAATATGCTCTCCCCTTCAATGGGTGACCAAAAATCTAGAACCATTCATTTTCATTGTCTTTTGTGTGTATTGAATTGTAGGCATATGCTTTCCCCTTAATTGGGTGACCAAAAATCCAGACCCATTCTTGTTTATCTACGAGTGTGAGTAGGGTATACCACGTGTGTTCTCTCTTTATTGATACGAAAGAAATATCAATCAAAATATAGGTATACTCAATTGATTTTGTTTATCCTAGAGGGCATGCCTTGTGGGAAAAAGTACTCACCCAAAGGAACGACCTAACCGGTAACATGCTAAAGCCAAACACATTTCTAGCTAGTATATAAGTGTGGATATTGGAACAAAGGCTAGTATCACGGGATTGGTTTCCAATGAGAAGGGAAACAATGGTCTATCACCATATGGATCAACCCCCACAAATGAAAAGTCCTTACTCAAACCCTTGTTGTAGATTGGCCAAAACCTTTATCTATTCTTTGGTGCAACAACAGTCATTGCAAAGGCATCCACATTCTCATAGTTTTTAGTAGATATGATCATCCTACCATGGGAGTTTTATGGAGGTTGCAAGATTGGTTGACCTAAGAAGTGAGTGCACTATAAGGGGGAGCTCGTGTGGCCAAGCTTCTGAATTCATCCACTAAAAATAAGTGTAGTTGGGGTAAAACCCATGTGGAATCCAAAAAATACAGTCCTTCATAGCCCTAGGAAATATATGTTGTGCTTGATTGTGTTTGTCAAAGTGTTTTAAAAAAAAAACTTAAAACAAAACCTCACACACTGGAAAAGTGAAAAAATGTGATTTAGAACACATCATTTTGAACAAACCATTCTCTGACCAAAAACCAAAAAAATAAAGTAAACTAGCAACAAATTGTTACATAACCTGGTTCAGCACATTCACTATTTTCTGTAGTGCATTAACCGCTTTTACCAGTGCATATACCCTTTGTTACAATGCATACACAAAATTTACCATTACATCCACCTTCTGTTATAGCACATTCACCGCTTTTTTCAATGCATACCCTGAATTCTATGGCACATTTACCAAATTTTGTGACGCATAGACCCAATTTTTTTTGCATTTACCCAATTATGTGGCACTTTTACCCAATTATGTGGCACATTTACCCAATTCTATGGTGCATTCACTTGATTATGTGGTGCATCATAGCCTTTCTATGGCAGATCCAAGATTTTCCATAGCGCATATGCCTTTTAGAACATTCACTGACTGTAATGGCGCATCCACTAAAATTCATAACCAGAGAATTGAATTTGACCTTTATCCAACATTTTGAAACAAAATTTAGAAAACCTTTCCAATTCAGAATCATTCCTCATAAACAAAGGAGTCTAAACATGGTCCTTATCTAATTATTTCACAAAACAATAAAATCTAGAAACCAAATTCCATAACTCTTAGTCTAGAAGCTCATAAAAAATGTCTTTCAACACTCTACAAATTTATAGATAGATTGCTCTTCAACTTTTATAGAAAAGCTTCAAACAATAACCTTGGCTTGTATTTGTTTTATTATTTCCAAAATCCAAGACTTTTCCAAAGGTTTGAATATCTCGTCTAAAAAGGAAATTTGTCTCCCATTTCATGATTGGAACCAAAATTGTAGAATCTTCTCAATTTTAGAATTATTCCTTAAGTTCCTCAGAGTTTAACTTGCTAAAATTGACTTCCACAAGTGAAATCCTTTACCTAAACTTTGATCACACATCTAAAAGTTCCCAATCATCATCAAAAACCCAAAATTTGATCATCAAGTTGAGTTTCCCCATCAAGATTCATCATCCTTCATCTTGAAACAATACACTTTACATCAAATTTTATCACCTTGGTTACATCAATAGAATTAATTATTCTATTCAACCTAGGTATCCCTTTGGCACTCTCAAATAATGATCAAATTTTAGTAAACCTTCATCACTTGTATTCTCATTTTAACAAGATCCAAAAACAAAAGCTTAAGGACAAAGAACTTCAATCTCAAAATACTATGGCTGAACCAGAGGAAAATCCCTCTCACAAGATTTCTCAAAATGAAATAGAAGAGATAACAGAGGAGGAAATAGAACAAGCCAATCAAGATCCCAAATTCCATAAATTCCTAGAAAGAATATTTGAAAAAGATAGGGAAAAATAACTCCAAATGTTAGAAAATCAAGGTGCCAAATTACCAAGTGACTTTAATGTCAATAAATTGAAGGGAACCCCAGAGAAAATTGAGACTGAAACATCTCCTACAGATCAAATGGCTATCCTAACACATCAGATGCAAAACCTTCAACAACAATTTCAAGCTATGCAAGGAGGGACTCTGAAAAGATACTTGTTACAAGATATTTTTCCCTATCCCTTTGATAGAAGGTTAAACATGATACCATTTCCCCCAAATTGTGAATTTCTAAAGTATGATAGATACAATGGGAAATCGGACCCTATAGACCATGTGCGAGAATTTTGAACAATGAGTCTTGAGTTTTCTCATGAGGACACATATTTGATGAGACTCTTCCCTCACAACTTAGGAGGCCATTGCATATAATGGTTTTTGAAACTACAACCAAGCATAAAATCCTTTCAAGAACTTGTTAACGAATTCATCACACAATATTCCTATAATATTGCACATGAGATAACCATGAAGGACCTTTGTAATACCAAATAGAAACAAGGAGAATTTTTTCTCATATTCTTACAAAGGTGGAGAAGGTTATTTTCTTGATATGCTCATCCCATACTAGAACAAGAAAAGATGGAGATTTTCATTGATAACCTTAATAGTGAAATGATCTATAGACTGAAATTACAATGTCCCCCTAGCTTTGAGAAGATGGTAGAAAATGGTGTCAAAATTGAAGAATCCTTATTAAAAAGAGGGGTATTAAAAATTCATAATGAAGGATCAAACAATGCTAACTCTTCCAACCATCATAAACACGATAAATCCAAATTTTGGAAAAGGAACAAGCACGCCAACGATGGTACTGCTGAAACAAATAATGCCAAACTAGTGTTTAATCGATCAAGAACCACAACTAAGACCAATCAAAAAATCAATCAAGGAACTAATCAAAATATCAACCCACCCAACAAGAAAAATAGTCACAATCAAAGTAACACCACATCAAAACCTCCACTGTATCAAACATAATAAAACCATAGAAAATTCACACCTTTGGGTCAATCACATGAATTTGCATTGAGGGAACTTCTTGCAAATAACCTCATAATGCTACCTAACAATCAAGGCTTTGAACCAAAAGTAAAATCGTCATGGTGGCATGGTGCCTATTACTGTGAATTTCATCAGTGCAAAGGCCATCAAACAAATAGCTGCATGAAATTGAAACACAAAATACAAGACATGATAGATAACGAGATCATACGAATAGAGGAACCCGAAAGAAATGCAGATCACGGGGAATTTAAAAATCCTTTACCGAACTATGAAAAAGGGGAGTCCTCTATGACCAATTGCAAGGGAGAGAATGTTAACTATGTCCATGATACTATCATAAATCATATTTCAACAACACAATACCAAATGAATACCATTGAAACCAATGATCATCAAAATGTTATTGCAAATGATAATCCAATATTTGACACTCCAATTGAACAAGAAAAAGACATCATTATCCTTGAAAAAAAAAATCAATGACATCATACTAGATATGACTGCAAATGATACCCAAATCAGTGTCATTAAAATCAATGGGAAACAAGATAACATACCAGTGAACGCAACCACAAGAGCACAGGCCAAATATGTTTTAAAGGGAATTTCATCCAGAACCCCTGTTGCATCATCCATTAAATATAACATAGTGGACCAATTACAAAATATCCCTGCACAAATATCGATATTGGAATTGCTCAATATTTCACCCATCCACAAGGAGATCTTGGAAAAAGCTCTAGTGGACACAACAGTACCAACTAATTTGGAAGTTTGTAAATTTGAAGCCATGGTGGGACAATTGACTGCATCACATTGCTTATCCTTTTCTGAAAATGATGATGCATATATTTCTCATCCCCACAATGCTGCTCTCCACATTGAATCCCTAATTCATAAACATCATGTCAACCACATCCTAATAGATGGAGGAGTCAGTCTGAATATATGTACTCTAAAAATTGTTTGTTCCTTAGGATTCTATGATAATGCCATTGATTCAAAGAAGAAGATTACAATAAAAGCATATGATGACGAGGAAATATCTTCACATGGATTAATTTTCTTACCTATTCAAGTAGGAACAATTCAGAAAGATGTAATCTATCAAGTATTAGACAAATATTTGACCTATAACATACTATTGGGTCGCCCCTAGATCCATGAAACACAAGCAGTTCCGTCAACCTACCACCAATGTTTGAAATTTCCTTGTGGTGGTCAAGAAATCACCATTTCAGTTGATTCAAATAGTCCTCATTATTGCAATACCCTAAAATTTGTCCAAGATGTTTTTGTGCCTCATAATACAGAAGATTCCACTTCCACCCTTTCCAAAGATCAAAGCCAATCAAGTTCCTCATCCAAACCATTTGTCATCTCCTCAAATCATGAAGGTCAATCCAGTTCCATGTCTAAACAATCAGAGAAGAAAGAAGAAGTTGCTCCATCCATCTCCTCAAATCATGAAGCCCAATTAAATTTCTTGTCAAATAAATTTGATGAAAAATTTTGAGTCAAAGACAAAGGTGTTGGTGAATATTTCTTTGAATGATCTCTATGTCTTTCACAATTTTCTTCCACGAAGTCATATGGAAAACCCTCCACATCAACACAACAAAAATCACCACTAGTTACCAAATTTGATTGTCGGTTTGTAAAAGAAAGCACTAGGTTTGATGAAGTAGAAGACAAAGATATTCCAAACCGGCTCTATAGGGATGAAGAAGAATCCCAAACAACAACTGCAAATGTACAAATATCCAAATATGGAAAAGGCTTCACCATCTTGGAAAAGATGGGATATGAGGGAAAGGCTCTCATGGGTAAAAGAAAGGAGGGAATTATGGAACCCATTCAACCCATTTTAATTAATCCAAAAGACAAGACTGGGCTAGGCTATAAAGAGGATACAAAAGAAAAGGTGGTTGAAAGAATCTTACAATTACAAGCTAGTGATGAGCATGAAACTGATTCTAATGAATATGAGTGGGATTACCTATCAAAAGAGTCTTGTCATGATAAGGAAAATGATGTGGTACACAAATATGCACCCCTAATTGAGGAGGGACAAGGTTCAGGTGCTAGACCTCTTGAATTTGGATCGCAACACACTGTCAATTCCAGCAAAGATAATTCAACTTGGAGTGAAACATATAATTTGGAGGAGAGTTACCTTATAGACCTTGATTTTTATATTGGAAAAATTGAAGACACCTCTATCAGAACTCTTACCATCTATGACCTTAACCAGTTTGTTGACTTCTTACCCTTAGTACATCCTAAGCTCATAGATTGGGACCTAACCAAGCCATTTGACATCCCTACATTTTCAAATGATGATGCCATCATCAACTTCCTTTGTGCCAAAAATCCAGTAACAGATTCCATGAACGAAAATCATAACAAGGCTTGGATACAAGGGAGTATCAAATCTTCCAGCTGCAAAATGAATAATACCAGAAATAGATCTTCTATTGAAAACCATTCAATGGCAGTGTTAGATCTAGAAATTAAGTAAAAAAAAGAGTGCATCCAATGGAAAAAATTTCTCTAAGGCGTCAAAGGATGGAAGATTTGATACTCTCCCAGAACTCTTTCAGGAAAGATCAAAGGTCTTGATTGAACCCACATAGTCTATGAATATTAGCAGTGAAGAGACATTGAAGACTATCCATCTAGCGACATCTTTAACAAACCAAGAAAAACCAAGCTTTCTAAAAAAATTCATAGAAAAAAAGTCAAATTTTCTTGGTCATATGCCGAAATTCCAGGAATTGATATAGAACTCATCATGCATCACTTATCATTACCACCAGAAGTGAAACCAATCAAGCAAAAGTTAAGGAAAATGCACCCACATATCACCTTATTGGTAAAAGCAGAGTTGAAGAAGTTGTTAGATGTAGGATTCATTAGACCCATTGACTATGCTAAATGGATTTCCAATATTGTACTAGTTTCAAAGCTTGACAACATAATTTGTATCTACACAGATTTCTGGGATCTTAATAAAGCTTGTCCTAAAGATGATTTCCCTCTACCAAACATAGATAGCATAGTAGACTTAACAACAAGACATGGCATGTTATCACTGATGGATGGATTTTTTGGATATAACCAAATCAAGATAGCCCCTGAGAATCAAGATAAGATGACCTTTACCTATCCATGGGGAATATTCTACTAGAACATCATGTTGTTTAGATTGAAAAATGCAGGAGCTACCTACCAATGCGTCGTGACAACAATCTTTCATGATATGATGCATACATTCATGGAAGACTATGTGGGAAATTTATTGGCTAAATTATATACCATGGAAGGAAACTTGGAGATCCTACATAAAATTTTCACTAGAATGGAAAAATTCAATGTATGACTAAATCCCAAGAAATGTGTGTTTTTGGGTTGACATCAGCCAAACTCCTGGGGTATATAGTCTCGAAAAAGGGGATTGAGGTAGACCCATCCAAAGTTAAAGCTATTATAGAAATACCACTACTAAAGAACATTAGTCAACTCTAATCTCTACAAGGGAGGTTTCAATCAATTCATAGATTCATTTCACAATTGGCAGATAAGATCCATCCTTTCACTCATCTGTTGCATAAGAATGTTTCTTTTCAATGGGATGAGAAATGTGAGGGAGAATTCAACCATTTGAAAAAATATCTAATGAATCCACCTATCCTAGTACCACCAACAAAAGGAAAGCCAGTACTGCTATATATTGCTAAAAATGAGACATCATTGGGAGCCCTATTAGCACAAGAAGATTCAATAGGAAAGGAGAGAGCAATTTACTACATCAGCAGGACACTAAATGGCTATGAGTTCAACTATACCTTCATTGAAAAGGATTTTTTGGTAGTAGTATTCACTACCCAATAGCTATGAAACTACATGCTAACTCACACCATCAAGTTGATAGCCAAAATAGATCCTCTAAAATACCTTCTCAACAAATCCAACTTAATAGGGAGATTGGTTAAGTGGGTCATGATACTCGGTGAATTTGATATCCAATATGTGGATAGGAAAGCAATAAAAGGACAAGCAATCGATGACTAGTTAGTAGAAGCACCACTACTAGATAATCATCCTTTAGACATTGAATTTCCAGATGTTGATGTTCTCACCTTCGCTACCAAATAATGGACACTATACTTTGATGGATCCCACACCCAACACGGATTAGGGGCTAGAATCCTATTTGTCACTCCAGAAGGACATACCATACCAAAATCATACAAATTGATGTTCCCTTGTACCAACAACATGGAAGAGTATGAAGCATTAATCATTGGCATTAAAATAGCTATAGAATGGAAGATCCTAGAGTTGCAAGTATACGAAGATTCTTAGTTGGTCATTAATCAAGTCAATGATGATTATCAAACAAGGGACGAAAAATTGATGCCCTTCAAAAGAATGTTGGATGATTTCAAGAAATAATTTGTGGATATCAAATTTGAATAAATTTCAAGAGTGGACAATAAAGTTGTCGATGCCATGGCCACTATTGCTTCATTGTTACAAATTCTAGAGAAAAGAAACCATTACGAGTTCTTGGTGGAACAATTGTTTTCTCCTGCCTATGACAATACCGAGTTTGATGTTATCTATCACCTATCCAATACCAATACCTCAATCTAAGGTGAAATTTATACCTACCTAAAAGATAACACCCTTCCACCCAGCCTATCTTGAAATAAAAAACATAATTTCATTCGCCAAGCCACCCAATATACTCTTATTGTGGATGTACTATACTGACAAGGTCTTGACAAAATTCTCCTACAATGTTTGGAACATGATGAGTCTAAAATGTATTTACATGAAGTTCATGAGGGTTTTTGTGGAACACATTCAAGTGGCCTAACCTTAGCCAAGAAACTCCTTCATTTAGGATACTATTGGCCAACTATGGAAAAAAAGTCTTTTTAGTTTGTGAAGAAATGTCAGAAATATCAGATTCATAGCAACCTCATCCATGCACCAGCACAAGAAATCCAACCTTTTGCATCCAAAATTCCCTTTTGTCAATGGGGACTAAATCTTGTTGGTAAAATTCATCTATCTTCATCAACTAGACACATGTTTATCATCACAGCTATAGAATACTTCACGAAGTGGATTAAAGCCGTTCCTCTAATCACCATCACAGGAAAAAAAATTCATCATTCATCCTCAACTACATCATTTGTCGGTACAACATCCCTCAATCCATTGTCACTGACAATGGGAGACCATTCAAAAATAAAGACATGCAAGAATTGTGTGAGAAGTTCAACATTCAAAATCAATTCTCTACACCCTATTATCATCAGGGAAAGAGCCAAGCAGAGGATTCCAACAAAACTATTCTAAAAATCTTGACGAAAATAATCAATGACATAGGATGTGATTGGTACATCCAGTTAAATCCTGATCTATGGGCGTACCACGCCAATATTTGCACACCAATAGGAGCCACACCATACACTCTTGTATACGGGTTGGAGGACATTGTACCCATTGAAGTTGAATTACCATCACTCTAGGTTTCATTGAAGGGTATCATCTCTGATGAGGATTATCAGGTATCAAGATTGCAAGAACTAGAACTATTCGATGAACAACACCAAAATGCAGTGAACCACCTGAAATTCTACCAACAACGAATGTCTAGAAGTTACAATCATAGAGTCAAACCTAGAACATTTCAAGTTGTTGACCTCATATTGAAGGAGAACCCACACAACTATCAGGATAGAGAGAAGAAAGGAAAGTTTGAACTGAATTGGTTGGGCCCCTTTGTCATCATATTAGTCTATGGTTCAGAAGCATGCCAATTATCCATGCCAAAAGGAGATTTGTTTGAGGGGCCCATGAACAACCTTCATCTCAATAAATTATGCACATGATTCATCTGCTGCATCTATAAAAATTCCTAAAAAAATCTAAAAACATAAAAAAAAGTCTTGAAAAAATCCAAAAAAATCAAAAAAGAAAAAAATACAAAAAAATCATAAAATCTGAAAAAGTGAAATAAAAGCAAGTTTTGAAAACCTTGAAACATGTGCTATTTGTGATAGGATGGCTTCTTCCTCTATAGGAATGTGAGTTGATCATTGGCTCTTTACTGTCACTATCTATATCCTTGATTTGAGTATCCTATACATATTTTGTTGTGTCGGTCATGTCTCACCTTGGCTTCTTGATCATTATACATAACCATAATAAAATTGGTTTGTTTCCACTGGGGGAAAAAACCTGAACTCACTGGGGGAAATCCAAATCTGAGCTTACAAAGTGATAGACAAACAACAATACGACACACATAGCAAAAGCACAACAATCAAATGGGCTACAACTTTGAACACCAATAAGACTCACCAAAAAAAATAATCTGAACCAACAACAACAAGGTGAATCAAAAACAAGTTTCATTTGGTGATGAGACTTTGAATCATAGTTTTATCACTTTAAAAAAAATGTTCAAAACTATTTGCATTATAATTGTTGTTATCATTTCTCAGGAGCAACTCAAGGATGTCAAAGAACTAGAGACTTGCTATGATCAAGAATGATATTTTAATTTCTTCGTTATATGTGAGTTGATCATTATTACTATGTGAATCATCGTGGGACTTTCTCTACAAAGTATCACTAATGATATTCTAGATTTGCATAGGAAAATAATTAACTCTTTCCTGTTTACACAAGAAATGCTCAGGTCATCTCGGTCTAATTATACCTAGATGCTTGTGTTAACTTGCACTATCAAATGTCATGAAAGTAGTACTCAGGTCATCATGGTTTAATTATACCATCGATGTTTGTACTCACTTTCAACATTTTAAAAGCTCAATGATGATACCAAGCACAATAAATTACTAGGATGAGAACATTGCATTTTTAGAATTGCATGTCTAGGTTGCATTCATACTAGATGTTGTAGTGGTATTTATAGATTTCTCTAAGGTTGATGTTATTTCTATCATTAACAGATTGAGTGCATTTGACATTACCAAAAAATATCATTTAGAGGCATGAGCATTAGGACATCATTCATAACATTATCATATCATCTTACTGTTCATTTAGTCATTAGATCATATATTTGCACCATAAAAATCTAAAACACAAAAGCATTGATCATATAATTTCCATCCACATACATTTAGTCAAACATTTTAGAACAAAGCACCAACATATGTAAATTTCCACTCATCCACTTCATACATGAATTCATATATTTGCATCGGAAAATACAAAAAGATAGGTTACCATGCATATCATACATCCATAGGAACATATAGAATTATTCATCATTAGAGTCATCCACTTTTGCATTAACATCATTATCCATCGATTACATTATACAGAGTTGCATTAGAAAAATACAAAAATAATAGCATGTAGACATTTTTCATAAAACATCATAGGATCATAACGCATGTTGCATCCATAGCACATAATATCATCATCATGAAACATCACATAGCATGCATAATAGGAAATTAAATGCATCCATCATGATCAATACACATAAAAATTTAGGACAATCATCATCATTGTTGCATATATATATGTATATATATATCTCAAAATATATCAAGTGTACAAGGATATATGAATGTAAAGAAATACATCATCAAAAATGGTGGTAGAATCATCAAGTATCAATGTATACATATCATAAAAAAACATCACAAATCAGAACTATGTGGTACTCCCCCCAAAAGGTGCTAGCATCCCTGAACCTGTACCCCATGCTGCACCTGATGGACCCGCACCCAAATATCTCCGATCTCTAGGTAGTGGCTATGTAACACCCACACTAAATGTTTGAGATTGTGATCTACCATATCGAGACTATGCAAAGCTTTCTCGCTAGTTAGGAGGAACCAACTCATGATATTGATCTTTGTAAAATTGGGCCTCATGAGAGGTGCAACATATCTCCCTAAAATAATCTGAAGTCCCAGTAGCTGTCGCAGCCTATTGCAACCTCTTTGTGATAAAATTCTGCCTGCTCTATCCATCATCTCAATGCATCCCTCTCCATAGTCAATGCAGTAACCTGGCCCTATCCTTGTACCTGTCCCTAGCCCTGCACCTATGCTAGCTACTATTGGGTAGCATCCCTCTCGGCTGTCAGAGTCTGTATCTATGCTTGAGCCTATAAGAGTTGTACCTAAACCTGTGCTAACAACTGTGTTTATTCCTGTAACTATCGCTGTATCTATGTCAACTGGCCCTGAATAGTCTAAACCTGGGCATGTAATGTGGTAATATGAGACTACTGCTCCTATGAAGGAAATTGTATCTACACCTGCTACTATGATTCTGCTACTAAAGATCACCTCTTGCGAGGCACTTTGGCATCAAACCCTGGGTGGGCACCACCTCCTCCATATCCTCCACCATCATCATCACCACTATCATCTTCACTATCATCATCATCATCACCATCATCTCCACCCCCCCTCCTCCCCATCTCCACTGCCTCTGTCTCATCTCTATCTAGGTGGCCTATCATCATTATCCTCTAACATTGGCATAGGCTCATTAGGTCTCGAAATCCTTAGAAATGGATGCTCAACAAAATACTATGAGTACTCCTCACTCATATATCCCTCAACAATATCTGGAAGGTAATCCCAGATCACTGGTTATACATGATGGTACTCATCACATGTATCATCATAAGATAACATGGTCCCCCACTCAGTCGCATCCTACTGCCTCTGTGCATACATATCCGATCCTTGAGGTATCCCTTGAGTTTTGTTGTACTGTTTGAGCAACCTTCACAACAAAAAGTCTCTCGATAATGTAACATGTCCACCCAATAAGGTATTTGATAGTCATAAAATAAGGTACCTCCAAATGATCCTTGGCTCACTGCTCACAGTCCACATATGGTCTCCATGTAACTGAATCCAGATCATCCAATACTCATCGTCAATACTCCAATTTTCCCAGCTTATGTTGGACAACTGCACCTGCATAACCATAGATGTAAGGTCTCCCAAATGGCCAAAAATTTTCTATCTCTGGCCATGTCACTGCAAAATGTTCCCAAGCCCAGACCTGGAGCAATGTAATCCCTACTAAGAGACTGGCTCCCCTAAGGTATACCACTTGGTGCAAATCATGATACAAGTGTGCGAGCATGCATGAAACCCAAGTGAAACAGGTCCCAAATTGGATCATCTGATCAAATCTTTGACCTCAACTGGTGAACAATCCCTTTTACCTCTTGTTGGTACATAAGAAGCCACCAAAAAATTCTGCAATCACGGAAGGAAAATGGGCATATCTCTTGAACATCTCCTACCATGGTATCCAATACCCAACAATTTGATTATCCTTTAAAATTTGGCACAAGGAATTTGTGCCTCCCATCTCAGTGTGATCATAGGTCATGATATCACCCACTACAGGAATTCACAATATCCTATAGACATCCTCGGGTGTCACATTTATCTCTCCAGTGGCTAGATGAAAAGTGTTGTGGTTGCTATGCCACCTCTCAGCCAATGCAGTCAATAATCCCTGATTAATCCTAATCCAGGGCATGTGAATTAGTGAAGATAAGTTGCATCGCTCAATAATATCTTTATCAGCATGTGATAACTATGGAATCATCTCCCAAGTCTATGGGAACCTCTCTCGGGACTAAAGATTATCTAAATCTGTCTCCTATCATTATAAAACACCACAATCAACATATCAATCAAATCAAATCAGCAAAACCATCAAACATCAATCAATCATCCTATTAGTTCTAGTGATATTTTCATCAAATCTCGTGAACATTTGTTTTAATTCTTGCCTATCATGAGGACAAAATGATATCATCATTAATGTATCTCACCTATCATGAGATCACTAATCATCTAATCTATCATAAAAAAAAAAATCATTGGCTGATGCGAGTGAAACATCATCAAATTTTAGGAGAAAAAGAAAAAATCTTCAAATCTTTCTTGGATGTGCCATAACAGAGCTTCTATGCACTAAAATAGTATATGAGTAGTTAAAACCGTTGAATGTGCCATTATAGGATGTGAATGCATTGATTCATCAGATGCATCGAAAGATTCCTTCAATGTGTTAGAGAATCTCTCTTATATGCCATTTCATCAGATGCATTGGAGAATCTCTTCGATGCATTGAAACCCCAATCCAAAGAGCCATTTCTTCACATTGACCTATTGACTATTTGGATGCACCATTTTAGGACATGGATGACCCACAAGGTCAAAGCACCATTACAATATTTGGAAGCACCAAAAAACCTATCCTAAGTGCTAAAATTTTTGACGGATGTGCCAAAAAACCTAGCCTATGCACCGTATAACAATTTGCAAGTGCCAAAACTTTTCAAGAATTTCAAATTTGAAATTAAAAATGTGGGAAAATCATTTCAAATTCACAAGAAAAGTTTTGAGATCCATACTGGAGGTCCGTATCCTGTTGGCCGATTGTGTCGCTGCACCTACTCAAATCGATGAGTCTCATGGGGGATCACCATTTTTCTCAAATGCTCAGGAATGCTCTCACTTCAAAAAATTTCAAAATCACAACATGCACAAATGACTCCTTTTTCACTTTTTACCTCTTAATAAGGGTAATTTTGGTGGCATATTGTAATTTCTTTTAAAGGGGCTATTAATTTGGGCTATTCAATTTTTTTCCATGATATCGGGAGATCAATCTTTGGAATATCATCAAAGTTGAATTTTATCATCATCATCATCACAAATCATTGGAAATTTTCAAAAATCATCAAAAATATTTTATTATCAAAAATTCCTCGATTTATCTCCTAAGGGGCATACATTTGTAATCTTCCGAAAACACCGTCTGGGGCATCATCAAAATTTTAGCAGCACTGGTGAATTTTTCTTTGAAGTAATACGTAACAAATCACTTCAAAGAGGGGAAAAATGTATACATCCAAAATTGGTCTGGAGAATATTAATTAAATATGAATTATTTAATTAATGAAATCTTTATTCCTCTACTATATAAATAAATTGCAAATTTATTTACAGAGTTCATATTTTCTTAATTCCTCTTTTCTAATTACCTTCTTCATTATTTAATTAAAATAAAAAAATCTAAATAATTTGTTTTATTTTGATTAATTCCCTCTCATTAAATTTGAATTTGTCACATTTCTTCATATTTTTCTAACTTCCCTCCACCTCATCTTCTAAGTCACATACAGATATATATATATATATATATACACACACATATATATATTGACGTAGGAGCATTCTTGGTTCTTGGCGATCTTGCATCAACAAAAAATATTTTCATTTGAGTTTTGTTCTTGTTCTTGTTCAGTTCAAGTTGGAAGATTGAACATATTTGCTCACCAAACCCTGTAGATCTATGTTTTCATCATGGACATGTTCATTTTCCTTATTCCAAGATTTTAGCGCAAATGGACCTTTGTTCTGGAAAGTTATCTCTCCCAGATTAAGTGGTAGTTTCTTCAACAAGAACCAGAATAAATTTCAAGCCTAACAACTAATTTGATCTCTTGCAGATCTTTCCCGTAACTTGTGGATCTTGGTGATGTGTTCTGAATTGTTTCATGGAGTGTCCCCGACCTTAATTATTGGTCCACACTTCGTCCTATGCACCTGTCGAGGTGAAATTAAAATTTGAGGCTGATCGATTTCATGCACATGTTACATTTCCTTCATCAAGGTTTGTAATGATCTTTGGCTGACATGGAAGATTCTAGATCTATGGATATGATATAAAGCATTGTAACGATCATTAGGAGGGAGAAGTTGATTAAGTAGATTAATGTAGAATTGATATGTAAGATTTCAACTCACATTAAGGATCATATAGGAATATTTTATTTGAGCATGTTGTATTAGGCCTGTGAGCCAAATCTGTAAGCCCAAATGTTGTCGGTTGATTTTAATTGAAATTTTTGATAATAAGAATGCTTGAATATGCATTTACCTCCATATTATGTGTTGCTTCCATTGTGTATCTCTTACTTCACAGTTCAGATTGTTCTCTTTGAGGACCCTCCTATCGTGACTGCACTAGATTGGTATTAGAGAGAGATTCATTCCATGAGAGATTGCCCAAGTTTGTAGATTTTTGTTGAATATTTTTTGCGGGGTAGTGGACTAAAGATCCGACTTGCATCTGTAGAGGATTTTTGTAAAGATGGCAGGAAGAAGAAATGGTAGAGGAAATAGAGCACGTGGAAATGTAGACCTAGCTATGATGGAGATGTTGAGAGGAATTTTGCTAGATTCGATGAAATCAAAATGACCTAGAGGAGAGCTCAACCAGTTGATGATGTGAGCGATGAAGAGGTAGAAGAATAGGAAGAAAGGGAAAGAGAAAATCCACTTGGCCTGGATCAGGGAGAAAAGAGGTTCATCAGAGCCCTAACTAGAGAAAATACTACACCACATTTCAATCCATCAGATTATAGTGGTAAGTTGGATTCAGATGAATTGTTTGATTGCATAATGAAGATGGAGAAGTATTTTAATTTTGAAGGTACCACCGAAAATAAGAAGGTGAAATTTTCTTGTACAAAGTTTAAAGGACATGCATCCCTTTGGTGGGAACATTTGTAGACAGATAGGCAAAGAAGAGGAAAGGAAAAGATAAGATTATGGGATCATATGGTGAATAAGTTAAAGAAAAAGTTTATACCTATAGATTATCAGATCAGTTTGTTCCAGAAGTTGCGAAATTTGAAGCAGAAGGAGTCAAGTGTGACAAAGTATACTGAGGAGTTCTACAAGTTGAATATTAGATTCAGACATTTGGAGGATGAGATTGAGCAAGTAGCCAGATATGTGAATGGATTGAGGTCATATATATAGGATGAGATTAGTTTTATCAAGTTACAAAGTGTGGAAGAGGCATATTCAATGTGCCCTAAAAGCAGAAGAGAAGTTGAATAAAAGACATGAGCAGAGACAAAGAGGAAGAGGTGGAAGATTTTAGAGAGGAAGAAATTTTATAGGAGGAAGAGGATCTTTTGGAGATCATAATAGAGATAAGGAAGTCAGTAAGAATGATAATTCTTACTAAAGAGATGATGGAAACTCTTACTAGGGAGGAGGATATGGTGGTTACTGAAATGAGGGTTATAGAAAATATGATAGAGGACAGGAGAAAAGAGTATTCAGGGGAGCTTGTTTTAAGTGTGGTGGAGGACATAGAGCATTTTAATGTAATCAGGGAAAGACAAGCAGAAATACAAAGAACAATAGAAGAACAAACTTTTTTGAAGAAGATCATGTCGGATCATCTAATAAACTGGAAGAGGGAGAAGTGTTGTGAACAAAAGATTATTGTGTCAAAGTGAGATGGAGCAGGAACTGTTGTAGAGAAATTTTTTTTTCTGAACCAGATGCAAGGTAGCTGGTAAATGTTGCAAAGTGATTATTGATAGTGGAAGTTCAGAGAACCTAGTTTCTAAAGAAATGGTGACCAAATTGAAGTTGGAAATATTGAAACACCCGAAGCCCTATTAGATAGCATGGATTCAAGATGAGCATAAGATACTAGTAAGTGAAAAATGTTTGGTGAAATTGAAGATAGGAAATTATCATGATGAAGTTTTGTGTGATATCATGCCTATGGATGTATGCCATGTTTTGTTGGGAAGGCCTTGGCAGTATGATAGACATTCTATTAATGATGGAAAGATGAACACATATACCATTGTTGCTAATGTGATGAAGCAGACTTGGTTGCCATTGGAGGATGTTTCTAAAGTTGAGGTTTGTATGAGTGTAAGAATTTGTTAGGTTGATGGAAGGATATTTTTGGATGGATTGAGACATAAGAACATGTGTTATTCCTTGGGTCCTAAGAAGGTTGAAGACTTGAAGCATGTAGAAGAACAACCAGAGGAGATAAAGGAGTTGTTGGAAAAATATGAAGAGGTCATTTCAGATAATGTACCTAATGGATTGCCACCTATGAGGAGTATTAGTCCTTGCATGGATCTGATTCTTGGAGCTAGTTTTCCTAATAAAGTAGCACATCAGATGAAACAAATAGATAATGAAGAGTTGAATAGACAAGTGCAATAATTATTGAGGAAAGGTTTGATCAGAGAAAGATTAAGTCCATGTGCAATACCTGTTGTGCTAGCACCTAAGAAGGATGGATAAGGGAGGATGCGTACAGAATCTAGAGCCATAAACAAAATCACAATGAAGTAAAGATTTCCATTGCCCTAGATGGATGACATTATGGATTGTTTGAGTGGATTTATATACTTTATAAAGATATATTTTAAGAGTGGATATCATCAGATTAGAATTGGAGAAGGGAATGAGTGGAAGACAACATTCAAGACAAATGAAGGATTGTATGAGTGGTTGGTGATGCCTTTTGCACTAACAAATGCACTGAGTACTTTCGTGAGGCTGATGAATGAGGTATTGAATTTTTTTTGGGTAAGTTGAATCAAAGACACATGAGATGGGTAGAATTCTTGCAGAGTTATACTTTTTTTTTGAAACATAGGAGTGGAAAGTCAAATAGAGTTGTTGATGCTTTGAGTAGGAGAAGGAATTTACTGGAAGAGATGAGAATAGAGGTATTAGGCTTTGATGAATTGAAGAACTTGTATGAGGAAGACCTAGATTTTTCAGAACCTTGGATAGCTTGTAAAGAACCAGTCTTGGAGGATAGGAGTCAGTGGTTGGATTATTTCATTCAGGAGGATATATTGTTCTGACTGAATTAGTTGTGTATACCTCAGTGTTCAATGAGGGATAATTTGATGAAAGAAAAACATAGTGGATGATTGTTAGGACACTTTGGAATAGATAAGATAGTAGCATTAGTAAGTGAGAATTACTTTTGGCCACAGATTCATAAGGATGTTAGGAAATATGTGCAAAGTTGCAGAGTTTGTCAAGTTGCAAACGGGAGTAGTCAGAATGTTGGACTGTATAAGCATTTGACAATTTCGGAGATACCTTGGGAGGATATCAGCATGGATTTCATACTTGGTTTGCTGAAGACACAGACAGGTAATGATTCTATATTTTTGGTGGTGGATAGATTTTCTAAAATGGAACATTTCATACGTTGTAAGAAGACAACAAAGGTAGTACATGCAGCAAACCATTTTTTCAAGGAAGTGGTCAGATTGCATGGATTACCTAGGAGTATTGTTTCAGATAGAGATACAAAGTTTGTTGGTTATATTTGGAGGACACTTTGGAAGAAGTTAAAGACAAATTTAAAGTCCAGTACTACTTTTCACCCATAGATTGATGGACATAAAGAGGTAGTAAACAGGAGTTTGGGGAATTTGCTGAGATCTTTGGTTGGAGAGAAGACTGAAAGTTGGGATTTAGTCCTTGCACAAGTAGAGTTTGCTTACAATAATTCAATGACCAGGAGTACTAGAAAGACACCTTTTGAGATTGTTACTGGAGTTCATCCTAGAGGTATATCAGAGTTGTGAGACATTAGCAAGGAAGATAAAATAAGTGCAGAAGCAAAGGAATTTGCAGAACATATGAAGAAAGTGCATACTCAAGTGAAGCAACAATTGGAAGATATGAACCAAAAGTATAAGGAGCAAGCAGATGAAAAGAGGAGACATAAGGAGTTCAAAGTTGGAGATGAAGTGATGGTGTATTTGAGGAAGGAAATATTTCCAGTTGGCACATACAATAAGCTCAAGATGAGAAAGTTTGGACCTTGTAATATTTTGAAGAAATTTGATTTAGGAAATGCATATGAAGTAGAGTTAGGTCAGATGGCATGGGTATATCACCTATATTCAATTTTACAAATCTACACCAGTACCATGAAGCAGAATTCAGTGAAGACAGTAAAGTAAAATTGGAGAAACAGTTTTCGAAACAACAATTAGATGAGATAGAAGAGATTTTGGATATCAGAGATGAGAGGGAAACTGATGGAAGACAATATAAAGAAAATCTTGTGAAGTGGAAAGGGAGACTAGTGGAGGATTCTTCTTGGATTTCTCAGGCTAAGGTATACCGTATTGGTTTTAATTTAGCTCCAACAAAGTGAGGGACTCACTTTTCAAATAACCCCAGATGTTTGATGTAGGAGCATCCTTCATTCTTAGCAATATTGCATCAACCAAAAATATTTTCATTTTAGTTTTGTTCTTGTTCTTGTTTAGTTCAAGTTGGAAAATTCAACATATTTGCTTACCAGACCCTGTGGATCTATGTTTTCATCATGGACATGTTTAGTTTCCTTATTCCAAGATTTCAACATGATTGGACCTTTTTTCGACAAGATATTTCTCTTGGATTAAGTGGTAGTTTCTTGAATTGCCACTAGAATAAGTTTCAATCCTAACGACTAGTTTGATCTCTTGTGGATCTTTCTCGTAACTTGTAGATCTTGGTGATGTGTTCTGAATTGTTTCGTGGAGTGTCCCTGACCTTAATTATTGGTCCACACTTCATCCTATGCACCTGCCGAGGTGAAATTCAAATTTAAGGCTGACCTATTTCATGCACACATTACATTTCCTTCATTGGTGATTGTAATGATCTTTGGCCGACGCAGAAGATTCTAAATCTGCGGATATGATATAAAGCATTGTAACAATCATTAGGAGGGAGAAGTTGATTAAGTAGATTAATGTAGAATATATATGTAAGATTTCAACTTACATTAAGGAGCATATAGGAATATTGTATTTGAGCATGTTGTATCAAGCCTGTGAGCCGAATCTATAAGCCCGGATGTTGTCCGCTGATTGTAATTAAAATTTCTGATAATAAAAATGTTTGAATATGCATTTGCCTCCATATTTTGTGTTGCTTTTGTTGTGTAACTCTTGCTACATAGTTTGAATTGTTCTCTTTGAGGACCCTCCTACCGTGACTATGCCATATATATATATCTTCAAAATGAAAACAACTGAACCCATTTTCATATTTGGGAATAACAAAAAAGTATTAAAGAAAAATAAAAAATTTAAGGTTTGTGCATTGTCGAACACATGAGTACAAGTGCATGGCATAAAATTTTGTAATTGTGAACTAGTAAAACCCTTTCCATGTATGCCAGTAACAATCAAATAAAAAAAGCATTTCGTAGATAGAACTATTTTGCATGGAATAATATAATAATATGATTGCATCCCATAATATCTTTGATTTTCATATTTGTGAATAACATGAGAATTTTATAAGCAAATTGCAGAGTTAAAGTTTGTGCAATGAGCAAGACATGAATGCAAGTACATGGCAAAAACCCTCGAAATGATAAACCTTAAAACCCTATAAATATTTCATAGTAACAATCAAATATATTGTAACAATGTTTCATATTTTGGAATAACAAACAAATGTAAAACACAAAGTGCAGAGTTAAAGTTTGTGTAATGACGAACACACGAATACAAGTTCATGGTAGAAAACTAGTCAAACTCTTTTTATATTTCATCAAACATGTCTAGTAGTAATGAAAAACTATTTAAACCAGTCAAACCCATTTCATATTTCATATAAGGAAGCAAATATGAAAAACATAATGCAGATTAAAATTCATGCAATGAAGAAAAGAAGATTAGGAGTGCATGGACGAGTGTAGAGGAAAAGAAAACTAGTGAAACCCTCCCCACATTTCATTTTATTAATCTTTCTGAAAGACGATTTTTTGCAAAGAATTTTTGTGAAAAAAATAAGTGCATGGTAGAATACCATCATATTCAAGGACACTAGTACAGGCTGAGTGAGGTTAGAAACCTCACCTAAAAGAGAAAGGGAGCTCTTGAGAGTGCAGAACCGAATGAAGAAGCGTGAATAGTCTAACAATGAAGCATGGAGAGTCAAACTAGTATCAGTGCCTAACGATATGAACACTCGAGAATAAACACAAACAATAGAAATGAGAGTGAACGGGATATGCGAGTATTTGGAGCATTGAATGAACCTTGATCTTCAAATCACACGCCTGATAGTCTGAGAAAATGTGAAGGGACACGTAAGGCAAGTTGGTCAGTGGAGGTAACAAATGAGGTAGCGAGCGATTAATGCTCTAAAGTGTTTGTTTAGGGTGGTGAGGCTATTGTGGACACATGGTCGTCTGATCCAATATACGTAGATATGTTCATTGACTAAGTAGGCGAATGGGCTCCACTTTCGAGTGGAGGGAAAAATAGGCTCATTTTGGACAAGTCGAACTAAACAGTGTGTGACAGGTGACAAGGTGCTCGAATTTTTTAAAAATAAATATTATGCCCAATGCACAAGTGGCAGGATGGCATGGTGGGCAAGTTTTTAAATTTTTTTGGTCCATGTGGACTGCCATCTGGACCTCCAAAGTTTGCATGCCCTACTTTGGGCCCCTCTCCCCTATATGTATATAAATAATATTTGGACACTAGATATATATTCCAAACTCCATTTGCAATATGAATTAAACATAACTTAAAAGAATATAGTCAAATTATAAATTCCACCGGCGTACCCATTGCACACGAGAGCGTGATTGTTGGTTATGTATAAAGCATGTGAAGCTACTTGCCTCTCCATAGTGTGAATGCAGAAAGAGTCATAAGTTTGTGCGGCATTGACTAGTACATAATTCCAGACATTCCAGAACGCAAAAGTCATTCAAGATCAAGAATTGAATGGACGTGCATACATAGAGTACATCTACTTGCCTCTCCTTAGTGTGAAAGCAGAAAGAGTCATAATTTTCTGCGCCATTGACTATTGTCCCACGTGTTAGACTTCCAGAAGCGTTATACTCAATGATTTCTGATAAAGAATCGCCGGACCAGATTTGGCATAACACTAAAGTAAAGTCAGTCAAGATGAAGAATTGAATGGATTTAATTTTGCCGTTTTGTCTGACCCCAATGTCAAGCTCTATCCAGAAGAAACGATTGAAATTAGCAGAAGTCACGCGTACAAATGAATGTTTGAGAATGCTCCAGCAGAAGTTTATTTACTTAGAATTTTTTTTCTTGTTTTAAATATTTAGTCAATGATAAGACAATTACAGATAACAATATTTTACACTCTAAGTTTTTATAATTATAATAGTAGGACATTTTTTTCTTAGTGGATAATTTTTTTCTTTCATGAAAATGAAAAGGGTTTATAAAACAATATCTCTAAGATTTTAGGATTGTAAATTATTTTCAAATTACAAATTTATTATTTTATGTGAAAATGAAAAGGGTTTATAGAAGAATATCTCAAAGATTCTAGAATTGTAAATTATCATTTTCATTGCAAATTTATTATTTTATTTACAAATTTTATATATATAGAAAAATTATTACAAATTTCACGTTTTATATCATTTCTTCAATCTTAAAATTAAAATGCACTCTATACTTCATCACATATATAGTGATTTTATTAATTTCATATATCTTTTATAAATTAATGTCTAAAAATATTGGTCAATTTATGATTGGAGGTTGTAAAACACAATGGGAGGTGACTACATGATTTATGAAACCTCTAACCCTCACAATGTTGTAAAACCTTCTACACAATGAAGGCAAATGAAAACCCTTAGAAACCCATAAATAAAAACCCATCTTTGCAACCAAATTGAGGTGAGGGGTTTCTAAATGATTGGGTTGTTACTTGTGAAGGGTTTTAAAGCATTATGTGGGTTGCATGTTTCATAAAACCTAGTGTTTTGTAACTTGGAATTTTATAAAATAGTATGAATGTCTTGAAAAGCTTTTGTTATTTAGACTATAGGAATGTAATGGAAGGCATCGTTTTGTAAACACCTAGTTTTTTCCAGCAACCATTAACACTTTGTGTTTCACCATTGTCAACAAGTTTATTCATTATTACCAATAATGGCAAGAAATTTGTGTTCTTGCTATTGTAATGCATACCTACATATAGAGGCTTAAAAACCACAAGGGCTTGAGATATGATATTATTATATGTAAGTTGGTAAAGATGGAAACATTCAACACATACTCTTAAGTTAGTTATGAAGATAAATTGTGTAATTAAGTATATTAGGTAATGAGTGGGCTACATGGGTTAAGTGGTTACCCCTCCATGATGTTATTAGATAGATGTTTATATATAAAAAATGAAAATCATTATAAGGATATCTGGAGAGTGTGTGATGAGCTTAAGATCTCTTGGAGATATAACATAGAGTGGATTCTTCCTTAAAGAGTACTATCTAGTGTTACTCTACCTCAATAATTTATTCTATTTCTAGCTATAAAGAATATTTAAATATCACAATTTAATTTTTAAATCAATAATTTTTATTTTTTTTATAAAATTCAATTCATAAGGTTGAATAATTTAACTTTAATAAATTTAAAAATATTTGAATTGACATTCAATTTCAAAGTAAAGCTATAATAATTCATTATAGGTGAATTCTTTCTTTAAGAATGTGGACAAATATATGAAAACCATGTAAATATGTAACCACTCAAAGGTCAAGTATGATATGGATCTTCAATAAGATAACTTTTATATTTAGTGCAATTAAAATATAAATATATTATAACTATTTTCTATTAGATACCAAAATATATTAAACTTGATACTTTACTTCTATCCATTTTAAAATGCATTCACACCAATAAAATCATTGTCATTATCACTCCTACAACCCTTTTTTTAAAGCACATATTTTACTTACTACCATATGGTAGTGTATGGTAGTGTTCCTTTTCAACTCATTGAGATAAATGTTTTGTTTTGAAATTTATATTATATTTTATTTTTGCACATTTTTTATCATAATTCATTGTTGAATTTTATATTAAAAAGTATCTTTTTCAACTTTCAAATATATATTTAAATTTATTTTATTTTAAATAATAATTTAGTGTTGATAGGTTAAATGAATAATATACACATTTACAATTGAAGTCTCAAAATATATATATATATATATATATATATATATATATATATATATATATATATATATATATATATATATATATATATATATATATATATATATACATATACATATATACATATATATATATACATACATATATACATATATATATATACATATATATATATATATATACATACATATATATATATATATATGTAGGATATATATATATGCATATATATATATATATATATATATATATATATATATATATATATATGAAAGAGTGTTTTCATTCTAGTAAATTGGAAACTACTCATACTTTAATGACCTTTAATAGATATTTTTAAAACATTTTAATTGCATTTTTATAACATATGTAAGATATTGTCTCATCCATGATCAAACATGGGAACTATTGGAAGTGAATAATTTATTTTACAAGGAATTGATAAGATGTTTCTAGAGTAGGTACTTTTTGTAATAAATTAATAAGAGTTTACAAATATCCTTATTTTCTTAAAAAGATATTGATCAATTTTTTTTTTTTTTACAAGTTCTATGACTACTATAAGTTGTAACTAGATGGTAGTTCTATATATATTATTGATCATCCTTATTATCAAGAAGAATATATTTTTCTCTTTGAAATGTGTATGGATCTCAATATTAATGTCAATTTTTAGTAGAACATCAAGAAACCAACTTTTGTTTAAATAGTAAAGTTGTGAGACATTTGCATAGTTTCCATTTGCAAAGTCAAGGTCTAAGTTTGTCAAAAAATCGTATTTCAGACTTGAAACCTTGGGATGCACATTATCATGTTTTATTCTTCTCATCCATCTCTTAAGTATTCAAGTTGAGAGTAGATCTTGTGATTTTTCCATTTAATCGAAACCAACTTTTTGAATTTTAATTTTTATACAAAAGATGAGGGCTTACATTCCCCAATTTAATTAACCAAAGAAAAGTAAGTCAAGATGAAGAATTGGATAGACGTGCATTCAATTTAATTTTGTCCTTTTGTATTAGACTTCTAGAAGCGTTATACTTAGTGATTTATGATAAAGAATCTCCGAACCAGATTTGGCATAACACTAAAGAAAAGTCAGTCAAGATGAAGAATTGAATGGATTTAATTTTGGTCCTTACGTCTGGCCCCATTGTCAAGGTCTATCTAGAAAAATGATTGAATTTAGCAATTGTGTGTTAATGGAGTCACGCATACAAATAAACGTCAACCTTGGGAGTGATTTCTGATTTGGCATAAGACTAAAACTAAAACAGAAAGAAAATTCAGCCAAGATCAAGAAGCGTTATACTGTAAACATCAGTGATTTCTGATAAAGAATCTCCAGACCAGATTTGGCATAACACTAAAAGTCAGTCAAGATCAAGAATTGAATGGATTTAATTTAGTCCTTATGCATAAGTCAAGCTCTATCCAGAAACAACGATTGAAATTATCAATTGCATGTTAATCAAGTCACGTGTACAAATGAACGGTTCTTAGAAAAAATTCTAATCAAAGTACCTTAAATCTGATGTCTAGAATATAGCATGATTTTCCTTTAGAAAATATGGTAATTTTCCCTACATTAATCTATTTTGATAGAATTTTTCAAACATTTCCATTGCATTTTATTAAAATATGTGGAGTATTGTCTCTTCCATGATCAAACATGGAAAATGTTGAACCAATAATATAAGTGATTTGTTGCATCCTCGTAGCATATGCGCATTTTCCTAAATTAATAAGAGCATGGAAATTTTAGTCTTATCTAAGAAATTATGAATTATTTTTTTCCTCTTGTGGGTGTTATGGCTATTGTCACTACTATTTGTTGAACTAAATGGGAGTTCTTGAAGTATTGTTGGACATGCCATATTATTGAGAGAAAAATTATGTTCTTTTTTTAATTTGCATGGATCTTCATATTAGTGCCATTTTATAGTAGAACATGAAGCAAAACAATTATGATTTTGGTGAATATATATGTATCACCATAAATTTTAAAGGCCAACACTATAACCTAAGGCTAGATAATGTGAACATATGTGATGAATGATACTTATGTGTAGAGGTCAAATGGAACAAGTTTTTTGAAATTTTTAGAGATGATGTAGAAAGATAAGTAGAATTTATCTTGGGAAAAATCACATGGTTAAACATGCTTGAGTTGAATTAGTATTGGGATGGATGACCTCTCAAGAAGTCTTGGTACTTCACTCTGATGAGCATCACCTTGATGCAGTGAGTGCTAAGTGAACCATTCACATGAGCATGAGAGATGGGTTAGTGTGAGCCACTATTCATGAAATAAGATTAAGGAGTGACTCAAAAAATATGTTGTTGAATCCTCATAAAACATTATTGTTCAATATATTATAAAAAAATGCCTACTACTTGGAATTGGATGAGTTAAAGGGGTTCAACAAAGAATGGTTAAGAATAACACCACATGTTGAAGATGTTACAAATGGGTTTGTAAGCTAACTAGATTTGATCTTGAGAAAAATGCCTACTACTTGGAATTGGATGAGTTAAAGGGGCTCAACAAAGAATGCTTCATAAGAAAACCACTTGTTCAATGAAGATGTTACAAATGGGTTTGTAAGCTAACTAGACTTGATCTTGAGGGAAATTCCATGTTTAAGCACCTGCTCGAGTCGAAGTAGTACTTGAATGGGTGAACTTTTGGGAAGTCTTGATTATTCACTCCTATGAGCTTCACCTAGACATAATGAGTGCTAAGTGGATGATTCATCGTATTGGGATATGGGTTTGTGTGAACCATTACTTATGAAATATGAGTCAATGAATTTAACTAAAACCTATGTAGTTTAATCTTAATCTAATATCATAAGTTGATACATTGTGAAAAGATTCTACTACTTTTCATTAGATGAGCTAAATAGACTCTATAATGAATGATTAATAAGGCACAACATTTGTCATTTTTTTTTAAATGTCTAGTAAACCAAGTGGACTTGATCTTGGGGGAAAATGAATGGTTAAACACATTTTAGTTGGAATAGTACTGGGATAGATGATTTCTTAGCAAGTATTGATGCTTCACCCCTACAAGCATCACTTGGATGCAATGAGTGCTAAGTGGAACAATAATGCTCATGAGAGATGGGTTCTTGTGAGCCACTACTCATGAAATGGGTCAATGGTTTTGATTCAAAAACTACACTATTGAATCCTTCTGAAACATTACAATTTGATAAATTACAAAAATACCTCCTACTTGTCATTGGATGAGCCAAAGGGGATCTAAAATGAATGGTTCATAAGGCACAACACTTGCTAAAATTTTCAGAAATATAGTACTAAGCCATGAGGACTTATTCTTGGAGGAATAACCATGGTTAAGAATGCTTCAAGAGTTTATGTAGTCTTAGGATGGGTGACCTCCTTGGAAGTGTAATGTTTCACCCCATGAGCATCACCTAGATGCATTAAGTGCCAAGTGGACCATTCATGCTCACGAGTGATGGGTTCATGCGAACTACTACTCTTGAAATATGGGTTGATGAGTTTGACTCAAAGAATAAGGAGATGAATCATGATAAAACATCACAAATCGATACATTATGAAAAATATTCTACTTTTTATCATTAGATGAACTAAAGAGACTCAATAATAAATGGTTAATAAGACACAATACTAGTTAAACATTTTGCAAATGTGATGGTAAGCTAAGTGGACTTAATCATGAAGGAAATTTCATGGCTAAGCATGCTTGACACAATAGCTTATAAATGAACTATTCATACTAATAAGAAATGAGTTTGTATAAACCACTATTCATTAAGATACACATTAATAAATCTGACTTAAAAACTACACAATCAAATTGTGATATATCATAATAATTTAATACATCATAAATGTACTTCATACTTAATTAATTAAATCTAGATTATTAAAAACTAAAACTAAATATAAACATTAACCATTTTAATTGAACAATAGTATCTCGTAGAATTGCATCAAACGAATGCATAAACAGATACATAAATATATGTCCTCTTTGAAGGGACTTCAGCGACTTGAGTTTAGCTAATTGACTTTAGCGACTTTAATTCCGACTAATTAACTTAATGGGTATCATAACGGGTATCAGTGAAGTCATACAACGCCCTGAAATGCATGGCCATCTCGTGGGACATGCCTTGGGGAAGTCCACCATATTGGGCTTTCGGATGAGTTTCATTAATTTCCAGATGGTATCTTTGAGCTCAGTTGAAGCTGGATTGTGTGGATCAAAGACACTTGTACTGGAGGAATTTGGAGTCTTTCACGATGGGAAGGACTAAGTAGTGGTAGTCTTTCTTAACATTCCTTTTACGTTGTATAGATTGACTAGGAGGAGCGTACCAACAAACCTTTCTCCTTTTAAACCAATCAAACGAGGACAGATAAAGGATTTTATTTATATAAGTCAAATTACTTAGACGACATGCGATTAGGAACCATTCTCTTTTTATTTATTTATAAATTTATGGATTTTAAATATGTGAGTAATTAGGGGGAGAAGCTAATCTACCGACAAAACGCACCTATGTATGTAACATTATAACATAACACCCCATCCTCCATCCCCCATCCTACGTGTTGGACAAAACTCACTGAAGGAAAGACTTGATGGACCATGCTGACAAACGTTTAGGCATGTGCCATTTGGAGTGTTGTCACCTGTCCCATCACCGAAAAAGTGTGGCAGCATTGGTGGGTTTTTCAAAATTAAAAATTAGATGGAAAAAAGCCCCAAAAGTTGTGATTTTCAACATTCATATTTTGGAAGTTGCGAGGGAGTGCAGAAGGGAGTTGCAGGCATTTAGAGGCTGAAGCAGAGTGTACAATCTTCATACCAAAATGTAGTTGGTAGGCGTGGGTAGCTAGCTAGCAGGTATGTATATCTGCCAAAAATATATGCCATTTTTCCATTTTACCTAGGAATCATTAAGAATTGAATGACTATTCATTGTGAAGATGGGTTTTCAGTGATGGGTTTTCAAGGGTTTTCCTTGTGAAAAGGGGTTTTCATTTGAAATGTGGAGCTGTTTATGTGCTTTTGTGTTGAGGGATTTTAATTTTGCCATTTTTTATGTACTCCTTGAATAAATTAAATGACTATTCATTGTGAGGATGGGTTTTCAGTGATGGGATTCCAAGGCATTTTCATTTGAAATGCAAAATTGTTTATGTGCTTTCGTGTTGAGGGTTTTATAATTCTTCCATTTCAATGTTCTTAATGATTAAATAAATAACATTTAGAGAAACCAAAAAGGAAAACACAATGTGATTTCTACATCGATGAGTTTTCAAAATCATAATTTGGAATGGACAAAAAGCCCAAAATGTCACCATTTTTGACATTCTCATTTTCAAGGTTGTGAGGGTTGTTTGTAAAGGGTTTTAAAACATTAGGTGTGTTGTTGTTTGTAAAGGGTTTTCAAACATTAAGTGACTTGCAAGTTTTGTAAAATCTAGTGTTTTGCAACCTAGAATTTTACAAAATAGTATGAATGTCTTGAAATGATTTTGTTATTTACTCTATAGGAATGTAATGAAAGACACTATTTTATAAACACCTAGTAAGGTATTTAGCTTCAGTGTGTAGAGGGTTTTACAACATTGTGTGGGTTGGAGGTTTCATAAAAAATGTAGTCACCTCCCAATGTGTTTTCCAACCTGCAATCATACTGTGCATGTATATTTGGATCATATTAAGAAATTGAAATGCAATTTTTACTCTATGTAAGACTTGTTATAAATTTTGAAGGTTCCTTTCATTAAATTCGTACTGTCTCAATAAAAAAATATTTTCAACACATTCATATTGTTTTGTAAAATTCCAAGTTGGAAAACATTGATTTTTGGAAATAATTGAATTTTCTCACAGAAAAATCTAAAGATCGCAAAGCAGAGCAACCCTTCAAAAACGTCTAAAGGAAAATTTCCATAAATTAAGGAGGATTTACCCCCAACATGCGGCTAACTACGGTTATTTTAAATTTATATACTACTATACATACCTTAGGGAGGAGCTAATCTCCCAACAAAACACGCCTATGTATGGAACATTAAGCATAACATAACACCCCATCCCTAACTACATTGTAACATGGATCTCTGCAATAGACAACCATGAAATCCAGTCTGACAATAGCAGTAGTGTGGTGAAAGCCAATGCCTTAGTATGTTCTTTTATCACTTTTTGTTGCATAATTTGGAGTGTTTGTGAAATATTTTTTTTATCATAGTTTTTTAGTCGATAGGCTACATATAGAGTGAGGTTTTAGTCGAGACCTATCTCATGCCCCCAAACCTCTTTTTCTATTTGATAAACCTCGCTTGAAAGCAGGATTGAGTGATCATCAGCATTGGATTCACTTTCATATCACCCTTTTCACCTTCAAACATGCGCAAAGATATCTTGCAAAGTACGTCAGAGAAGGAAGGAGAGTTATTGCAAAATTGAATGTAGTATTAACTGCTACCTTTAATCTCACCTAACACTTTCACTACCACATTACGATATTTCCTCCATACTTATCTTTTGTCATGATATTTTCATTACATAGGTGACCGCCATTGAAATTAGAAGATTTGTTGAAGAAAAATCTTCATAGTTGTCATTTGGCATGTGAATCACTTGCATATCTACTCCACCGATAGCATATGCAGTAAGAAGTGCTTTCCCATTTCTCTCATTTGGTTTTTCCTAAGGGTTTTAGTGTTTGGCATCCAACATAAGGACAAATCATGGGTAGGTGTAGCTAGAAAATACCTTTCAAGCCTGGATGTCTCTTTGAATCACAAGCAACTTAGTCTCTTATCTAATTTGTGTAGAAGTTCTAGGCACATAGGGTTGTGGAAGGTTGCTTGGAGTGAATGGAGGCTAGAAGTGGCCATCAAACTACACCCCCGTCCATTACTCAGTTATACGTTGCAACTGTTGGTCCATATGCGAAGGTACAAGAAGAGGACGACTGGTTAAAGCATCCAAAAAGGGAATATTTCTCAAGTTTGACCTAGTGTTAGAGTGAATGATAGGCATTGTGTTATCTAGACTAACTGGTTGTAGAAAAGAAGTATTGGAAGATGTTTTGTTCTGTGGGTTCTTGTGCTTTGATAGTTTTGAATTTATGAGGTAGTATTTGCATAGGATAGGGCCTATCTTGACACAAGAATCCCTCTCCTTATATTTTGATTAATTTTGCTATGGTTAGATACAAGAATTTCTAGGCCTGTTTACATATATCATAAATGCAAGGTTTATGGGTGCAAAGTAATAATAAATAAACCATTTTTTTCTTCCAATATCCAGTGCAAGAGTGCATAAGGAAAAACTATATTCTTATATTTCTTCTATGATTTTTGTACCCTTATATCCATATCATGCAAAGATAACTACACCTTTTCAATAATAGGCATGCACAATGAGTACTACTCATGCCTTACCCAAGCTTGATTCTTTTGTTGATGCTCTGGATTTTTTGCTTTACTCACTTCACAAATCTCATTTCAAATGCATTTAAAACATTTAAAATAATTTCATTTAGTATATAGATATCTATCAACTGTAAGTGCACCACTTATGCCATGCATTTGGCCATCTATTCCACTCATATACTGCATCATATTTTTCCACATTTTAGATTAAAAAAATAAGATACTACATCACAATGTTACATTTTGAACACAACAATTTATGCACCAATCCTCACATATCATATTTTAAGGATAAAGTGTTAGATGGTGATCATATTCTAATATAGATGATGTAATTCCCTACCTATCTACAACCATAAACAAATTGCAACTTGAGATAAGCAACTAACTACTGAGGTCACAACAACACATGATTTTGGTGCAAATAAATAAAAACATGGTGGTTTTTAGTTGTATTTAATACTAGCATGATAAGGTTTGAGGTAACCAAGCAAGCCCCTTTTACATGGTCATGCATGCGAACTCATGCACTAATTCTTAGGCATGGTTATGTTCAGTAATTTTGGTAAAGACTATTCTTTTTATCCCAGGTTTACTTCATTACTATTTTGGATTGCAATCCCAACCTATCCAATGTAGTCAAAACTAAACGAGTTCGAGAATTTTTATCTCTTTTCTTCTTATTCATGAAGAATATAGATGTATATGTATGTATGTATATGCATAAACAATGTAGCATTTATTTTGTTCTTAGTTGCACATAGAAATAGGTATTCACCATGTTCTATCAATCATTGCTGACAAGAATCATTTTCTTTGTCTTCTATGGCTATGGATCTCCACTTGCAACACTCATAACAAGGAGTCATTCAATTAATAATTAAAGATTTTCAGATATATATCTTCATAGTTGATGGAGAGCATCTAGGGTGTAGTGCTTAGTCTTGTTGCATTCATCTAAGAGAGTCCTACTACATGTTTTCATATAGAAAATATGCATGTAGAAATAAATTATTTGGTGATTCACAGTCTTTTTCAATGAATAAAAGCATACATACCAAGCAAGTAATAGTTGATACTGCATCAACACTATATAATTATCTTTCTCATGATAAAATCTTTGAACATATTTATTCTTTGCAATCATAATAATACTTTATCTCTGATGGGATTAATTGTAGTATAAATCAAATTTTGTATCTTTGATTGTATCATTTCTTGTACACTCTAAATGTCCCTTATGAATGTCATTTAATCATAGTTGTGATATCCTTATGATAGACAGATTTAGAATTTTATATGCCATGGAAGTAATTAGGAGACTAGTTGCAAGTGTATAAATTTCATGAAAATCTTCTTTAGACAAAGGCTCAATAATCCCTTCAAATTATAAGAGTTGTTACTTCTAAGTGAATCTTTGGACATTGAAAAAGTATAAGAATATTGTTTGTAATCGAGCTCTTTAGCTCTCATTGTGGGTTGGGTTTAAACAGAAATTGTATTAACCATAGTAAGTTGCTTTGAATAACAATCATATCTATGATTGTATCCTATAGAGAAGGTTGTTGCCTTGAATATTGTTATTTTTTGGCAGTTTTGAAGGTAATTCAAATATTTATTCAATACATCTGCAACAATAAGTTTGACAAAACTTTGATTAAATTCAATTGTTTTCTATCAGTGAATGAAGAACTTTGGAAGTTTTCTATGTACAACACTTAAGGTTGAAGTCATTACATTATTAAAATAAACTTCTACAGATTTATGTGAAAATCATAAACTAGCCTAAGTAATTTTATTGACCATTGACCAATGGCCCTGTTTCTGCCATAAAATATATGTAGGCTACTAATCAACCATTATTTGGTTACAAGGATCATAGACACACTCTCTTCCTTCTTTGCAGACCCATTAATCTCACCTTCAACAACATCATTCCCATCTCCCATTTTTGTATCAGTCCTATTCTTGCTTTCCTTGTGCTATTTTACTTTGATGGGCGTAAAGACTAAAACCCTACTAGGGCCACCATGATTAGCATTCTAGAACACCACAAGCACCCATCCTCTATTAGAATAAGCAAACCTCACCAATTCCTCAAGGGTGTCTATCTAGTTGGCAAAAAATTCTCGTTTGATTTGGATTTTTGTGAAAATCATAGTAAATGCATTCAAAATTGGATTGATTTCCCAATCAAATAAGATCTCTCAATCAAATCAAATCAGATCTCCCAATCAAGTCAGATCTCTAGTGGCGATCAAATCAAAATTTAACTCACAACCAATATTTTTGTTTAAAACATTGCAAAAATCCATCTCTGCCTGAAAGAATCCGATATTTTTTATTTACTTTTCACTCGTCATAAACTAGATTGAAGCAATAGTTGCAGGGAGATCGATATTGGTTAGTCTTAAAAATAATCTTTTCTTTTGTAGCTTTCTGTAATATCATTCTTGCCAACTCTCCACTTTTTTCATCAGCATCATTGACAACATGCCATAGTTTGATCAGAATCTTTAGAATCTATACATGGTGAGATCATATTATTTTGTTATTTATTTCATTCTAAATCAATTGTTTTTATTTGTTAAATGAAGGTTTTCTGTGTGAACTACCTCCAACTCTGCTTGAGCACTCCCTTGTATTTCTTCATTTGAAATACCAACTCCACCATACTCCACTTTGTAAGTGGAGCTACTGTCTCTTTGGTTAACAAGGGACCATTTCCTGTTGTGCAAATAATCCCCGTACAAGATATAATTTGAAATAGAAGATCATTTCATATTCAAATCATGAAAAAAATTGAAAAAATAATAAAATGACAAAACAATAAAATAACATAAAAAAAATCATGTGCCTGGAAAACCATGACTGCCAGGAGAAGCAATGAGCCAATTTGTGCATTTGAATATTTGTGCATCTGAATTTGAGGTTCAAAAAATGAGTCTGAACCATTTAGCCAGAGCATAAACAAAACATTATAATGCTTTACCAAAGTGTAGAGACTATCATCATAGTATCTCACTCTAATTTCCCACCTGGGAAACAACTCGGGCGTTCCACCAACCAAAAAACTGTTCTAGGTATAGCATAAAATATGTGATTGAATCTCAATTTTTAGGAGGTATCTTTCTAACATGCAATGAGGATGTCAAGATTATTTGTCTTAAATGAATATACTCAGCTGCCATTGAATAATTGAAAAAGCTATTATTAGGTTGTCAAGAAATCAGAGCATTATATTTCTAGACATCAGTGAATTTGTACACTTTGCAACAATGAACCTTAGCCAGAGAAGCACTTTGTAATTAGGTGCAAACTGTATTTTGAGATCCATGACAGATTTTATTGTCTCTTCAGAATAATTCAAAGTTTTTTTCAAGCTCTTATTCATTATTCATTATTCAGATTAATGATTAATGATGTGTAGGTCAATTCATGAGAGAAGTGACCCAATACAGGCATAGCCTTCTTGACTATCATCAGGGCTCATTGCTTCTCCCAGCAGTCATGGCTTTCCAGGCACAGGATCTCAACAACAACATAGCATGTTGACTTGATTTATTTTTTTGTATGCTAGCCACCTAGGATGATCTTTGAAAGCAAGTTCACATCTAATTTGTTTTTATTTTCTATTTTTCTTAGATTAAGGTTATTATGCTGAGAGGCGTATTGAGTTGTAGAGGGAAGAATATTTATCTGTAAACATTAACCTATTTCAAAAACTTTGACGTACAACTGGCAGTTTTTGAAAACGAAGAGGCACGAAGATAACTGACGCAAAAACATTCCATCACCTTGCATGCGAATTGGCGCTGGCAGCCGTTTCAAATCAAGAAAATGAGCTTTTATATGATTTTGAACCATAAACCGTTTCAAATCTTCTTCAATAGCGCTCGCAAGTTTGGCTTTAATAATATAATGGTAGAATGGAAGCTTCTGCAAAGTTTATAATATGGATTTACCATTGCTGGCCCTGTGTCTACAGAACGGGGGGTCTTGGCTTTGTAAGCTCTGTTTGGTTCATTTTTTCTGATAAATCAAATTGTAATGTTGTTCTGGAATTTAAAGTCATAACTATAATATCACTTCTTTCTTAAATGTTATAATTAAAGTATTCTTCCATCAAATTTACTCAAGATCTATACTTTCCCTCTGTTAATTACTTTAGTATTCAACATTTAGATATTTTTTGTTGGTTTTAAAACTGAATTCTATAGCTTGGTCTGCTGCAATTCACATCTGTGTAGGCAATCATGGAGGTCGTGGGAAATGTGAAGGATATTCATGTGATCGATCTGGGGATTCGAACCGGGTGGTAATAAATAATGTTGATGCAGTATCTTTCCCTCACAACCACTTCCTCTTCATTCGAGCTTCTCAAAATCACAGCAGCTGGAATGGCCATGGATGAACTGAAGGTTAGCGTCCGAAGAATTGACAAGTTTGCTAAATCCTTGGTGGTTCTATTTTCTTACAGAATGGTGGAGATCTCAAAAATCATACTCTCTCTCACTCCTAAACTGGCCCACTCATTTACTTTAGATATTAATACTGTTATTTTATCAGTACCCAACTTGCTCAATCATTTACTTTTGATATGAAATCTATGTTGTAATTTATAATATAATGTTACTATTAAATGCAAGAGCAAGTTTATAAAAAGTAAGAAATCTTGCCTTGTTCATATGTATAGTTTCTCCTCCTTAATTTGCTTTACAGGAGATCTAAAAAATGAAAGCAAATACAGTTTGAAAAACCTCCTTCACATTTGGCTTATACAGGCCAGCATGTGGATAGATATTTTCCATTAAAATGCCTAATGCTGTAATTTGTTTGTCCATGTTAGTGCCATGAGTATTTGATACTCTTTGTTGATCAGTATTTGGCTAATGTTGTTTTCTGCTACTTTACTTTAATCAGATTCTCTCCATTAATAAATATGCATTGGATAGTTTCTTTCTAAGACTTGCATTTATTTATTTATCATAATGATTCAGCCTTTCTTTGGAAGGAAATATTTTATTCATTCAAAGAATGTGTGTCCAGGCAATATTTTGGTGAATGTGGAAACTTGTAATACATTTTGGAGATTCCCATTTCGACTCATATAGGGAGGAACCTGTATTTTCGCTTTATAATAGTCAATCGTATTTGTGTGAAATTTTTTAAAGCACTTTCAATAAATCCATTTTCATGCATGTATTTTAATCCTACAATCTAGAGTCCACATTTCTTTGATGCAATTGTCTCATGCCATCTACACTTTCACATTTGCATGCCAACCTATCATGACTTTTCCAACTTTAACCTATTTAGATACATTCTTTCCTCCTTTAATTATTAAATGATCTTTGCATGCATCTTTCTTTTGTCCAAAATGGGTTTAAATGATCTATTATGGTTTATTTAAATGAAAAAATTTCTTCAAATACTTCTTTATATTTGGTAGTCTATTTTGAATTCTAATTAAAATCTTAATAATTTTCTCAAAATTAAATACAGCTGGAATATTTTAGTTTATATATATATATATTCTAAAATTTTAAAAATCAAGTATAAAATAAATATTCTATAATTATAAAAGTAAGTTTCTAAATTAAAAAATATTCAATATCTTTTTAAATTAAGGATTTTTTTATGCTTTTTATGTAGATTTATTTAAGTAATCTTTTCCAATCAAAATAATAATTATTTATAAAAATAATATATTAAAAAATAAATTAAATCATTAGAAAAAAATTGTTTCTAAAATTTTAAAAATAAAGTATGAAAGAACTTTCCTAGATTTACTATTGCATAGAAAAGTAACTTTCTAAATTAATATTCTTAAAATTAAAAAATAGTGAAAATATTCAAAAAAGAAAAATATTATTTGATGTCATTGTAATTTTTTTTTTAATAATAGAATAGAAATAAAATAATAAAGTAATGAAAAACAATTGTTTTTTTTTAAAATTATAAATTAATGTATCTAAAATTAGAAAAATAGAAAATTAAATATTATAAATTTAAGAATTTACTATATATTTTATTGTACAAAAATATGGCAACTTAAATATACAATCTAATATAAAGGATTTTTATAATAAGTGAAAATGTAAAATCAATTTCAAATTATAAAATTATATACAAAGAAAATATAATAAATTTATTATGATACATAAAAAAAATTAATATATTAAATATTAAATATATATTAAATATTAATATATATAACATATTAATATATAAAATACGTCAAGAGTTATCCTTTTCAAGGTGTCTATTTTTAGCACTTTTTTTAGTGCAATATGTGCTTGAATAATGATAACTCTCAGCGTATTTTATATCTATTAATATTTAATATATGTATGCTAGTTTATCTTCTCATTTTCAAAGATTGGGAAATGTTTTGAATTAATTATAATCTTAGAATAGATGCGATCTTTTAAAACTAAGTATAATTGAATTAATCATCTAAACAAATGGATATAGATGAATTTCACTTGAACATAGTTCTCATGGATTTATTGGCCATGTGTGGTTTTAAAGCTTTGTCCGGATGTAGCGCAGTGCACTTTATTAACCTAAAAATTCTTGGGAATAGATTGGCTTTTACAAGTGTTAGATGTTTTCAGCAAATTGATGCATTTCATATGTAGTTGGGTTTTTTATGCAACTAATTTATTATTGTTGTTGCTTAATAGATTTGTCTGTTGTGGGATTGATCATACATGCATTACTTGTGTTGGGTTAGGTGAAGCCCAAATTAGCATGTTGCCTTCATAATTCGAAATGTTCTCATTTTGTAATTACTTCTATTGGCATGTGTGACCAATTTTAAAGTTGTCTATTTCGAATGGATATTTCCATTAATTGGTGAGAGACTGATTTATATAATTAAAGTTGCTGGCTGAATGTAATCAATTCAGAACTTGAGAATAATATGAGATAATTTTTGAGTGTGGACGTAGCAATCAAATTGATGGTGAACCACGATAAATTTGTGCTCTTGTTTTGTGATCAATTTCAATCTTTTATTTTTTGCAATATGTTTTTCATTTGATTCTGCAAATTATATTCAACAGTTGGTATCAGTGCAGGTTGGAGAAACTTGGTGCAGGAAATTGTGAAGAACTTCTACAGCCATGGAAGATGCAGACAAGTGGAAAATCAAAAAGTTTGCAGGACAAAATTTTGGCCTTTGGAAAATGCAGATGGAATCCCTTCTCATCAAACAAGATCTTTCAAATGCATTGGCTGACAAAGCCAAAGGGAAATGATCTCTATCAGATGAAGAATGGGAGAAGCTAGACAAAAAAGTAAGAGCTACAATTTTCCTATCATTGTCCAGCAATATCTTATTTAATGTCTTTATAGAGAAGACAACACAGAAGTTGTGGGACAAATTGTCCTCAATAAGGTATTTATTATGAAGAAATTGTATAATTTAAAAATGTGTGAAGGAGGGGTTATGTCAAATCATTTGAATGAATTTAATGCTTTAGTTACCCAGCTGATTTCTGTAGGCATTAATTTGGATGATAAGATCAAAGATATTTTATTATTGTGTTCTTTACCAAATAGATGCGAAGGTGTTGTGCTGGCAGTGAGCAATTCAGTGGCTACCAAAAGTAAGCTAAAATTTGATGATGTTGCAACCACTTTACTGAGTGAAGATATGTGGAGAAAAAGTCAAGAACCCTCATTTGGTGAGGCATTAATGGCTGTAAGTATCGGAAATAGAGGTAGAAGTAAAGAAAGAGGAAAATATAATAGTCGAAGGAGGTCAAAATCTAGATCACAGTCAAGAGGAAAAATAGGTTCCTGTTGGTTTTGTGGAAAGCCAGGCCACACAAAGAAAAATTGTTGGAATTATAAGAAGGCACGGGACACAGTCATTAAAAATCAAGCAAACATTGTAGGTGAAAAGGATGACGGTGTTTTGATCTTGGTTACTGGAGAAACAACTGCAGACTCTTGGATACTTGATTTTGGAGCTTCTTTCCATGCTACTTCTTATAGAAAAAGATTTTACAAATTTTCAAGAAGGTGCTTTTGGTAACATTTTTCTTGGTGACAATAAGGAATGTGAAATTGTTGGTAAGGGTGATATAGTTTTAAATTTAAAAAATGGAAATCAATGGATTTTAAAGGATGTCAGATATGTTCCTTTATTGAAAAGAAATTTAATTTATGTTAGTAAATTAATTGCTTTTGGGTGTGATGTTAAATTCTCTTTAAAAAATTGGCAAGTAACAAAAGGGATTTTAGTGATTGCCAAAGGCATGAAGTTGGGTAATCTTTATATTTTAAAATTCCATGATGAAGTGGGAGCTGCCATGATAGTCATGGACAACAATTCAGAAATTTGGCATAAGAGGCTTGGTAACATGAGCAAGAAAGGGCTTGAACTAATGCTTCAACGAGATCAGCTTCTCGGCTTGCAATCAGTGGATTTGCAGTTTTGCGAACATTGCCTCTATGGTAAACAAAGTCTGGCCAACTTTTTGAGGATAGGCCATGATCAGAAAGCTGCTCCTTTGGAACTTGTTCATTCAAATGTTTTTGGTCCTACGGAGGTAACTTCATTTGGTGGTGCAAATTACTTTGTCATATTTCTTGATGATTGTACTCGAAAAGTTTGGATTTACATATTGAATAAAAAATCAAAAGTTTTTTCAAAGTTTAAAATTTTCAAGGCTCTTGTTGAGAATCAAATAGGGCATAAGATTAAATGTTTGAAAACTGACAATGGAGAGTTTTTTTCCTTGGAGTTTGATAATTTATGTGTAGACAATGTCATTCATAGAATCAAGGTCATCCCATTCACTCCTCAAGAAAATGGAGTGGCTGAGTAGTTGAATCAGACAATTTTAGAGAGAGCTCGTTGTATTCTCTCCAATGCCGGGTTGGGAAAATAGTTTTGGGAAGAGGCATGCAACACTGCAGTATATTTGATCAACCATGCCCCATCATCTTGTTTAGATTTTGACATTCCTAAGGAGAGATGGCTTGGGAAGAGAATTTCCTATCATCACTTGTGGGTGTTTGGTTGTGAAGCGTTCGTGCATATTCCAAAAGAACAACTAATGAAACTTGATTTTAAATCAAAAAGGTGCATTTTTATGGGCTATGGAGAAGATCACTTTGGTTTTTGGCTGTGGGATCCCATTGCGAAAAAGATCGTTTGCAGTCGGGATGTTGTCTTCAATGAGAAAAAATTCTTAGGTTTGTAACCTCTAGATAAACCTTCTAATGAATATTTTGATGTTGATTTCTTTGACAATAATCGTGTCAAGAAAACTTCAGTTTCTTTCTCCCAGCCAATAGTAATTTCTTTGAATACTAGCACCCTTGTTCATTCCCAGTCATCTAATTTACATGCTTTTCCTTTACATGTTGATGCCCCCATTTATACTACCACTCTGTCAGTGCCTCCTTTGTTTAATCCTCAAGATCAAATGCAGGCTTCCCAATCTCAAGCACTTCCTTCCAAAAATCAAACGTAGCCTAAAGGAATGTCTGCGTTGTCTTATTCTTTTGATGCACACACAACCCTTGCAATTTAATTTGCTGTCCATAACAACTCAAACACAAGCTTCTAATGATAATTTGAAGTCCCCTTTGTTTGTTTCGATGCCTCCAACAACTAGCATGTATCCTTCACCAGTTATAGTACAGTTTATAGAAGGAAATCTGCCTTAATTTCTTCGCAACCTTTGGTCAAAGATACACAACCCGTGCACAAGATCTTAACTAGCCATTTCAACCTCTAGTGCAACCTTTAAACAATTCACGCCCTTCACAAAATAATGCACAATCTTCAATTTTGTTTCACATGCCCTCATCGCTACCTCTAATAAAACAAATGCCTTTGCTGAAAAATTCATAGCACTTGCAAATTCATTCGCTACTATCCCTGAGTATTTCACAGCCTTTCACAAGTTAGGTGCAGCCTCCAATACCAAATTCACTACCATTAACTTTTACTACACAGCCTCAAGAGGGAGCTGGTATTTATCACGAACAGGGTAGTGTGTAGGGGAGTACGCACAAATAGGGTAGTGGTGTAAATTTACAAAATAATGAGAAAAATGTATAGAGACAGGGTAATTTACAATCTAAAATTGGTTCTCAATTGAAGAGATCAACATGGAAAAGGAAACTACCACACAAGTATGATGATTTTGAGTTATTTTCTTCTGATAATTATGATGATGAATTATTGTTTTGTGGTGAGGCAAAGCTGGCGACATTTAAACAAGCTTGCAAAGATTTAAATTCGATCAAATGGATGGAGGCAATGAATGAAAAAATGGAGTCTTTGCATGCTAATGACACTTGGGATTTGGTTCCTCTTCCGCCAAATCAGAAACCTTTGAAGAAAAAATGGGTGTATCGTGTGAAAGAGGAAGAGGGAGATCATCAACATTACAGGGCTAGATTAGTTGTTAAGGGTTTTCCTTAGGAAAAAGGCATTGATTTCAATGAAATATTTTCACAAGTTGTGCGAATGACCACTATTCGAGTAGTGTTAGGCTTGGAAGCCATTTGGGATCTTGAACTTGAGCAATTAGATGTCAAAGTTGTTTTTCTTCATGGAGATGTTGAAGAGGAATTATATACATGGAGCAACTTGAAGGTTTTGCAAAACTGGATCAAGAGTATTTATATTGTAGATTGAAGCATAGTTTGTATGGGCTCAAGCAAGCCCCTAGGCAATGATATTTAAAATTTGACAACTTCATGAATCAACAACATTTCATTCGTTGTGATTTAGAACCATGTGTTTATTACAAGAAGCTTCCAAATGGTGATTTTGTCATTTTATTACTTTATGTTGATGATATGTTGGTTGCTGGAAATAGTGTGAGGATAGTTCGTGAGTTAAAACAACATTTATCTCAAAAAAATTCCATGAAGGATTTAGGGGCAACAAAGAGAATTCTTGGGATGATGAACATAATTAGAGATAGGAAAAAGAGAGAACTTAGATTATCTCAAGAAAAATATATACTAAAAATATTAGATAGATTCAATATGAAGAATGCCAAATCTGTGAGTACTCCTTTGGCTGATCATTTTAAGTTATCCTCAGCTATGTGTCCAAAAATAGAAGAAGAAAAAGAGTACATGAAGCGTGTCCCATACTCATCTGTAGTTGGCAGTTTAAGGTATGCCATGACTTGTACTCATCCGGATATTGCTCAGGCACTGGCAGTAGTGAGCAGATTTATGAGTAATCCAGGTAAACAAAATTGGAAGGCAATACAGTGGATATTCATATATTTGAAAGGTACTTTTGATCATGGTTTATGTTTTGGTGGTAAGGACATTCATCTACGAGGTTATGTTGATTCAGATATGACTGGAGATCTAGATAAAAGGTGTTTTACCACCGATTATGCATTCAATTTTGTTGGGGCAGTGATCAGTTGGGTTTCTCGATTGCAACAAGTGGTTGCACTTTCTTCTATGGAAGCATAATATATTGCTCTTTTTGAAAGGGCAAAGGAAATGATTTGGTTGCAACGATTGATAGGTGATTTGTGGCTTCAACAATCTATTTTTACTCTTTTTTGTGATAGAAATAGTGCTATTCACTTGTTAAAGAATTTAGCCTTTCATAATCGAACAAAGCACATAGAGCTACGATATCACTTCATTCACCATTGTATTGAAGAAGGCAAGCTACAGATGGTGAAAATTGACACAAAATTGAATCTAGCTAACATGTTGACGAAAGTAGTTCTGAAGGAGAAGTTCAAATTTTGTAGAGCTTCTCTCGGACTTGTGCAGCTCTGACATTAAGTCTACAGTGGTGGGATATATCTGAGTAGCAATTTGGTCTTCAAGTGGGAGATTGTTGGGTTAAGTAAAGCCCAAATTAGCATGTTTCCTTCATAATTCGAAATGCATTCTCATTTTGTAATTACTTCTATTGGCATGTGTGGCCAATTTAGAAGTTGTCTATTTCGAATGGATTTTTCCATTAATTGGTGACAGACTGATTTATATAATTAAAGTTGTTGGCTAAATGTAATCAATTCAGAACTTGAGAATAATATGAGATAATCCGTGAGTGTGGACGTAGCCATCAAATTGATGGTGAACCATGATAAATCTGTGTTCTTGTTTTGTGATCGATTTCAATCTTTTATTTTCTACAATATGTTTTTCATTTGATTCTGCAAATTATATTCAACAACTTGTAATACTAACACCACTTAATGTTGAGAGCAATCTTCTTGGGTTCTGAACATGTTTATCATTATTATAAATTCCTTATCCTACAGTCAGATATTGTCATTTCAAATATCAAATTCTTGGTCATAAGTTGTAATTGTAACAACCAACAACTGTTTGTTACTAATCTTGTGTAGACAGTTTTCCAACTCTATGCATAAATGAATAAGAAATCATTGATTACAAAATCTTCAAAAATGAACTTAATATAAATATTTTCATCAATTCACAATAAAAACAATAATTTTCTATCGACGTAACCCTTGCACCCCTCCCAATACAAGTACTAAATAACTGATGTCTTATGGCCAAGGCATAGAGTGTTCAAGTAGAGTTATTGGAACTCTCTAAATAAATAGTAAAATGCCTTAACTAGTAGTGTATGAGTTTGCATTGAATTGTTTAAGTGGGAATCCCATCTTTACGTCAAAAGATAATACCTTTGCTACAACACACCCAAATGTGTTGATCAGAATACACAAGCATTTAAGCTCTTATTCACAAGATTTATCTTTTGGTTTTGCAGGCCTTGATAAATGCACGTGTTGATACATCCTATGTGACCATCAAGTGGGAATTGCCAGCTCTGATGCAACACTTGAACATTTTGGGGAAAGCCCATCAAGAGCTCGACACACATGTCAAACAAGACCGATCGATTGAGGAATTAGATATCCACAAGCTGAAATATTTACAGGAAATTGTGAGAGAAACGCTTAGACTTCATCCAGCAGCACCTCTTCTGCTTCCTCATGAATCCAGCAAGGCTTGTAGTGTTGGAGACTATCATATTCTTGTAGGAACACAACTCATAGTGAATTTGTGGGAAAGTCACTAGGACTCGATCGTGAGGAAGCGCCCTACAAAATTCATTCTTGAATGTTTTCTCAATAGCGGTAAAGAGATTGATGTGAAAGGACAGGACTTTGAATTGATTCCATTTGGCCAAAGGAGAAGAATGTTCCCTAGCATGCCATTGGCATTGATTGTGGTCACCTATACATTAGGGCGTCTTCTTTAGAGCTGTGAGTGGTTTTCTCAAGAGGGCACTGCAATTGACATGACTGAGGGGCTTAGACTCTCAACACCCAAATCAGTTCCATTGGAGGCCAGTATTAAACCTTGCCTTCCCTTCCATCTCTACTGATTTCTTGATTACTCCGTAGACCAAAGAGCTTTAACCCCTACCTACATCGTGGGTCCTCGGAATCACTCCTGCGATGCAAAGTCTTCCCCTCCTATTGTCAAAAAACTTCTATGCCAGGCAAAGAATGAAAACATGCACAACGAAAGTGTATCAACAGAAGGAGACAGACATAAATGGAGACATAAATATTTGCAACATTCTATTTACTCAAAAAAAAGATTACAATCATAAACTGTTTACATATAAAATTTTCAGAGTAAAAGCTCTGTACACATATTCTACAGAAGCTGTGCGTTTTCCAGTGCACTGGCACTTTTGTGCTGCTGCTCCATGTGGGATAGCTTCTGGCGCACGGGTGCAAGGCTTACTGACTTTCTTTTGCTGCGGTAGATGCTCCTAAACTTCACTGTTCAGTTGCTCCTGAACATTCCTTCTGTTCTCTATGTTCTGCTGAACATTCCCTTCTGTTCTCACCCAGAAAACTGTCTGTCTCATACACAGAATAATATTCAATACACCTTTTGGCTTTTCAGCCAATACCTAGAAACTGCCACTCAAAATTTGAACTTACCTAACAAAATAAATTACTGCCAGAAAGTACTTACTAGACAGCAAAAAAGTCAAGACACGGTAGGGGGAAAGAGATCCAAGTTGATTTCATCTAACAGTGCATTTAATGCATATGTCCGTTGGCAGCTCAAGATTGTAATTTCCAACACTCCCCCTTAATCTTGAGTCTTTCTGCTCTTCAGCATTATTTGGAAACTTCCAGCACAATACTTTTGGAGCAACTTCTGGAGCAAAGTTTCCGGCGCAAAAGTTTCTGCTCTTCAACACTCTACAAAACTTCCGGCGTATCGCCATAAAAGTTCCGGAGCACCGGTGAAAAGTTTCTGGCGCAAACCTATTCTTCAACATTCTGTGAAACTTCCAGCGCATCGCCATAAAATTTTCGGAGCACCAGTGAAAATTTTCCAACACAAACCTGTTCTTCAACATTCTGCAAAACTTCCAGTGCATTGCTATAGAAGTTTCAGAGCACCGGTGCAAAGTTTCCGGCACAAACCTATTTTCCTTTGATTTGCATTCTGGAACTGTCTGCTGAAGTTCCGGCGCACCTGCGCTTCTCTGTGTTTTCCAGAACTAAAGTTTTGGCGCATTCCTGCACACCTAACCTATATCTTAGGCGCTCAAAAGGTTCTTTTGACAAAGCCTTCGTAAAAATATCTGAGAGCTGCTGCTCTGACCTACAAAATGCCATTTTAATTTCATTATTCTCAACCAATTCTCTGATAAAATGATACCTGATTTCAATATGTTTGCTTCTTCCATAAAACACGGGATTTTTAGTCAAGGCTATTGATGAAACATTGTCACAGAAAATTACTGTTCCATCCTCTTATTCTTCTCTCAAATTTGCTAAGATCCTTCTTAGCCACATAGCTTGGCATGCTGCTGCATTCACTGCTATGTATTCTGCTTCTGCTGTGGATAAAGCAACAATCGGTTGTTTCTTGGAAGCCCATGAAACTGCTCCTGAACTCAAGTGAAAAACATACCCAGATGTGCTCTTTCTATCATCCACATTTCCTGCCCAATCACTGTCAGTGTATCCAACCAACTAAAACTCATTAGAGGCGGTATACATTATGCCATAGTTTTTTGTGCCATTGACATACCTGAGAATCTTTTTACCTGCTTACTAGTGTGTGTCCTTAGGTTGCTCCATGAACCTAGAAATCAGGCTTATTGCATACATTAAATCTGGTCTCGTAGCTATCAAGTACATGAGGCTTCCAACCATGCTCTTCTAGAGGGTTGGGTTAACATTATTGCTGATGTCCTCTTTACTCAACTTCAGACCTGTAGCTATTGGGGTTGGGGCTGCTTTGCTATCCAACATCCTAAATCTTTTCAAGATTTGTATGGCATAACTTGATTGTGAAATAAAGATTCCATTATCCAATTATTGGACCTCTATGCCTAAAAAATATCTTAAGAGTCCTAAATCTATCATTTCAAACTCTCTTTTCATGGCATCTTTAAAATTAACAATGAGAAAATCATCATCCCAAGTAAATACTAAATCATCTGCATACAAGACAATAATTAAAACCTTACCATTTGCTGCTTTGATGTAAAGAGTGGGCTCACCATCGCTTTTGCTAAAGCCATTGCTCATCAAGTATGAGTCAATCCTGCTGTACCATGCCCGTGGAGCTTGTTTCAGCCCATAAAGAGCTTTCTTCAGCCTATATACCTTGTGTTCTTTACCTGGAACTTCATATCCAAAGGGCTGCTCCACATATACCTCTTCTTTTAAGACTCCATTGAGGAAGGCGGACTTCACATCCATTTGATAAACCTTCCACATGTGTTGGGCTGCAATTGCAATGACTGCCCGCACGGTCTCCATTCTTACAACAGACGAAAAAGTCTCATCATAATCTCTTCCAAACTGCTGTTTGTACCCCTTGACAACTAATCTTGCCTTATGCCTTTCTATTCTTCCTTTGGCATTACATTTGGTCTTGTAGACCCATTTGACATCAATAACTAATTTCCCTTTGGGTAAATCAGTGAGCTCCCATGTCTTATTTCTTTCTATTGCATCTATCTCTTCATCCATGGCCTCACACCATTTTTGTTCTTTCACAGCCTCCTCAAAATAAATAGGATCACTATGAGAAAATAATGCAAAATTTACACTCTTATTAAAAACATCATCAAACCTTTCACCTTGGTAGATCTCTCTTAGACTCTTAGTCTTTCTTGGCACTAGGGAGGCGAGAGTGGGATCTGAATTTTCAAAGCTACTTGGCTGCTAGCCTGATGAAGAAGTCTACTGCTGTAGGTTTCCGGAGCAACTTTCCTGTTGAAAGTTTCTAGAGCATCTTCCCTGCTGGAAGTTTCTAGAGCTCCTTTCCTGCTAATAATTTTTGGAGCTACTGCTGTTGTTTTCTGAACTGTTAGCTTCCTATAGGTTTCTGGCACATCTGCGCTCTGCAGCTTCTTCATCCTTAAGGGGTATGGAGACAAAAATATTAATATTGTTGTCGACTTTTCCATCCCACGACTCATTTTCTAGGAACTCCACGTCCCTACTGATGATTATATTCTTGGTGACCGGATTATATAGTCGATAGGCTTTGGACTCTATACAGTAGTCCAAGAAAATACACTTTTCACCCTTGTCATCCAATTTCTATCTATTTTCTTTAGGCACGTGTGCATAGGCTACACACCCAAACACTCTCAAGTGTTCAACTGACCACTTTTGTTTTGTCCATGCCTCTTGAGGGATTTTATCATGGACTGCCTTCGTTGGACTTCTATTTATCAGATAAACAACTGTTGCTACAGCCTCTCCCTAATATTTGATAGGGAGTCCCTTTGCTTTCATCATGTTCCTTGCCATCTCCACAATGGTCTGATTTTTCCTTTCAGCCACTCCATTTTGCTACGGAGTATAACTGGCTGTGAGCTCCTTCTTGATGCCATTTTTCTTGTAGAAATTTACAAATTGATTGGAGGTGTACTCTGCTCCACGATCTAACCTTAGGACCTTAATAAAGTGTCCACTCTCCTTTTCAGCTTGGGCCTTAAATAACAAAAACTTGTCAAATGCTTCAGACTTATGCTGCAAAAAATAGACCCATGTCCTACGGCTGTAATCATCTATAAAGGTCATAAAAATTCTACTTTTTCCAAAATACAGATTTTGCATAAGGCCTACTAAGTCAGTGTGCACCAACTCCAATGGTGCTCTAGCCCTTGTAGACTTGCCTGAATTAAAAGGCTGCCTATGTTGCTTTCCCAAAATTCAAGCTTCACATCTAACATTAGGCTCTACATTTTTTGGCAAACCATCTATCATATTTTTATTGGACAAAAGACTCAAACCAAAGTAACCTAAGTGTCCATACCTGAGGTGCCATAGCTTGGAGATATCTTGAATGGCTGCTTTGAAGGTTGATTGTTGTAGGCCTTTTGACTGTGCTGAGATTTGCATCTTGAGAGGAAACATTCGGTTCTATGTCATTTGAACCACTACCATAACTCTTTTGCTTCAATCTTTATCATAGATGATGCATTCCCCTTTCTCCATCAGCACTCTATACCCGTTTTGGACCATCTGTCCAATGCTCAAGAGGTTATGTTTCAATCATAGGGCATAGAAGACATCATATATTTGTCTTTTATCACCATGCTTGGTTTGTAGGCATACCATGCCTTTGCCCATGACTGGAACCATCTCATTGTTCCCCATTTTTATTTCAGACTTCACGCTGCTATCAATGGAGGCAAACAAGTCTTTGTTACCACTCATGTGGTTGCTGCAGCCGTTGTCCAAGTACCAAAATTCAGCGCTACTCTGTTCTACAAGGTTAAATGCAATGAACACTTGTGACTGTCTTTCATTTTTAGCCACATTTGAGTTAGCTACATGTGCATTCTGACTCCTTTGGTCACGTTTTTTCCTGCAACCACTTGCATAGTGACCATACCTTTGACAGTTGTAGCACTGCACATTTCTTTTTTCCTCCTTAGGAGCTGGTTGCCCCCTCATGACTGCTTGCTCGGGCTAAGCTTTCATCACCATCATTTCCATGTCTAGAGTTTCCTCTACCATGTCTGGAGCCTTTTCTACCTTTCCCCCTTCCTCTTGCATTTGACTGAGTATTAAAAGCTTGCTCTTGGGAGGAGGTTGCAGACCTATTTAGGCACTGCTCATGGGTTTGCAGAGAACCCATCAGCTCATCAACTGACAAATTTGTGAGATCTTTTGCCTCTTTAATGGAAATCACCACCAGATCAAACTTTGTGGGAAGACTTCTTAATATCTTCTCCACAATCTTATGTTCTTTCAAAGTTTCACCATATTCTCAGCTGGTTAATCAAAGTGGCCGCCCTTGTGTGAAAATCTATAATGGACTCACTGTCCTTCATCTGCATGGTCTCAAACTCTCTCCGTTGTAGCTGGAGTTTGACTGATCTGACTTTCTCAGATCCTTTGCAGGTGGTTTGAAGTGTTTCCCACACTTCTTTTACATAAGTGGTTGCTGCTATTCAAGGAAAAATAGCCTCTGTCAAGGCTGTCTCAATCAGACTGAGGGATTTTGCATCATTCTTCCGTGTCTCCTTCAACTGGTTCTTTTGACCATTGCTCAAAGCTATAAATACAGTTGGGTCAGTCACATCTATGAACCCATTTGCAACAAGTTCCCATAAATTATTTGTAATAAAAATGGTTTTCATTTTCTTTGCCCAAACATCATAATTTCTACCATCAAAAATAGGTGGTTGTTGCCAACTCCTATTGTCTCCTCCAACCATTTTTGCTAAATGGGGGAAACTAAAAATACCCAGATAAGATCTAAGGCTTTTACAAATACCCAGAAACAAAGATTCTATTTCTGCATGCCTAGGACAAAACTAAGGCTTTAAAAACTGACTGCCCAGTAAACCTATGAGCTCTGATACCATGTCAAAAAACTTCTATGCCAGGCAAAGAATGAAAACATGCACAACGAAAGTGTATTAACAAAAGGAGACAAAAATATTTGCAACATTCTATTTACTCAGAAAAAAGATTACAATCATAAACTGTTTACATATAAAAATTTCAGAGGAAAAGCTCTGTACACATATACTACAGAAGTTGTGCGTTTTCCAGCGCACTGGTGCTTCTGCGCTATTGCTCTATGTGGGATAGCTTCCGGCGCACGGGTGCAAGGCTTACTGACTTTCTTCTGCTGCGGCAGATGCTCCTGAACATTCCTTCTGTTCTCTATGTTCTATTGAACATTCCCTTATGTTCTCACCCAGAAAACTCTGTCTGTCTCATACACAGAATAATATTCAATACACCTTTTGGCTTTTCAGCCAATACCTAGAAACTGCCACTCAAAATTTGAACTTACCTAACAAAATAAATTACTGCCAGAAAGTACTTACTAGACAGCAAAAAGTCAAGACACAACAGGGGGAAAGAGATCCAAGTTGATTTCATCTGATAGTGCATTTAATGCATCTGTCCGTTGGCAGCTCAATATTGTAATTTCCAACACCTATATTGTATGTCCTATCAAGTTTCTATTCTTCCCCTCATGTTTCCTTTTGTACATCAATACTAATTTTTTTGAAGAGCTTAGAAGTACAATGTTTTCAAGATTATCTTCTAGTGATCGTAAGCAGGAGCTTCCTATGTGTAGAAATGTCAAAATATGTTGAAGAAGATGATTTAATCTTATTTGTGTTTGCAATACCTTATTCATATGTCTATAATTTCCTTCATCTATTTGTTTTTATAGAAAAACAATTTGAGATGATTTTTTTTTCTATGTTTATCTCTATAGTGATTAATAATTCTTGTAGGCGTTTACAAGCTTAGAGTGTTTTCCATTGAATTATAGTTTGTTCTTTATAGCCCATTTTCTCACAATTCATAATGATTAGTGCATGTTATTTTCAAAATTATTTGTGTAAGAATTTTGAATCGCATGTATTTTTCCTTTTACCTTCACACATCTTTGTTTATCTAGTTCTAGTATTCAAATAATCATTTTTCTCCTATAAATCTCTATCTTCATGATTATGAAATATGAAGTGTTATCCACAAAATATGGTAATCATTGTATTATGTTTTGTTTCAATATAAAATATATCAATAGTAGTAGATTGTATCATATACAATTTTTTTTTTTTTAAATGATTAGTCAATAACAAAATTTGATGTTTAAGTTTTTTAATATTTAATATTTAATTTTTTAGAAAATACAATATTAATAATAATGAACATGGACGAAAAAATGTATGAAGACAATATCATGGAACAATTTTGTAATTATAATATATCAATAAATTTTTTTGTCAATATATGAATTAATTTGTGTGTGCACATATTTGTATCTAAAACAACATGTTTAAGGGTGAATCTAGCATATATGAGTTTTCTTCACATGTATAACTTATAGTAACAACTTGTATCATATGCGAACCAAGGTCTAATAAACATCCAGATAGACTATATTTTTGTTTAGTTTAATAAAGAGCATAGTTTATTCAATCATAATTCATCAAATTCCTATTGTAAATTTGTGTTTCCCTAGCTTGATTCATTTATTTGGAAAAATAGGCAATATAGAACCTTTTAACAAGTTTGTCAAGCTAATCACTTTTTTGGCACAATCAAGTTTTAAAAGTGACATTTGTTTATATGTTCTTTTTTTCTTGAAACAATTTGACTATGTAGATATTGACATGTTTAGCTCTATATAGTGGACTACAACATTATGTGTGAGCTTACATTTAAACTAGAATTTGTCCTTTTGTTAAGGTACCATGGGGATCTAGTTTGTTAAAACAATCGAGGGGGTTCAAACTAGCCCAATTGTACCTCAAGGGAAATTAAACTTGGTGGATATGTAATCTAGGAACATACCATCATCCTTATTAACTAAGTTACAACTATTTTCAACGTTCTTGCTATTTTTAATCATACAATATACATGTGAAAAAAATATTGTACGCAATCTGAGGGATATGATTCAAGTGCGAGCATACTTAAAATTTGGGAAGGCTTATAAAACTAAACCATTTGTATAGGGAGGGACATCTAATGTTAAAATAAAATAAAAAGAAGAATTTTAATGATTTAAGATTAGTGGGATATGTACAAAATCTAGTATGTTGATTCAATCATATGGGAAAAATTCAATCATCTAGTCTTATGGAAAATCATACATGCGGATCATAACATAAGAAGTAGATATGCATATGAAAACCATAATATGAGTTTTATGATGATCCAAAATCATCTTTCTATATAACCATCAATATTCATGATCGTGTGTGAGGTAAAATGTGTATAGTAAACAAGATAACACAAGCAATGAAACATAATACATTAAATATTTGAATCACAAACTAATCAAATTAAAACAAAACAAATCTCTAAAATCGTTTCATTGTTCTCTATTCTCAAGGATCCTTTAAATCATTAGTGCTCTTAGATTTTGTATGTGTATTATGACTGGTTTGGACGACAACCTAAGAAACGAGATGCTATATGATACAAGAATCTAATTCCTACATGAAGTATAAACTAGGTGATTGATGTCGTTATATTAAATGTAGCTGTAAATGATAATGGTGACATGACAATGGATATGATACTAAATTATATGATGCAAATGTTGTATACAAGCTTAGATGATAATGGAAATGAAAATATGAACTAAGACTTGATTCTAAACTAGAATGATAAAAAAATTCTAAATGCTAAATGCTAAACACATTTGCCAAATGCTCAAACTCTAAATACTCCAACTGCTCCAATGTTATTCCTGCATAGTAAGTTTACTCAAAGATGGGATGTAAAATTTTGTAGAATGGGCTTATATTTATAGGATTTCCAAAGCATCTAGTGATGTGGCAACAACCAACGATCAAGATTTCAACATGAGAGATGAATGGTGGAGATGAAAGAATCATGGAAGATGTTCCCTTGATAAAGGGCAACATGCCAAGTGTATGAGAGAATAAAATGCGTGAAAGAGCCAAGTGCCAAAAGTTTGTTATGGAATTGGTCGAGAATAATGCAATTTAAATATTAGACATATTTAAATACATGTGACACTTGATGATGTGGCCAAAAAATGTTGTAGACATGTGCTTAAATTCAAATTTGGGATTTAAATTTAATGAAAAGATTATTAACTAAATAAAACAAACTTTGTGAATCTATTTATTTAATTAAATTAGAGGAGTGTGATTTTAGATTGAAGAATTAGAAGATATGAACTATATAAATAAATTTAGAATTTATTTATAAGTAGATGAATTAAAGGGGTTCTTGGGGTTTAACCTCACATTGAATTTCTCCAGTCTGGTGAAGATCTTGTCTAAAATTTCCAGATGTCCTTCTATAGTGAATGGTTTTTCCAACAAGTCATCTACATAGTCTTCCATAAAAGTGTGGATCATATCATGGAAGATGATGGTCATCACACATTGATAAGTACCCCCAACATTCTTCAATCCAAAAGGAATTATGTTGCAGCAAAGTGTACCCCAAGAACATGTGAAAACAATTTTCTCTTGGTCTTCTGGTGCTATCTTTATCTGGTTGTAACCTAAAAATCCATCCATAAGTGATAGCATTACATGATCCGCTGCCAAATCTATGATGATGTAAATGTTAGGCAAAGGAAATTCATCTTTCAGGAAAGCCCTATTAAGATCCCTAAAGTATGTACATATCCTGATGCTTTTATTTGGTTTTGAAATTGGCACAATATTTGATATCCACTCAGCATAGTCAATAGGTCTGATAAATCCCACATCTAGTAGCTTCTTCAATTCAACTTTCACCAAGAGGGTGATATGGGGATGCATTTTTCTCAACTTTTGCTTCATTGGTTTCACCCTAGGTGGTAGTGATAAATGATGCATGATAAGATTTGGATCTATGCCTAGCATGTCTACATAGGACCAAGAAAATTTGACTTGCCTCTCTTCAAAGAATTTAGTGAAGCTAGGTTTTTCTTCCTCTATCATGGATGTTTCTAGATGTAAAGTCTTGATTGTTTTAGCTGTGCCAACATTGATCGATTGTGTAGGCTCAATTAGCACTAAATATCTCTCATGATAGTACTCAAGAAAAGTGTCAAATATCCCATCATTCAGTGCCTCAAAGAGGTTTTCACCGTTAGATGTGCTCTTTATTTTTACTTTTTCTTGATCTAATACTACCATTAAATGGTTTTCACCATTAGATCAATTTTTGATATTCATTGTTATGCAGCTAAGAGATTTGGCACTCCCCTTGTATGAAGTTTCGTTATGAGATTCACTAGTGGAACATGCTTCATGATTGTTAGAGGAAAGTAAGTTTACAATGGCGTCATCATTTGGAAAGACAGGTATGTCAAGCAGCTCATTTTGGTCCCATTCAATCAGTTTAGGGTGTATTAATGGCAAGGAATCGTCAGATTGGCTAAGGTAAAAATGGGTAACTTTCATGATGGCAACATTGTCAAAGTGTTCGATAACAATATCGAGGTCTATGATTTTACTCTCTTCTGAAGTATCTATCTCACTCGAAGTATGATCATCTTCACTTGAGTCATCGATATATTGTGATCCAATAATTTCAAGTTTTCTTAACTCGAGCTCTATCCCTCCATACGTGTTGGTCTATACTTTTGTATTACATCAATTTCCTTATCATGGAAAGACTGTTCAGAGAGGGAATCCCATTCATATTCATTGGAATCCATTTCAGAAGTATCTCTACACTGAAGGATTCTCTCAACAACCTGTTGCTTGGTTTCTTCTTTTGATTCTTCTCTCTATCATAAAACTATTTTTTCCATTGAATTTGTTATGAAATAACTTGCACAATGGAAGAATATGATATGAAATATGCTGAAAATACTTGATAATAACTGAGAATAACAAGCCACTTCGAGGGGGCAAACCTCCAAATTTCTCTAATGAGAACACACTTCACAACTTGATGATGAAATAAGACTCACAACCTCCTATATATACCTATTTATGCCAAGGATATCACCTAGGCCGACTTAGACACACCTATATAAGACTTAGGCCGACCTAAACAACTAAATAACAATATACTAATGATAATATGACTTAATAGAGAGTTAAGATAGCCACAAGCCGACTATTCATAACCCGATGTACAATAATATTAAGGGCATAGCATGCCCCCCTTCTTCAAAGAAGCATTGTCCTCAATGCTAATCAAGTTTGGAAACTTTTGAATGAACTCCTCATCTTCCCATGTGGCATCTTCAACTGGTAAATTCTTCCATTGGATGAGATACTCAGTGATAGTTCTATTCCTCAGCTTCTTTGTGCGTGTTTGATGAATGCACTCTGGTTCCAAAATGATTCTCCCTTCTTCATCCAACTCAGGAAGTGTTGTTTGAGTGGGAATATTATGCCCAATTACCTTCTTCAAACAGGAAACATGAAAAACTGGATGTATCTTTGTTGTAGGTGGCAACTCAAGCTTGTAGGCAACACTACCAATCTTCTGCATGATTTGGTATGGACCATAATACTTTGGTGACAACTTATTATTCTTTCTTTGCTGCTTTAGTGAGATTTGCTTATAAGGCTGCAGTCGCAAGAAGACCCAATCCCCAACTTCAAAACTTCTTTCACTACGATGTTGGTCTGCCTTTGTTTCATTCAATTTTGTGCCATGGCTAAATTCTCCTTGAGTCCTGAAAGTACTTGTTGTTGATGAAGCAAGTGGTCTTCTACGCCTGAACTCTTGGGGACACCTTAATTGATGATGTGATGGAAGGAGGATGATATCCATAAAGTGCCAAAAATGGAGACATTTTGATGAGCTATGAAAGAAGTGTTATACCACCATTAAAGTGGTAGCCAATCTACCTGATTTTGTTTCTCTGAAGTGAAACAATGTAGATATCCTTCCAAACACTTATTAACAACCTCTATTTTCCCACATCGATTGAGGGTGGTATGAAGAGCTAAGAGCCAATTGAGTACCCAAACATGAGAATAAATCTTTCCAAAAGTGACTAGTGAAGATAGGATCACGATCACTAACAATAACTTTAGGTGTACCATGTAGCTTTTGGATATTCTCCAAAAAAGCTCTAGCCACTACACTTGCTGTAAAAGGATGTGCTAATGCAATGAAATGTGCATATTTAGTGAGCCTATCAACCACCACCATGATGACATTATGACCTTTAGATTTGGGAAGCCCTGTGATGAAGTCCATGGATATCTCTTCCCAATGCTGGCTAGGAATAGATAAGGGTTGCAAGAGACCTGGTGCCTTAATTGTCTCCCCTTTATGCCTTTGACACACCAAACATTCAGCCACAAATTTTTGAACATCACCCTTTAGCCCTTCCCAAAAGAAATCTTGCTTGACTCGATGATATGTCTTCAAAAATCTTGAATGACCACCCACTGGAGACTCATGCAACTCTGTGAGAATCTTGATTTTAAGGTTGGAATTCTTGCAGAGATACAAACGCTCTTTATACCAAAGAGTATCTCCCTTCCAACAAAACTTATCTGAACTACTTGGATCACTTTTTAATTGCTTGATGAGATTAATAGTCGCAACATCATTTTGCCACTCTACTTTGGCTTCCTCCACCCAATTTGCTTGTAATATTGAAAGGGCACACAATAAGGCTTCATCTTTCTCATCCTTCCTTGACAGTGCATCTGCAACAATATTTTCTTTCCCTTTCTTATATACAATCTCAAAGTCATATCCTAACATCTTAGTGACCCATTTTTGTTGCTCTTCAGAAGATAGTCGTTGTTCCAAAAAATATTTTAGGCTATCATGATCTGTCTTAACCTTGAAATGTCTACCCAATAGATAAGGCCGCCATTGTTTCACTGCATGGAGTATTGCTAGCATTTCCTTCTCATAAATAGGTTTTAGAAGATTCTCACCTTTTAATTGATGACTCTCAAAAGCAATTGGTCGACCTTCTTGCATAAGCACTGCTCCTATTCCATTTCCAGAAGCATCACATTCCACAATGAATTCCTTGGTGAAGTCAGGAGTGGAAAGTACCGGAGTTGAACACATAGCCTCCTTCAATCTCTCAAATGTTGTATTAGCAAACTCATTCCAATGAAAAGAATCCTTCTTCAATAGAGTGGTGAGAGGTGCTGCTATACTACCATAATTCTTCACAAATCTTCTATAGTACCCTATCAATCCCAAGAATCCTCTCAGTTTCTTAATGGTTTTTGGAATAGGCCATTCCATGATAGCCTTAATTTTGTTAGGGTCCACCTTTACTCCTTCATGTGAAACTATGTGTCCCAAATACTCCACCTCTATAAGACCAAAAGCACACTTGGATGGCTTAGCATAGAGTTTATGATCTTCAAGTATTTGTAATGCTTGGTCCACATGTTGCAAATGTTCTTCCCAAGTCTTGCTGTAAATCAATATATCATCAAAGAATACTAAAACAAACTTTCTCAAGAACTTCTTAAAAATGGAATTCAACAAACTTTGGAATGTAGATGGTGCATTGGTAAGACCAAATGGCATCACCAAAAATTCATAATGACCCTCATGAGTCCGAAATGTTGTCTTACAAATATCCTCCTCCTTAATCCAAATTTGGTGATAACCAGATCTAAGATCTAACTTGGTAAAAAACATAGCTCCATTTAATTCATCTAGCAAATCATCAATGACTGGAATTGGAAACTTATCTTTAATGGTGTACATGTTGAGCACTCTATAATCTGGACACATGCGCCAAGTATCATCCTTCTTACGTACAATCACCACCGGCGAGGAGTAAGCACTTTGGCTATGCCTAATGATTCCTGCCTCTAGCATCCCTTCAACAATTTTTTCTATCTCACTCTTTTGTATGTGTGGATACCTATAAGGTCTAATGTTCGGTGGATGGCTCCCTGGGACTAACTGTATGGCATGATCATGATCCCTCTTAAGAGGAAGTCCTTTAGGCATATCTCCAAGAACAACTGAGTGACGATCAATTATAGCTTGCAAATCTGGATGAGTAGGAGTAATAGATTGAGAGACTTCTAATGAACATAGTTGGGCCACAAATCCATCCACTCCTTTCTTAAGCAACTTTTGCATTTGATGAGAGCTTACCATTTGTGGAGATTTTGCCTTCAACCCCCTTAGCTCTACTAGCCTTCCTTCCGATTGAAATCTCATGAATAGTTCTTGGAAGTTCATCTCAATTGTTCCTAATGTAGTAAGCCATTGTACTCCCAAAACAATATCTGCTGCACCCATGGATATCGCATACATTGGGGTATCAAGTTGATAATCTCCCATGGATAATTTAATGCTATGACACTTCCCTAAACAACTAACTGTACCACCATCTGCAATCAAAACTTGAAACTCTGGAGCTGGATATATGAAACAATTTAGACGAGTAGCTAACTTTTTGTTGATGAAATTATGAGTACTACCCGAGTCGATCAACATGTTACCTTCTACTTCTTTAGGAACCCCACCACCTTGAGAGTTTGTGGAGCACTGAAACCTGAGAGTGCATGACAAGAAATGATTGGTTGAGAATCATGTGATTCCTCATTTGACTCCCTTTCATCTTGTATGGGTTCCTCCTCTTCTTCCTCATTGGGACCTTCAATATAAAACAATTTCTTTTCACTACATTTATGTCCTTGACTGTATTTGCTATCACAATTGAAACACGAGCCTTTTGCTCTTTTCTCCTCAATTTGTTGTGGAGTCAACTTAGTAGGTTGTGTTGAATATCCTTTCTCTTTGTCACATTAGCCCCTTGCTTCTTAGGAATTGAATATTTCTCCTCTACCCTGCGTGCTAAGATAAAACACTCATTTATGGAACTAGGGCTAAACATGCGTACCTCATGTTGAATGTGATCCTTGAGACCACCCAAGAATAAATCATTCAAGTTTTCCTCCGTAATTGAATCCACCCTTAAGGATAGATTTTGGAATTGCTGAATATAATCCTTAATTGATCCTGTTTGTTGAAGTTTAGCTAGTGGCTGAAGAAGTTGTCTGTGACGCTATTGCTATATTGTGCTTGGAGTTCCTTTGTAAAAATTGACCATGAGATGGTGAGCCCCTTTTTACCTCGATGAGTGCAAAGCCAACGATACCAAATGAATTGATCTGGTTCTAAATATAAGGAAGCCATCGTGACCTTTTGTCCATTTGGGATTTGGTGTACTTCAAAAAAATTCTCCATTTGGTTTATCCATGTTAGAGGATCCTTACCATCAAACTTGCGCATATCCACCTTGGGAAATAAATTCCTAGATCCCATAGGAGTACTAAAGCTTGTGTTAGTAGTGGCTGACCTAGAATTCTCACCTTGGTCGCTTGAGAACTCCTTTCTTGATTCGCTATGTAGGTGCTTAACATGTTTCGCATGTCCGACATATCTCCTGGTAGGTCACACATATCCATCTTAATTGAGGAAATTTCTTCCTTGACCTTATTGTTAATTGAGGAAATTTATTCCTTGACCTTATTTATTTCTTCATTATGATTAATATCCTCGATTGTTTCACCATCCTTATCAGGAGTCTTCCTCGGAGTGACAGCATTCTTTCTACCCCTTGTTGCAAGCCCTATCATGATGGAAACCACTAATGTTGAAATAAATCACACAAATGAAACTTAAATTCTCTCAAATTTTTACTGCAATCTCCTTTAGTATATCTTCAAAAACCCAATAAAAATCAGACTCCAATTCAACAAGATGTGCGAGATATGTAGATTCCAAAAAAAATAGTGTAGAAACCCTAATTCTGCAATAATTCGCTTAATTCTACTCCAATTCTTCTAAAATCTGGACTGTAGCTTCTTCAATATGTTCTTCAAAAACCCTTTAAAATAGGAAAAAAATTCGACAAATTCTGAAAGATATGCTCTTCCCAAAATTGCCTCCAAAATTGAGAAATACCTTCCCTCTATGGTGCCAAGATCATGCTCTGATACCACTTGTTATGAAATAACTTGCACAATGGAAGAATATGATATGAAATATGCTGAAAATACTTGATAATAACTGAGAATAACAAGCCACTTCAGGGGGAAAACCTCCAAATTTCTCTAATGAGAACACACTTCACAACTTGATGATGAAATAAGACTCACAACCTCCTATATATACCTATTTATGCCAAAGATATCACCTAGGCCGACTTAGACACACCTATATAAGACTTAGGCTGACCTAAACAACTAAATAACAATATACTAATGATAATATGACTTAATAGAGAGTTAAGATAGCCACAAGCTGGCTATTCATAACCCGATGTACAATAATATTAAGGGCGTAGCAGAATTCATTGTGATGGGTTGTATTGGTTTTATGATGTCTTCTTTTATTTTACCAATAGGACGTTTTCCCTCGTATCCCATATTTTCTAGTATTGTCTTTCCTTTGCCATATTTCTCTATTTGTTCATTGGAGGTTGAGGCTTGTGATTGTTGTTCATCCTTGTACAACCAATTCAAAACCTCCTTGTCTTCTAATTTATCCACTAAGGTGCCCTCTTTTACAAACTTTCCATCAATGAGCATGGTTGGTTGTGAGGATTTTTGTTTCAATGTGGATGGTCGTCCATATGACTTGGGAGAAGATAAGAGTTGTGATAGACATAATGATTGCTCAAATGATTATTCCCCCATGCCTTTGTCTTTCAATTGAACCTTTTCAACCTATTTTGATAAGGAGTTTAATTGACTTTCATGATATAATGGAGTAGAATCACTAACATATTTGTCTTTTGATTGAACTTTCTCCTCAAGATGATTTGATAAAGAACTTGATTGACCTTTCTAGCTTGATGGAGTGGAATCATTGATACCCTTATCCTTTGATTGGTCCTTTTTCTCAACCCATTTCGACAAGGAATTCAGTTGTCTTTCTTTTTTGGATGAACTAGGAGGTGTAACTTCCCTATTGTGTGGCATAAAAGTATCTTGGGTTGTTTTGAGTGTGTTGCAATATTGTGGATTGTTGGAATTAGCTGAAATGGTGATTTCTTGCCCATTGAAAGGAAATTTCAAACATTGATGATACATTGAGGGCACTACTTGCATCTCGTGAATCCACAGACATCTCAAGAGTATGTTGTATGTCAAATCCTTGTCTAACACTTGGAATATTATATCTTTGACCACCAGTCCCACTTGAATTGGTAAGAAAATAAATCCTTGGGAGGATCTCTCTTCATCATCATAGGCCTTTATAGTGATTTTCCTGCCAGGATCAATAGCATTTTCTGAATATCCAAGTGCATGGATGAGTTTTAAAGTATAGATATTTAGGTCAGCACCACCATCTATTAGAACACGTTTGATGTGGTGTTTGTGAATTAGAACCTCAATTTCAAGGGTAGCATTATGTGGATGATTGATTGATACATCATGTTCAAAATATGATAGGAAATGAGGTGTGGTCAAGTGTCCCACCATAGCCTAAAATTGGAAAACCTCTAGATCATTTGGTATTGTGGTAGCTACTAGAACTTGTTCTAAAATTTCCTTGTGTGTTGGTGAAATCTTGAGAAGCTACAATATGGATATTTGAGCAGGTATTTTCTGTAATTGATCAACTATGTTATATTGTGTTGGAGGGGAAATAGTTGCTTTAGACGTAGAATGTTACTTTAGCTTGCCCTCTTGTGATTGCATTGATAGGTGGATTATCTTGATTTTCTTTGATTTTAATGACATTAATTTGATCATCACTTGTGACAACAGTTGTGATCAGATTTATTGGTGTAATGTCATTAATATGATGTGGTTTGGTGTTGATATCATGGTGATGAGTTTCAACTATAACAATGTTTCTTTGGCCCTTGATTTTGATGTCCTTGGTTTGATCTCAACTACCTCAACACAAGGAATGGTAGAATCATAAATATAGTTCACATTTTTTCCCTTGGTATTTGATGAAGAAGACTCCCCTTTTTCATAATTTGGTAAAGGATTATTGAATGCTCCATGATCATTGTTTGTTTGGGGTCCTTCTACAAATATGGTCATGTTATCAATCAAGTCTTGTATCAAGTGTTTCAATTGCATGTAATCACTGGTTTTATGTCCTTTGTTTATGTGAAAGTCACAATAGAGTGCATCATTCCACCATGAAGGTTTAATTTGTGGTTCCCAATTTCTTGCCTCTGGTAGTGTTATAACTTTGGGTACAAGAAGCACCTTTAATGTTGATTCTAATGATTGTGCCAAAGGTGTAAATATTCTTCAATTTGATGATGCTCGATATGGTGGGGTTCTAGACCAAGCATTACCCTGATTGTTGTTTTGATTGATATTTTGGTTGTCATTTTGATTGTTGGTTGAATTCTTGTTCTAATTGGTTTTGGTGGCAACTACTGTCAAGTTAAATACTGGTTTTTCATTTTTTATTCTAGTTGCACCATCATTGTTACCAACATTTTTGTTTCATTGCTAAAACTTTGGTTTATCACTGTTGTTATAATTGTTAGAGGAGCTTGTTGAGTTGTTTTCATTGTAAATTTTTATGACTCCTCTTTTGACCAAAGATTCTTCAATTTTGATTCCATTTTAAATCAATTTTTCAAAGGTAGGTGGGCATTTTAATTCCAATCTATAGCTCATTTCATCATTTAGGTTGTCAATAAAGATTTCCATCTTTTCCTTTTCAGGTACGAGATGAGAATATCTTGCAAACAACCTTCTCCATTTTTGTAGAAAAGTGAGGAATGATTCACTCTTTTTTTGTTTCAAGTTGCAAAGGTCTTTCATTGTTATTTTGTGTTGTATGTTGTAAGAATATTGAGTGATGAATTTGTTAACCAATTCCTCAAAGGTTTTATTTGGTGGTGCAAGTTTGGAGAACCATTCAAGGCATTGTCCACCTAGGCTTCGTGGAAAAAATCTCATCAAGTAAGTTTCTTCATGTGCAAATTCAAGACTCATGGTTCTAAATTCCCTCACATGACCTATTGGATCTGTTTTACCATTGTACTTATTGTACTTTAGGAATTCACAATGTTTGGCAAAAGGAATCATGTTGATATTTTGATCAAAAGGATATGGAAAAATGTCATGTATCAAGTATCTTTTTGAGGTTCCCCTTTGCATGCCAAGAATTTTTTGTTGGAGGTTTTTCATTTGATGCATTAAGGAAGCCACTTGCTCTATGTTTTGTGAATCATTTTTTAGGATTTTAGGAGGTACTTTCAATTTATTAACATCAAAGTCAGGTGGAAGTTTGATACCTTAATTGGCCAGCATTAGGAAGTATTTTTCTCCATCCCTTTCAAAAGTATTTTCTAGGAACTTGTGTTGGATCTTGTTGAGCATCTTGGATGTCTTCCTCAGTTATTTCCACACCTTCAGAGTTGAGATTATGAAATGGATTTTCTTCAGCTTCAGCCATGGTGTTTTGAGTTTCAATGTTTTGAGTTTCAAGTTATTTTTCCTTGACTTTTTGATTTTGTAATCTTGTTTGAAAAAGCATACAAATGTTATAATTTAACTAAAATTTTGATCTTTGTTTTGGAAGAGTGCCTAGGGTGAAAACTAAGTCAAATAGAATAAAAAATTCTATTGATTAAGACTAAGTTTAATTTGATTTTATAGCTTTGTTTCATGATGAAAGGATGAAAAATCATGATGATGAGACTTGGCTTAACAATCAAGGATGTGATAAGTTTGATGATTTAGGAACTTTGAGATGTTAGATCTTGGTTTAATTTGAATAATTCCACTTGTAAATGTCAGTTTTAACAAGTTTAAGAATCTGTTGTACCCGAGGAATAATTTTGTTCTAGAAAATATTCTGAATTCTAGTTCAAACTATCAAACAAGGGATAAATTTATCTCTCGGGTTTTGCATTTATTGGATGCACTAAAACAAACCCTAGATGTGCTAGAAGATTGGAAAGATGCACTATAAGACTACTTAGATGTGCTAAAATAGTGAATGGATGTGCCAGTATATTAACTCAATGTGCTAAAAGATAGGCCAGATGCATTAGAATAGAGGTTAAATGCACTAAAATCTGGACTTGATGCACTGAAGGATAACTTAGATGCATTGGAAAACAAACTAGATGTGCAAAAAGAAGTGAGCAATGTGCTAGACTACCCCTAAGTATGTGATTCAAATGACTAGGTGACCTATAGGCGAATGCCCTAACAGGGTTTGCGAATGCACCAAAATAGATGCTTGATGCACCAAAAAATATCCTATATGCGCTAGAATATGCTATGAATGTGCTGAAATAGAGGTTGAATGTATTTAAAGACTAGAAAAATGCGCTATAAAGTGATCGAGATGCAATAAAATAGAGAGTGTATGCACTGAAAGACTGAACAAATGTGTTGGAAAAAGTAGTGAATGCACCATAATAGTGAATGAATGCACTAAACTAGAAGTTTTTTAGTGTTTTTGTGACTCTTTTTGGTTGTTTCACCTTTTAATTTATGAATCTAAATGTTTGCAATGTATGTCTTTCTAAACAATGATGTTTTCTTGGTTTCCAGTTTGTGACTTATGGGAATTAAGTGTTCAAATGGATGATTTCTTGAATTTTGACCTCAAACATAGCAACAAGTTGTCAAATAGTTTTTTTCACCTAGGAACTAAACATTGAATGTGTACTCAAGAATTTAGTCTGATTTTTTCAATTTCCACTAGTATAACACAAGAGAAGTCAATTCAATCACTTTTCTATTCTTAAGGGTCACTTAAAATACCACAACCCACATCTTAAAACCATGTTAGCTCACACAACCCTGTCACCCCATAGAGGGCACCTATGTTTTTTCCTTTCCTGGGTCTTAACCAAAGCCAAATCCTCCACTTTTGGCTAGTAATTCCTGATGGTTATATGGTGAGTATCTTGGGGGAAGATTCTTCCCTCCCCTTGCGCTGTGATATAGAAAGTGTTCATAAACTGACTTGGTTGGCTTCTACACTAGAGTTCATAGTAAAGGTTTCCATTCAGTGCGGCAATAGATAAAATCCTTCAAGAGACCTCCCAACCTTTAGAACAAAGGCTTTGGGGATGGTTAACTTGCACACTACCGTTGAATTTTAGACTTTCTATGAATTGGATTTTGATTATTGTGGGTTGGAAAACCTGGCTTTGGTTGTTCCCACTTAGGTCTTTCTCATAGGGTGTGTACTTTTTCCCACTATGAAAGACCTTCTAAAGGTGTTAATAAAGCATAAAATAGTGAGTCTAGAATTTGGTCACCCAGTTAAGGGGAGAGCATAGGCCTATCACTTCAAGCACAAAAGACAAGGGGTTCTTTAACCTTTTAGTTAAACTAGGTTCCTAATTTAAACAAAACAAGACAATAAAAACTCTAGTCATTGCATACATCATCAGTAGTTGTATAAGATTGTCTTTGACTAGCGTATTATGCACCTACAACACAAAAAACATCAATTAGTTCTTAGGATTTTGAAATTTTGTAAAGTTAACCAGATGTGCTAAAATAGTCATTAGATGCATTAAAAGATCATTCGTATGCGCTGAAAGAACTATCTTATCCACTAAAAGACTTAATAGATCATGCACCAAAAGAACTACTCTATGCGCTATAGAAACTAATGGATGTGCTAAAAGAACAACTCAATGAGCCATAACAAATACTTAATGTGCTAAAATATTGACTGAAAGCACTGAAAGACCCCCTCCATGCACTAAAAAAGAAGTTTGATGCACTGAAGTATGACTTCAATGTGCCAGAACACTATCTGAATGCATTGAAAGATCCTTTGGATGCACTGTAATAGAGTCTGGATGCACTAAAAGAAGTTTTGTATGCACCAAAAAAACTAACGATTGCACTAAAATAAACTCACGTCTAGAATCTGTGAAACAACTTTTCTAAAAAAAATTAATAAAAAAGGGCTAGGCCCCATAGTGGGTGCCAATTTATGTGTGAGGCAAAATCTGTATAGTAAAAGAGGTCACACAAGCAATGAGATGTATTACATTAAATATTTGAATCACAAACTAATCAAATTAAAACAAAACAAATCTCTAAAATCATTGCATTGTTCTCTATTCTCAAGGATCCTTTAAATCATTAGTGCTCTCAGATTTTGTATGTGCACTAAGACTAGTTTGGATGAAAACCTAAGAAATGAGATGCTATATGATACAAGAATCTAATTCCTACATGAAGTATAACTAGGTGATTGATGCCATGATATTAAATGCAGTTGTAAATGATAATGGTGATATGACAATGGATATGATACTAAATTATATGAGGAAAATGTTGTATAAAAGCTAAGATGATAATGGAAATGCAAATATGAATTAAGACATGATTCTAAACAAGAATGATAAAAAAAATCTAAATGCTAAAAGCTAAACAATGCCAAATTATGCTCAAACTCTAAATGCTCCAAATGCTCCGATGTTATTCCTGCATAATAAGTTTACTCAAAGATGGGATGTAAAATGTTGTATAATGGGTTTTTATTTATAGGATTTCCAAAGCATCTTGTGATGTGGTAGCAACCAATGGTCAATATTTCAGCATGAGAGATGAACGATGGAGATGGAAGAATCATGGAGGATGTTCCCTTGACCAAGGGCAACATGCCAAATGTATGAGAGAATAAAATGTGTGAAAGAGCCAAGTGTCAAAAGTTTGTTATGGAATTGGTTGAGAATAATGCAATTTAAATATTAGAAATATTTAAATACATGTGACACTTGATGATGTGGCCAAAAAGTGTTGTAGACATGTGCTTAAATTCTAATTTGGGATTTGAATTTAATGAAAAGATTATTATTTAAATAAAAAAAAATTGTGAATTTGTTTATTTAATTAAATTAGAGGAATGTGATTTTAGATTGAAGAATTAGAAGATATGAACTATATAAATAGATTTAGAATTTATTTATAAGTAGACGAATTAAAGGGGTTCATTAATTAAATAACTTGTATTTAATTAATTAATTGTCTTGACCAATTTTAGGTGTACACACATGGTAAAGATCCTTCAAAAATTTATAAGTGAACATGATGAATCCATATATCATATTCAATGATTTGTCTAAAATACACTTTGACACATTTCTACAAATCCCGATGAGGATTAATTGATTATACAATACCAAGATATTGAGTGTAACATTAAAAATAAGTATGGCATATCTATCCCTTTCAAATAAATCTAGTTAAATATGGAGACACTTATGTCATGGAGAAACCTCTACATTCTACATCTTCTATTGTATGTTCAATCATGAGAGATTTATGTTGAGGAATGATTGATGTCCTCAAATAAGATTGATAAATACAACAATGCAAAGATAAAGACCAACCAACCAACCAACCATTATTATATATTTTTTTCCATATATATATGGAATATTACATCATCATCCAATAACTTGGTGGGAATGCATATGTCTTGGAGGTCCAAGTTAGGTAAAATAATGCCATATTAGCTAAATTTTTAGGTAGGATAGAGTAGTTATAAGAAGAAGAATATTTTTTTGTGTATTGGTTTGAGGTACTGGAAAGTACACTTGGATAGATATTTCTTTACTCATTGAAGTAGGAAATAGGTCAGCAAGTCATAGGCTTACAAAGGTGTAAATCCCTATGCTTGTATATTTGAAATCATTCCAACCACATCCTGAAGTTATATTGCAGTATTATGCACAAATATCTTACACACAAATACACATTTCCATGGTGTCTACTTCTACTTGCATATGAACTTAATAGCATCTCCTATGCTCAACTACCCCCATGTAGGACAACTAAATTCCTTCCCATACATACGCTAGGGTAAGAGTATAATTTTTTTAAAAATAATAGAGTTGGAGGGTGCCATAATAGGTTTACATCTTGAAATTTAAAAATTTAGTGATAAATTTTATAAAATGACTATGTTGCAATAGTGAAAGCTTAGAAAATACACATACAAGTCATGTGTAAAGTTGAAAAAGAGTTCACAAGTTTAGGAAACATGTGTAGTGGATTTGTAAACATACGATGCGGGTATAAAGGTCACATGGAGGGGCATCATTTTTCATGAATAAAAGTGTGGTAGATTAATTGGCTTTAGAAATATTTATTAGAAATTTGTAAGAGAGGGAAATAAATTAGTGGAATAGAGGAATGTGAGGGAATAAGATCTAGAATTAGGGACATGAGGTGCAAACATGGTCAAAAATTCTTGGAAGCATAAATATAGTAGTGTAATGAAGTTGTGTGATTGTAATGTAGACATGTATATTGCAATGAGAGTGACAAATTTTTTGAACTATAAATTAGCATAGGGTTGTAGGGTTTTAGAGGCAAGTAACTAGTTTTTACACTTTGTGAGTGATGTGAAAAAAAAACAAATTAGTTTGACTCCCTATCAAACATAGCTCATACAATGTTGCAAGGTACTGGATCACTAGTTCAATGCATGTAAAATAGTATTACAAGTCCACCACAATATATATTTAAATAATATGAAAAAGGTAGTAATTTACATCAAATGTGCAAAGCTGCAAATGAATTTGATTTATTACAAAACAAAACTATTTTAGTGTTGTAGGTATTAGTCACAAGAGAAAATTTTGTAGTATGTAGTTCATGCAAAGGTATATTTTTTTTTTGTAGGTGTAGAGAAGGGGGATTCACTACTCATGAGTCTTTTTCTTATCAAGAGAGACACAAGTAATGAACAACCCTAAATTACCTTTGAGTAAAAGGTGAGAGTTTCAAAATTAGAAAGAGCAATTCATAGAGGTTTTCAAGATAGACTAATGTGTTCTTAGTCAAAGGAAAACATCATAGAACATAGACATCAGTGTGGTGTGCTAGCATCTCAGAGGCACATTGGCATCTTGTAAAGACTAAAAATTGAGAATGTTGCAGAAAGCAACAAAGTGACTACTTCTCCTTTGACTACTAAGAATTCTTAAAATGTGAGAAAGTAACATAATATGATAGAATTGAAATAAGGTAAAGTAAAATAGATGTAAATGATAGAATGAAGGGAATAACAGATAGAAAATTCTCACAACCAACCAAGTTATGAAGCCTCCAAAAAATAACTATATTATATAGGTCTACACACATAAGATTGAGAAAAATCATTGGGGCTATTTAGGGGCTTGCGACAATCAAACCACTATTTCGGTATTCCCACCTCCATGGAAAGCCAAATAGATAGATAGAGAAAGAAATAGATGTTAAAAAAGATGAATGAAAGAGGTAGATAAATGTGTAAACAAGTGATGCGAGAGCGAAGAGACTTTCCAAGAGAGTTGTAAGAGATTGAGAGCATTTTAGAAAGATGTAGAGAGTTGTAGAGAGTTGTGCAAGCAAGAGAGCAAGCAAGTCAAAAAAGAGAATATCCAAGATAGGAGAAGAGAGTTTAATAGAGAATACAAGAAGGCCTAATAGATTGAAAAGATCACCTTTAAAGAGAGAATAGGAGGGAAAGGAAGCTTCTCGAGCTATTATAAGGCATCCCAAGTCGTTACCACTGACAAAAGGAGGTGACTCGGGGAAAAAATACTAAAAAATATTTTTTTGACGTTGAAATGTCACAGGACGCTAGCATTGTGCATGGATGTCCATGTGGCATGATTTTATCTAGACACATCATGCTACAAAATGACAAGAATGAGAAAAACACAAGGTTTGATGCAAAGCTTATGCATAAAGGTAGTTACTGAGAAGGGGCCTTGAGCATCCTGAGAGGCGAAAAAGGCTAATGCAAGGCTAAAATGAACCTACACAATTCTAGGGGAGTGGACACTAAAGTGGATTACAAAATGTAAGTAAAATTACAAGGGGTACAATTTTACGTTACATTTTTCCCCCACTTTAGCATGCATATGGATTTACATTGATATGCACACTAAAGGAAATCTACTAAACATAAATAACATCATGATTCCAAAAGGATGTTGTAGAGGAAGTAGATAACTCTTTGAACCAAGGAAGCATGCCCCCAGGATGAAGACCTAAAAAACAAACATGCATTAGAAAAGAAAGATCTGCACAAGACAACAGAGTTAGAACATAAAAAATCCACTACATCACAAGGTTAGAATGCATGGATAAAAAAATAGATAACAAACACACAAAATCATGTAACAAACTAATAGGATTTGAGTCAACAAAGTGAAAGATACCTAGATGTAGAAGGTTGTCTGAGTACTATGCATCATCCTCAAATTAAGAAATAAAACATAGAATTCTTAAATGAAGAGAAGAAGGTAAGGATTGATTGCTTCAAGAGAAGAATGCATTCAAAAGATAGGGAAGCAACCAATGTCGAAATGACAAAGAAGTATATACTCAAGATGAAGAATATGCGTGTCTTCGATCTGATATATACAATTTTACGGTTACAAAATTGAGATAAAGTAGAAGAGATAAGAGAGATGGTTTCATAGGTTCTTAGTCCTACAAAGTTCGCTCCATGGGTTCTCAGTCCCGCAGAAGTTGAAAAAATACTTTATAGGTTCTTGGTCCTACAAAGGGAGCACTATAGGTTCTCGATCCTATAGGGGTTGATATGAAAGGCTCTACAAAGTTTGATTGGTCCTTACATGTGCTTTGTAATATAAGGAAAGCTTGGAAAGATGCTTCAAGGTCTTGTTATCCAAGCTTAATCAGAGAAACCTATGGCTGCTACAAACTATGTTGCAAGACAAACACAAAAAATATAGATCTAATCAGGTTTCCCCCAAGCTAGATGTCAAGATATAAGATGTGACATCACACATAAGATAAAAGATAAGTCTAGTCGTTCTACCCCCAAGATAGATGCAAAGATATGTGATGTTGCAATGTCACACATCATATAGAAGACACACCATTACAAGACATTTCAATTGAAGGAGGAGATTTCAAAGGGGTTCTACAAAATTGAATAAAGTAGAAGAGAGAAGAGAGATGGTTTTATAGGTTCTTAGTCCTACAAAGTTGGCTCGATGGGTTTTCAGTCCCGCAGAAGTTGAACAAATACTTTATAGGTTCTCCGTCCTATAGGGATTTATATGAAAGGTTCCACAAAGTTTGATTGGTCCTTACAAGTGCTTGGTCCTATAAGGCAAGCTTGATTAGAGAAACTTATGGCTACTACAAACTATGTTGCAAGACAAACATAGAAAAGATAGATCTAGTCAGGCTGCCCCCAAGCTAGATGTCAAGATGTAAGATGTCATGACATCACACATAAGATCAAAGATAAGTCTAGTTGGGTTGCCTCCAAGATAGATGCAAAGATATGAGATGTCATGATGTCACACATCTTATAGAAGGCACACCATTACAAGATGTTTCAATTGAAGGAGGGCTTTCAAAGGGGTTCTACGAAATTGAGATAAAGTAGAAGAGAGAAGAGAGATGGTTTTATAGGTTCTCAGTCCTACAAAGTTGGCTCCATTGGTTCTTGGCCCCACAAAAGTTGAACAAATACTTTATATGTTCTCGTTCCTACAAATGGAGCACTATAGGCTCTCAGTCCTAGAGGGCTTTATATGAAAGGCTCCATAGAGTTTGATTGGTCCTTACATGTGCTTAGTCCTATAAGGAAAGCTTGACGAGGTGCTTGGTCTTGTTATGCAAGCTTTATCAAAGAAACCTATGGTTGCTGCAAACTATGTTGCAAGACAGGCACAAAAAAGAAAGATCTAGTCAAGCTGCCCCCAAGCTAGATGTCAAGATGTAAGATCTCATGACATCACACATAAGATAGAAGATAATTCTAGTCAAGCTACCCCCAAGATAGATGCAAAGGTATGAGATGCTACGATGTCACACATCATATAGAAGACACACCATTACAAGATGTTTCAATTGAAGGAGGAGCTTTCAAAGGGGTTCCTTTGACCGGTAACCCTTTAAGACCAAGTGGACCATTCAAAGGGACACTCTGATTTGAAAGATATAACTTTTTGCAAGTGACTCTATCACTAAGGAATCTTTTTAAAAGATCTTTCATCCAAGAATCAAATGAAAAGAGTATTCCTTTTTCAAAGGAATTTTTCAAATTCTTTTTCCAAGGGATCTTTTTGAAAGAAAATATGACCAAGGAATCCTTTTAGAAGAATACTCCTTGCTGAAAATTGAAGCAAAGATTAGAGGGGGTCCTCAATAAGGACATACACCACCAAAACAAGTTACCCTTTCCCCCAACGTATAGGAGAGGATAACCATGCTACATAATATTATGTGACAATAGAAGGGATGTGTAAGAACCTCATGAGAAGATGCTTAGAATGGATATGATAGAGGTAGACCTCAATATCACTTTTCATGCAAAGAAGAGATAGGTGCATCAACAAATGAAAGAGTGATGACACTGGAATCAAGAAGTTGTTGTATTTTATCCTTTAAGGCCTTACATTCACTAGTGGAATGACCAAGCACTTCATGATATACATAGAAATAATGCTTTTATTTGTAATGCTTATGAAATTACTTATGTATAGGAGGAGGAAGAGTAATTAAGTGGGCTTTAAGAAGCCTCAACAAAATGTGTTTAGATAAAGAACGAGGAGCAGGAAGCAACCCTTTCTCTTGTGAAGAAAAAATTGACTACTCAAAAGAAGAAGAAATGAAGACAATAGATGATGGAGGAGGGGATGTAGACAAACAAGAAGTCTTATAACCTAAACCCCTTGCAAAAGATCAAGGTGTCAGTTCTAAGGGACCTTAACTCCTTGTATCATATTCCCAGGACCATTTCTTTTGTACACATGCTTAGAAAGAATATTAATTCAAATCCATAATGTGATTGTAACTCCTCAAAAGTGGGAGGATCAACTCATTAATATTGTTATTCACATTGTCCTACAATAAAGAAACATAATCATCTTTGATAGTGTGTTTGAATGATATTATTGGAAGGTCTAAGTGGATCAGGTTGACTTTATATTCCCTAATAAAGGAGTCTATAAAGTCTAAAGAACCCCAATCGTCACCAAGACATGAATTTTCTTGAGAAGAAGTAGAAGGACTAGACTTAGGATTTCTTGCCTCAAGAGGTTCTTCTTCAAGGACATCTATCTCAAGAGTATATCCTTTATAATAGGTACCACTAGAGTAGACATCAACTATATTAAAAGATACTTAATGGACAAGATTTTTAAGAGTAGTTGCAATTGAAGCATGACCAGTAGTTGTCAGTTCACATAAGTGTACGATATCAAGGTTAGCCCTGATTGTGATTACTTGATTGTTATGAATAAACTTAATAGATTTATGCAAGGTAGATGAAACTGCACCCATGGCATAAATCCACGGTCTACTAAGAAGAAGATTATATAGTAATCTTCTCGACATAACATGTACAAGGGTGGGCATGATAACGGGTCCCAACCTCAAAGGAAAGATTATTGTGCCCAAGGCTTGGCGTTTGATATTATCAAACCTAAGAATGCATAAGGAAGAGGTACCAAGAGAAGATGAATCAATTTCAATTTTAGGAAATAGATCAATGCTACATACATTGAGTGCTAAACTAGTGTCAAGAAGGGTATGTTTAATGCCAATATTATTAATGATAACTACAATCATTAGATGGTCTGCTTGCTTCTGTACTTTCAGGGGTGGGAGTTCTTGTGGGTAAAACATAATATTCGATGAATCAACACAAATATGAGCCATCAATGCATTAACATCCATCCACCTAGTAGAAGAAGGAAAGAGGATCTTTTACAAGGCTTCTTGAAGCATACCTTAATAAATTGGAGCAAACTAAAGCAAGTCCCATAGTGAGATCTTGGCTGAAGTAACTTGAAGTTTCTCAACAAGATCATAATCACCAGGTACTCTAGTTCTAGGTTTAGGTGCTAGAGGAAGACTTGGTTGAGAAAGTGGCAAAGAATTAGGTTGAGGGTGCTAGCAAGAAGTTGAGTCCAATTTTGGCCAAAAAGTGAAAGTTTTCCTTGATTTTTAGAATTTTTCACATTTGACCTTACAATTTAAAGCACTTAGAGATAAAATTTTAAAAAAAATCACTGATCATAAAATGTAGTACTCAGGGTTTAGTTTCCAATTATGTAATTTATTTCAATACCTAGATGACACAAATTGATTTTCAATAGGCGTTTCTAAAAACAACTATTTAAAAGACTTATTTTTTTACCATACCATGCGCGTATACGTCATCCTTATTTTGACCTAAATAATCGTATTTTTCTAGATCCTTTTGGAAAAAAGATTTGTAACTCACTGAAACATGTTTTCAATATTTTTTTGTAATTTTTTATTGAATATATATTTTTTAAAAAACTTATTGGCCATATTTGTTGTTTAGAAAAATCATCCTGTACGTCAGGCATTCGATGACCTAAACTTATCATTTTTTATTTTATTTTTAAAATTGAAAAGAATATTCTAAAGTACGTTTTCATGCAATTTGTTTTACAAAAAAATATTTTAATAAAATGTTATTAAAATACTAAAAATCCCTAATATTTCAAGTTTATGGACCAATTTCATTAGAAATTAATTAAAAAATAGAAAAATAATCCAATTATAAAAACAATTACATATTTGGAATCTACACTATCTCGTCTATAATTAGTTTTATAAATAGGATCCCATTTCTTTTTTGATTGTTTGTTTTTTTAAATTACTATAAAAATATTACTGTCAATTCTGCAACTTAACATGTATGCCCGAGAGTGACAATTCACCTTTTTTTCTATCAATTTTTGTCTTTATAGGGTCTTGAACTTGCAATTTGAATTGAAATTTTGAAAGGAGGCATCATTGGGATAGTTTTTGAGTGGAATTGTTTTCATTTTCTACTCGTTTGAAAGAGGAACAATGGAGGAAGACTTTCACTATTGACATTCATTTGTGCTTCAAATTTTTTTAATCATGGTATTACAAGCTCAGAATAAGAGGAAAGATAGGAAGGTATTGACCCGTAAAGAAATTGAAGCAAAGAGAGAGGAGGGAAAAAGACAAAAAGAGAATAATGAGGATTCAATCACTGAATAGTGCAAATTGACTCTTTTGAAATACATTGTATATCAAGTGCAATTTTATGTTGTTGAGTTGCATCCACATTCCTTTAACATGTTCAAGTCAACATAATAATCTTATTTTGAGGTTTTCATTGGAGTTGATATGTTTAGGATTTAGTTTCTCTCTTGTATTTCAAGTTCACTTTTTTCTTAATTTTTAATTTAATTACATATATTATGATGAACCCAGTGAGAACATGCTAACCATTAGTCTAATATTGTTGTCTATGATTGCTTTTTGTTTCTTATCACATGTTGGAAGAGTTTCTAAGAGGTTTTGAAAGTCAAGTTCTTATACTAGTCTCTGAGTGAAAAATAGACATCACAATTGTGTTTGAAAGGGTTAAGAAACAAATTTTGATATATAACACTTTATCTTTTTGTGTAGGATAACATTTTAAACATTTTTTTTAATTTTGGATGATTTCTTTTATAATCCATACATTTGTGCAACTGTGTACTTTTAGAACTATATTTTAATAGATGGACAAGTTAAAGTCTATTAATACTTTATTTTATTTTATTTAAGTTAGTTAAATATTTCATTCACAAAATTTTGTTGTTGGCTAATACCTTTTCCTTCTTTTCAATCTGTAAAATAACATTGTTGCTTCTAAATAACATAATTTTATGGTTGTGTATTAGATTTTCAATTTTTTGTAGGTGTTGAAAACACGACTTAGAAAATTTTACTTGCAAAAAATATTTTTACATATTTTTCATATATCTTCAAGTATAATTGTTTAAAGTTAGACTTTATTTTCAATCTTTAAATGCATATAAATTTTACAAATGAAAAACAAAAAAATCGATGATTTATTTAATTTGTACAAAAAAAAAAGGAAATAATAGAGGCTCCTCTACCATGCAGTAAAAACAAAACAAAAAAATAGCTAATACTTTTTGGATGTATGTTCCAGTGCAATATTTGATAATGGAACCTTAGCTGATGCAAGCCCTAAACTAAAATATATTGACATACAAGTAGAAAAGTACTACCAATAGAAACTTAATTATGTCCAAAATAGAGTTGTATTACCCAACCACAATATTATCTCAAAATAATAAGAGTTACATTAAGTGTGAGTTATGGTTTCTCTTCACCATGCAAAATATTACAACAAAATCAAGAAAAAAATGGTTTGACATTTGCATAATCATTAGGCATATTTATTATCCAATCATAATATCAATGGTGCATTAGCGCTTATATGCTATCATTTATTTTATACGCTATTATTTTATTTTTTTTAATATATATATATATATATATATATATATATATATATATATCTCATTTTACAATAGAAATAAAGTTCATTTTAAAATAGAAATATAATATAAATAATATGATCTAGATATTGAATATTTCTTTATTCTACTGAATATATATGTAATGTAGAATGAAATCTAAACAATTTGTTATTATTATTTCATTCTATAATTAAAAGCCTTTAAGTAACTCGTGTACTTTCATTTGAATCTCTATTACATTGTTTATGAAAAAAAAGTGTTTATTCAATCATAAATTATATTGATTGATTAATTAAAATAAAACCATGGCTAATTAAAATAAAATAAATTTAAAATTAATTAAAATAAAACCAATTACATTGACATACAATAAGATTGATTGGATCATTGTAGTACAAGGCACGAAATCATTAGAGGCAGGGTTTTCAAATTTATTTTTTTATATATATTGAGGAAATACAAACGACAAGTTCCATCACTTCCATGAATATTAGAGGCAGGGTTTTCAACATATTGACATTCAATGCATTCAGTCTGAAAAGTACGGCGTGGGAAGGTTCGATATAGACCATTACTTTTCTTATAGGCGTGGGAATCACGTTCGATATTGATCATTACAAAGGAAAGACAAACGACAAGTTCCATCACTTCCATGACTATTGCCATCTTTGCCGTGAAATATGATTCTGATTCTGGAAACTGTTACAGTATCTCCAGTCGATGGAAAACCGTTCCCTTTGAAACAAGCGTCAGCACAGCGGAGGTCCAGGGATGACATGAAGTCATGGATGACATATTTCCTATAAGGTCATGGATGACTTATTCTCCTCCTTTGTCATCCTTGTAAAATGTCACCGCTTCAGTAATAAAATGATAAAAAGTCTCAAAACTGTGATGGTCAATGTGGTTATCCAAAATCTCTTATCTGATCAAAGAAAAACGTGGAGCTAGTGAGAAGAAGAAAACATTCAACTCTGTTCTGGCCAAGCGATACAAAGGGCAATATGAACAGTTCAAGGAGGCCTTCTGGATGAGCTCAGTCTTGGTTGTAGGTTTAGATAAGATCGTGGGTTCAATTTTCTATTTGAATGTTACGTGTGATGAAAGGTCCGAGCGATTATGGGAAACGCATCTTGCTAAAGAAGTAAATTCTGGATCCGATTCTCTCAACAAGAAGTGAAGTAACCTGCCAAGCAGGGTAAAGTGCGACTTGGGTGGAGGGTAAGCGGTAAGTTATGGCGTTGGAAGCAACTTCAATTGTCGTTCTTGCTCTAGGACTGGCTTCACTTTGGCTAATTGCAAACTCTCTCAGGCGTAGAATTAATAACAACGCGCCACCGCAGCCTCCATCGTGGCCAATATTTGGCCATCTTCCTCTCCTAAGTAAAAGCAAACAGCCCCTTCACAGATTTCTATTCTCTCTTTCAGAGCGCTATGGGCCCATCATGCATCTTCAACTTGGCTTCCGCCCAGTTTTGGTTATCTCCTCTTCAGATCTGGCAAAAGAATGCTTTACAACAAATGATAAAGCCTTTGCTTCGCGCCCACTTCTGTCTGCTGCAGATCATATTGGGTATAATTTCAAAATATTAACCTTCGCTCCTTATGGCTCCTACTGGCGAAACATCAGAAAAATTTGCAGGCTCCAGCTCTTTACTGCCGACAGAATCGAATCCTTCAGGCACGTCCGCACAGAGGAAATTTCCGCTCTCATTCGTTCGCTTTTGGACAGTTGTCAGCGAGAGACTAATCCAGTGAACATCAAGTCGAGGCTCTCAGATCTGGCATTTAATATCATAGTTCGAATGGTTGCCAGCAAGAGATTCTCATCAGATCTCTGTTCGGAGGATTTCAAAGAAGCGCAGCAGTTCAAGCAGTTAATTGAAGAAGCTTTCTTGATAATTGGATCATTTGATATTGGTTACTATCTGCCTTTTCTCAAGTGGATCGATCCGCATGGAAGAGTGTCTGCCATGAAGAATCTACACAAGAAGAGAGACGTCATTATGGAGAAATTGCTGCAGGATCACCGAGAGAAGAGAGGGGTGCATGCTCGAGACTTGATGGATGTTCTCATCTCTGCAGCAGACAACCATGAAATTCACTCTGACAATACGGATGATGCGGTTAAAGCCGCAGCCTTAGTATGTTCTTGTATCACTTTTTTGGCAGATAAATTTTATCAGTTTTGCAAGATCTTATCATAGTCTGTATTGAATAGTAGTTGTCTCGTGGTCAAGGTATAGATGGTTTAAGTGGAGACTATCTTTATAGTCAAGATAAGGCACTGATTATTGGAAGTCTCTAAACAAACACTCAAATGCCTTCACCTGTAGCGGGTGAGTTGTGGTCATGGCACTGACTGTTGGAGTGGAAACCCCATCTCTGCATCAACAGCCGATGCCTCGATCACAACACACCCAAAAGAGTTGATCACAAATTACACTATGCAAGCGCGTACTTACAAGATTTGTATTTTGATTTTGCAGAGCATGATAAATGCGGGTACTGAAACATCCGCTGTGACCATCGAGTGGGCACTGTCAGCTTTGATGAAGCACCCGAACATTTTGGGCAAAGCCCATCAAGAGCTCGACACACATGTCGGACGGGACCGATTAATGGAGGAATCAGATATCCCCAAGCTGAAATATTTGCAGGCAATTGTGAAAGAAACTCTCAGGCTTTATCCAGCGGGAGCCATTTTGCTCCCTCACGAATCTAGCGAAGCCTGCACTGTAGGGGGATATCGTGTTCCCGCAGGAACTCAACTCTTGGTGAATGTGTGGGCAATTCAACGGGACGCGGCCGTGTGGGAGCGCCCCACGGAGTTTGAACCTGAACGTTTTCTCAACATGGACAAAGAGATTGATGTGAAAGGGCAGGATTTTGAATTGATTCCGTTTGGTTCAGGAAGAAGAATGTGCCCTGGCATGTCTTTGGCACTGATTGTTGTCACCCATACATTGGGGCGTCTGCTTCAGAGCTTCGAGTGGTTTGCTCCAGAGGGCGCTGTAATTGACATGACAGAGGGGCTTAGACTCACAATGCTCAAATCAATTCCCTTGGAGGCCATCGTTAAACCTCGCCTTCCCCTCCATCTCTACTGATACCGCCTGCTTACTACATGGGTCAAAGAGCCTTAACTTCTGATCACATTGTGGGTCTGAAATCATTTAATTTAAAGTCTTCCCCTCGTATATTGTAACTCCTGTAATATTTATAATCTTCGGCTTTTCCTTTATGTACATCAATGTTAATGTTCTAGATATGTCTCAGGAATTTATGACTGGGTAAATTTCAGGGTCCTGTGAAGAGCTCATAAGTAGAATGTTTTCTGGATTATTGATAAAGGGGAAGCCTTTCAATTGACTAACATCAAAATATCTTACGCAGTAGGTTATGTAATGGATGGCTTATAATTTTGTTCTTTTGAGATGGTATTTTCCATTTTTAATTATTCTTTTGTGATAGGTGTACTTTGTAAATGTTTAGGTTTTGATTTGGGTTTTTAATTTATGAATTCTTTTTTTTTATGGATGGCTTATAATTTTGTTAATAGGAACATTAAGTTGTCTTTTGAGATGGTATTTTTCTCTTTTAATTACCTTTTTGTGATAGGTGTGCCTTGTAAATGGTTAGGTTTATGATTTAGGTTTTCAGTTTATATATTTTTTTTTTCATGGGTGACTTATAATTTTGTTAATAGGAACATTAAGTTATGTCTTTTGAGACGGTATTTTTCCTCTTAATTACCTTTTTGTGATAGGTGTGCCTTATAAATGCTTAGGTTTATGATTTTATTTTTATTTTCTTAGATCAGTTGTTTAAATCATTAAATTATCACTTATTACAAAGCATTAATTATATAAAATAAAAATATTTAAAATAGTTAGTCAATATTAAAATTTGGTTTTTAAATTTTCTCAATATTTTATATTTTTTAAAATATAGAAGTAATAAATAAGGTAAAATCAAATATAACATTAGAAGATCATTACAACAATTTCTGACACACATTTCAAATCTTTATAGTAGTAAATTATTAAAATTTCTTAGATAGTTCAGTCTATCAAATCTAGTCTCCTCAAATTGACTACATCCATCATCATCAATTTCTACTTGATCAAAGTTACCCAAAACACTTTCCAACCATGAAAATATTTTAGGTAGAAATGATTGAGCTTCCTACATCCTTTAATGGTAATCCTCTGCAAACAACTTGCAAAACAAAATTTGAGTTGCTACTCAAGCTCTGGACAGTTCCAAATACTTACTAATTAAATATTTTTTATATCAGATGTCCTTGATACTTTTTTTAAACTTTTGTAGTCACTCAACTAGAAATAGTCTAGTGTAATTGACTCATCAAGTGTTATACTCTTCAAACAATTCAAACCCACTAGACACAATTCAAGTTGTAGGTATTCTTTCATACTAGTATTGGAATATATCACATAGTTTTTCAATGTCATGGATCTTGGTGTAGCCATGGTAGGAGGGTCCTCAAAGAGAACAATCTCGACCATGCAACAAGAGTCACACAACAGAAGCAAGACAAAAATTGGAGGAAAATGCAGATTCAAAAATTCACATTAACATAAATCTCAATTACAATCAGCCAACAACATCTAGCCTTAGAAATTCAGCTCACAAGCCTTATACAACATGCTCAAATACAATATTCCTATATACTCCTTAACACAAGAAAAAATCTTACATATAAGATCCACATTAGTTTACCTAATCGACTTGTGCTATTCTAATGATCTATTATATCATATCCGTAGATCTAGAATCTTTCGCATCAGCCAAAGATCATCACAATCTCTAATGAAAGAAAATGTAACATGTGCATGAATAGGTCGGCCTTAGATTTTAATTACTCCTCGGTGAATGCATAGGATGAAGTGTGGACCTATAATTAAGGTCGAGGACACTCCATGGGACAATTTGAATCACACCGTCAAGATCCACAAGTTACAGGAAAGACCACAAGTGATCAAACTAGCCATTGGGCTTGAAACTTATTCTAGTGTTGGTTCAAGAAATTGTCACTAAATATGGAAGCAATAACTTGTCGAAAAAAGATCTAATCATGCTCAAATCTTGGAATAAGGAAAATGAACATGTTCACGATGCAAATATAGATCCGCAAGGTCCAATGAGCAAATATGATGAAATGTTGAATTTGCTAACTTGAACTAAACAAGAACTGAAACAAGAACAAACTGAAATGAAAATATTTTTGGTTGATATAAGATTGCCAAGAACCAAGGATGCTCCTACATCAGACATTCAAGGTTAATTGAAAAGTGAGTCCCTCACTTTGTTGGGGTGAAAGGAAAACCAATATGGTCTACCTCAGCTTGAGAAATCCAAGAAGAATCCTCCATTTCTCTACCTTTCCACTTCACAGGATATTCTTTGTACTGTCTTCCACGAGTTTTCCTCCCATCTCTAATATCCAAAATCTCTTCTATCTCATCTGATTGCTATTTAGGAAACTAATTCTCCAATTTTTCTTTACTGCCTTCACTGAGTTCTGCTTCATGGTAGTGATGTAGATCTGCAATGTTGAATATACGTGATATACGCATGTCATCTGGTAACTCCACTTCATATGCATTTCCTGAATCAAATTTCTTCAAAATCTTACAAGGTCCAAACTTCCTCATCTTGAGCTTATTGTATGTGCCAACTAGAAATATTTCCTTTCTCAAATACACCATCACTTCATCTCCAACTTTGAACTCCTTATATCTCCTTTTTCATCTGCTTGCTCCTTATACTTCTGGTTCATATCTTCAAATTTCACCTTCACTTGAGTATGCACTTTCTTCATATGTTCTACAAATTCCTTTATTTTTGCGCTCCTTTTATCTTCCTTAACGATGTCTCTCAACTCTAATATTCCTCTAGGATGAATTCCAGTAATAATCTCAAAAGGTGTCTTTCTAGTACGCCTATTCACTAAATTATTGTAAGCAAACTCTGGTTGTGTAAAGACTAAATCCCAACTTCTGGTCTTCTCTGCAACCAAACATCTCAGCAAATTTCCCAAACTCTTGTTTACTACCTCTTCCCGTCCATTAGTCTGTGGGTGAAAAGTAGAACTCAACTTCAAATATGTCTTTAACATCTTCCAAAGTGTCCTCCAAAAGTAACCAACAAAATTTGTATCTATGTCTGAAACAATACTCCTAGGTAATCCAAGCAATCTGACCACTTCCTTGAAAACCAAGTCTGCTAAATGCATTGCATTTGTTGTCTTCTTACAAGGTATGAAATGTGTCATTTTAGAAAATCTATCCACCACCACAAATATAGAATCATTACCTCTTTGTGTCTTCAGTAAACCAAGTATGAAATCCATGTTGATATCCTCCCAAGGTCTCTCTAGAACTATCAAAGGCTTATACAATCCAACATTCTGACTACTCCCTTTTGCAACTTAACAAACTCTACAACTCTGCACAAATTTCCTAACATCGTTATGAATTTGTGGCCAAAAGTAATTCTCACTTACCAATGCTACTATCTTATCAATTCCAAAGAGTCCTGCCAATCCTCCACTGGGTATGTGCAGGATCATCATGGAAAAAATAGGCCCTTAAGTGGCAAAAAAATTAGAAAAATCAGTGTTAGGCAACTTGATGTAAAAATTTGAATAAGTTATCTATATTATTTCAAAAATATGTAAGAATAGAATTTGTTGAAAATTTAATGTAGTTTCTAAACTACTAGGTTTATTTAAAAATAAATAAAATCTATTTGGTGAAAATTTGAAATTTCAATGCAGTAGTACTTAAATTTCAGGGAAAAAATAAGAAGTAGGTGTCTGTCTGACCACCCTAACCATAATAAAATGATAATATTTTTTTATACATTTTATATATAAGCAGAGGACTCATGTCCGAGTGATGCATATTTTTTGTAATTTTTTCCAAGTAAATAATTAATTATGAATTTTTTTAAAAAATATAAAAACTCATATGTCTAACCACCTTAACTTGGTCAAAAAATTCATGAAATTTAATTTTCTTTTTAATCCTATAGTATGTGAAGCATAGAATGGCCTTTGTTTTATATTAAAAAATGTTATACCGTTTGAAAGTTATAGATATTTTTCAATCAGCCTATCGATGAAGACTTTAGTCGTAATTAAATAATAGAAAATAAATAATAATTATTTATTAAATTCAAATTAAAGCATAATTTATATAGGTGGAAAGGTGAGAATCTTCTCTAAAAACCCTTTTCGTTTCATCAATTTTGGGTAAAAAAAAACTCGTCAGCCACATACCCTACAAATACCCATAATATTGCCACTTTTTGGCCCATCATGATCCTGCACATACCCCACTATGTTTTTCTTTCACCAAGTTATCCCTTATTGAACTCTGTGGTCCACACAACTAATTACCTTTGAACAAAATATCCTCTTGAATGAAATAATCCAACCACTAACTCCTATCCTCCAAAACTGGTCCTTTACAAGCTTTCCAAGGTTTTGCAAAATTTGGGTCTCCCTCATACAAGTTCTTCAATTTTTCAAAGCCTCATACGCCCACTCTCATCTCTGCCAGCAAATTCCTTCTCCTACTCAAAGCATCAACAACTCTATTTGAATTTCCACTCCAATTTTTCAAAACAAAAGTATAGCTCTGCAAGAATTCCACCTATCTCATGTGTTTATGTTTCAACTTACCTTGACTATTCAAATACTGTAATCCCTGATGATCTCTATAGAACAAAAAATCCTTAGGAAACAAGTAATGTCTCCACTTCTTCAAGGTTTGAACTATGGCATAAAACTCATGTTCATACACTGAATATCTTCTCCTATCATCATTCAATTTCTCACTAAAATAAGCTACTAGTCTTCCTTCTTGACTTAATACTGCTCCAATTGCATTTCCACTTGCATCATAGTTTGCATGAAATACCTTATTAAAGTATGGTAAAGCCAACACAGGCTGCTCAGTCACCTTCTGTTTTAACAACTCAAAACTCTGGTCTATTCCAGATTTCCACCTAAAATCCTTCTTGTCTCCTCTCATTGTTTATGTCATAGGACTACAAATAGAACTAAAATTCCTAATGAACTTCTGGTAGAAACTAGCCAATCCATGAAAGGATCTTACGTCTCCAATTATTTTCAGTGTAGACCATTCAATAATTGCTCTTACTTTCTCAGGATCCATCTTCAATCCATCCATAGATGTCAAAAATCCCAAATATACCAATTCTTCCTTTATGAAACTACACTTCTTAATGTTTATCAACAACTAGTCTTCTCTCAACCTCTATAAAACTTGTCTTATATGCAAAAAATGTTCTTCCCTAGTCTTACTAAAAATCAAGATGTCATCCAAATAAACAATCACAAACTTACCCAAGGATTTCTTTAGTACCTCATTCATCAACCTCATGAAAGTACTTGGTGCATTTCTTAGTCCAAAAGGCATGACCAACCACTCATACAATCCTTCATTTGTCTTGAATGTTGTCTTCCACTCATCCCCTTCTTTGATTATGATATGATGATATCCACTCTTCAAATCTATCTTTGTAAATTATTTAGCTCCACTCGAACAATCCATAATGTCATCCATCTGGGGCAAAGGAAGTCTATATAGTTTCATTGTGATTTTGTTTATTGCTCTAGAGTTTGTAAACATTCTCCATTCTCCATCCTTGTAAGGTCCTAGCACAATAGGTATTGCATATGGACATAATCTTTCTCTAATTAAACCCTTCCTCAACAAATCTTGCACTTGTCTATTCAACTCTTCATTCTCTACCGTTGTCATTTGGTGTGCTAATTTATTAGGAAAACTAGCTCCAAGAATCAGATCCATGCAATGACTAATACTCCTCATAGGTGGCAGTCCATTAGGTACATTATTTGAAATGATCTCTTCATATTCTCTTAGCATCTTCTTTATCTCCTCTAGTTGTTCTTCTACATGCTTCAAGTCTTCAACCTTCTTAGGAACCAAGGCATAACACATGTTCTCATGTCTTAGTCTATCTAGAAATCTCCTTCCATCAACCAAGCAAATTCTATCACTCATACAAACCTCAACTTTAGGAACATCCTCCAATGGCAACAAAGTTTGCTTCATCCCATTAGCAAAAATGGTATATGTGTTCTTCTTTCCATCATGAATAGCTTGTCTATCATATTTCCAAGGCCTTCCCAACAAAACATGGCATACATCCATAGGCATGATATCACACAAAACTTCATCATGATAATTTCCTATCTTCAATTTCACCAAACATTGTTCACTTACTAGTATCTTATGTTCATCTTGAATCCATGCTATCTGATAGGGCTTCAGGTGTTTCAATCTTTCCAACTTCAATTTGGTCACCATCCCTTCAAAAACCAGGTTCTCAGAGCTTCCACTGCCAACAATCACTTTGCAACATTTACTAGCTACTTTGCATCTAGTCTGAAACAAATTCTTTCTCTGTAATGGTTCTTACTCCATCTCACTTTGACACAATACTCTTTTGTTCACTGATACTTCTCCTTCTTCTAGTTTATTAGATGATCTAACATGATCTTCCTCAATAAAGGTTGTTCTTCTAATATTGTTTGTCTTTCTACTTGTCAAGCTCCCTGATTGCATTCAAATGCTCTATGTCCTTCTCCACCACACTTAAAACAAGTTCCCTTGAATACTCTTTTCTTCTATCATATATCATCTTTTCTATAACCCTCATTCTGGTAACCACCATATACTCCTCTCCGGTAAGAGTTTCCATCATCTCTATAGTACAAATTATCATTCTTACTGACTTCCTTATCTTTATTCTGATTTGTGAAAGATCCTCTTCCTCCTCCAATAAAAATTCTTCCTCTCTAAAAGCTTCCACCTCTTCCTCTCTATCTCTCCTCATGTCTTTTATTCAAGTTCTCTTTTTCTTTTAGCGCACATAGATATGCCTCTTCCACACTTTGCAACTTGATCAAACTAATCTCATCCTGAATAGACAACCTCAAGCCATTCACATATTTGGCTACTTTCTCAACCTCATCCTTTGAATGTCTAGATTTGATATTCAACTTGTAGAACTCCTCAGTGTACTCTATCACACTTAACTCCTGCTTCAAATTCTACAACTTCAGGAAAAAAATGATCTAATAATTTGTAGGCATCAACTTTGTCTTTAACTTATTCACCATCCGATCCCATGATTTTATCTTCTCCTTTCCTCTTCTTTTCCTATCTTTCTGCAAATGTTCCCACCAAAGGGATGCATGTCATTTCAGCTTTGTACAAGAAAATTTCACCTTCTTGTCTTTAGTGATACCTTCAAAATCAAAATACCTCTCCATCTCTGTTATCTAATCAAGCAATTCATCTAAATCCAACTTACCTCTATAATCTGGTGGATTGAAATGTGGTTAAGTATTTTCTCTAGTTAGAGCTCTTATGAACCTCTCTTCTCCCTGATCTAGGCTAGGTTGATCTTCTCTTTCCATTTCTTCCTATAATTCTACCTCTTCATCACTCACATCATTAACTAGTTGACCTCTCCTCTGGGCTGTTTCAACAACTTCCAATCTAGCAGCAATTCCTCTCAACATCTCCATCATGGTTGGGACTACCATCTTTACACAAGTCCTCTACAACTGCATGCCAGATCATCATTCCGCTACCCCACTGTAACAAATCTTCAATATGACTATGAATTTCAATGATCTTTTATGGATCGATTCTTGCTCTAATACCAATCTAGTGCAACCATGATAGGAAGGTCCTCAAAGAGAAAAATTCAGACCATGTAGCAAGAGTCACACAATGGAAGCAACATAGAAATTGGAGGCAAATGCAAATTCAAACATTCTCATTAACAAAAATCTCAATTACAATCAGTCGACAACATCTGAGTTGATAGATTTGGCTCATAGGCTTGATACAACATGCTCAAATACAATATTCCTATATATGCTCCTTAACATGAGCAAAAATCTTACATATCATATCCAAATTAGTCTACCTAATCAACTTCTTCTATTATAATGTTCTATTAAAAGCTTTATATCATATCCATAGATCTAGAATCTTCTGCGTCGACCAAAGATAATCAAAATCTCCAATGAAAGAAAATGTAACATGTGCATGAATAGGTCAGCTTCAAATTTTAATTACTCCTCGATGAATGCATAAGATGAAGTGTTGACCTATAATTAAGGTTGGGGACACTCCACAAGACAATTCAAATCACACCGTCAAGATCCACAAGTTACAGGAAAGATTCACAAGCTATCAAACTAGTCATTGGGCTTGAAAATTATTCTGGTGCCAGTTCAAGAAACTACCACTAAATCTGGAAGCGGTAACTTTTTTGAAAAAGATCCAATCGTGCTAAAATCTTGGAATAAGGAAAATGAACATGTTCACAATGCAAATATAGATCCATAAGGTCCGATGACCAAATATGATGAAATGCTGAATCTTCCAACTTGAATTGAACAAGAACTGAAACAAGACAAACTAAAAAAGAAAATATTTTTGTTGATGCAAGATTGCCAAGAACCAAGGATGCTCCTGCATTAGATCTTCTGATTGATTTGATACCAAATTGATGTAGTTGGTTTTCTCCTTAGTTTCAAAAATGAAACATTCATAGTCTTCACAAAATATAATAAATAGAAATTGAACGCATCCATGCTATAAGAACTAGAAAAATGTGAACACCTTCCTAGTTACACCATGTAGGTCTCAAGATCAATTTTCTCCATCTAGATTGACTTGGCCATTGGTCATTTTAGACCCAATATTTTTCCTCGAGAGGTTATAAGGGGGGCTCACCCTATCAAAGAGCTAAGCTTCAAGTCACTAGGCTAACTCACCAATTCCTCTTGGTGAAAAAATACATTCTCGGTTACACCATTGAAAAAAATACCCAACAATAATATGCATTTATAGATAAGAAGCTTACATGGGTCCCCTTTCCCTCTAGCATAAAATATTAAATTACTCCCCAATCTATCCTTCATAATATATTGCACCAATCATTACATCTTCCACTTAAATATCATTTCTTTACTCACAAGGCACCATGTCCTAACTTAATTCTAACTCTCCATTTTTTAACACAAATGTAACCATTGTTCCCTCAAAAGGATAAGTTGTTACAAACCACTTCTAAAATTAGAAAATATATTTTTTCTACTCATGGAATCAATTTATATCATAATAGCTCACATTAACCTATCCAATTTATCTTTAGTTGAAAGAGGTTTTCTTAAGGAAACCTTGTAAATCTGCCAACTACATGATCTTCCTCTCTTTCCATTAATTAAAATAAAAAAGAAAGCATTAACATTGTGAATATTATTGTCAAATTTGCAAAGTTGAATCCTTCAACATTTTCTTGCATTTGACCTCCCTATGCCAAGATGAAAGTGAACTAGAAAGAAAATAGGTGTGGGGGAGCTCCCACCTCTATTCTCCTTCATCCACTCGATAATATCCTGGGAATCCAAATTGGATTGACTATCAACCCAAAGGGTGAGTCAAATCTCAACAAGGAAGACATAGGAGGGGGTTATTTTAGCTTTGAGGGGTTCACCACCAAGTAAAAGCTTGGAAAAGACAAGTAAACATAAAACCTAGTAATGCAAGCTAAATGAGGGATGCAAATGATGAAATTGAGCAACAAAAAGTTATGATGTATGTATTTGGGAAGTTTGGAAATGTGACGAGGATTCTGGAAATGCAAAAATACTATCAAAATGTACTATGGAGGACTAAACCGCCTTTACTATTGTCTTAGTCCCACTGCTGTTTTTTGGGAAGATGTAAAATCTTTGGATGTTGGAACAAGATCTTAAAGAATCTATAAAAAATACCCTCAGGATGACTAAGACACCCTAGGTGGTGACTTAGTCTCATTTTAAATTTCTAGAATCACTGAATGTGGTCCTAAGGCTCTTAAGGTTTTCACTTCTTTCTTCTCAAATATGAGGTCTTGAAACTTTCTGGTTTAGCTTCTAGCTGCATTTTCATGAAGATGACAACTTTGCAACTTTGCAACTTTTTACTTCAAATGATCTTTAACTCTTCAACCTACAATCACAAACCCACAAGGGTGGGAAAACTTGTTGATTGTTAGTAAATGGGGGTTTGCCTTGGTCAAACCCCTTGTTCATAATTAAACCTTGGAATGAAATGAAATAAATGAGGGAATGATGAATGAACAACATGCAATGTTACAACTCAGTAAACCCTTTTTATGAAATCTGCAAACTTGTGTGAAGTGGCTAGCTTGAATGTAGATCTTGAAATGATTGAATGCTTGATAAATCTTGATTTGAATTGCTTGCTTGAATGAAAACTCTACATCACAAATGTAAGCTCAAAAACACACATGATGCAAGATTATCCTTGATATGATGCTTGAATCTTGATGATGGCTCCAAATGCTTGATGAACTACTCTTGAATGTTGGAATAATTGAATTCTTGGATGCTTAGATTGCTTGTTATATTGCTAGATGTAAATATGAGAGAAGGAACCTTATATTTATATTTATCTATGCTTAATTCCTAAAATTACACCACAACAAGCCAACATATGATTTCATTAATTAAAGGAGGCTAAATCCAACCAATATTTGAAATTAAAGCTCAAAAATACCTTAAGGGGGAATAAGATTCCCTTGGTGGCATCTTAGTCTCGAGGCATGAAACTCGAGGCATAGTCTCTGAAAAGGGGCCATTTAAGTTTCACTTGAAATCAGGGTTCCAAGATCTTTGGGGGAAAAAGATGCCCTAGGTGGTGTCTTAGTCCTAACCCAAAAATCAGGGACACACAACCAAAATCATTGAATTATCATTTATCCATTGATTTTTTTCAGGATTAGCTAGAAAAAGATATAGTTTATTAGGGTTGTGGATGCAAAACATGACCAATTAAGACATAAATAAGGATAAAAAAAGCAAGGCGGGCCCAAACAAGTGTTAAATTGCAAGGGTATTCATTTTCTACACTACATTTAACCCCCACTTTAGTGAGAGGATGAACTTGCTTCAAACTCACATTAAAGTAGCCAACTACACAATCAAGAGGGGTTCAAATGTACGAATTCTAGTAAGATAGGATGATAATAACCAAGAGGGTGGCCAACCCCCCAGGATCAAGAACCTATGGAAAATTGACATATGCACAAAAGAACACACATGTGGATGATAGATGAAGCCATAACCAAATCAAAAGCATACACCATCAAATATAGAAAAGGAGAAAGAAAAAGAAAAATACAATAGATCAAACTTCAACTGGCCATCCAACGTGTTGTGGATCAGGTCTAGGCTATTTGTCCAAGAGAGGTTTACAAGTGGAACACGCTATCCACTATGCAAACAAAAAACATGCTCACAAGGGCTAGTGAATCTAGTTGTTAACTAGGTGATCCCAAGAGGTCCATATCAAATTCATACCCCCATGACTATGATAAGGACAAAGAAAGAAAATGCATGCTCACAAGGGCTAGTGAAGCTAGTTGTTCACTAGGTGAACCCCAAGGGACCATATCAAATCCATACCTCCATGAATTTAATAAGGAAGAAAAGGAAAAATACATGCTCATAAGGGCTAGTGAAGCTACTTGTCCACTAGGTGATCCCCAAGGAACCATATCAAAGCCATACCCCCATGAATTTAATCAGGAAGAAAATGAAAATGCAATAGGAAAGAGGCATGTTCAAAGGGATTTTTCTTAGTTCATGCGAGGTATTAATCTTAGGGGACATCATTCTTAATGTCTCCAACAAAGGATAAATACAAGGTCTAATCCTGGGGAACACTGTACTTAATGTTTCCAAGAGAAGACAAGTGCAAGGTCTCATCCTGGGGAACATTGTACTTAATGTCTCCAAGAGAGGAAAAATGCAAGGTATCATCTAAGGGAACATTATGCTTAATGTTTCCAAGAGAAGGAAAAATGCAAGCAAATATCATGATCTTAGAGGAAATTAAACCTAATGACACCACCAACAAAGGAACACATTGCAGGAAGAAATAAAATAACACAAGGAAACATGACTATCGATGTATGCCTCCGCTTTAAAGCAATTGCTTACATAATTACTGTGAGAAATTTCTTTAAAGTAGAAGAAGACATGAGATATTACTTGGAAAGTACTATACTAATTCATATGTTTCCAATAAGCTATATCATGCAATAGGATGGAAGGGTTTCCCCCAAAAATATAATGCTAAAGATAACATAGTATGTCACATGCGAGCCAACTTAAAGCATACCATCCATAACCCAAGCTTGCTCTTACATATACAAGGAAGTCGGTCAACTTTCCAAAAGAGGCAATGATAGGTGACATACAAGGAGAAGGCTACCTAACCCCTTGCCCCCACTTAGTGTAGGGAAAGGATGAGATGAAATTATTGACGAGAAACATGCTCATGTAAAAATTAGTATCAATTAGAAGAATTAGGTGTGCCAACAGAAGGGAGAGCACCAAACTCCTTAAGATGTTGAATTTTATCACTTAAATCCTTATATTCATTAGTTGCATGACTATCAAATCTATGATATGCACAAAATGAACTCTTGTAGTAAAATTTATTTCGTGTTATTGGAGGGAGAGATATCAAACAATCTTGGAGGAGTCTCAACAAGATACTTTCTTTATCAAAAGTAGAGGATGCTTCATTATTTTGTAGAAAGGATATTTCTTTCTTAATATTAGTTTTCATACCTACACAAGACTCTTTAGATTGCAATATTTTTTACTCACCTTTATAGGAGGGTGTAAAATCTATCAAATTCGAATCATAAGTGTTTTGCATGATGAAATTAATGTTAAGTGAGGAATTATCTATTTCTTTCAAAGGGTAACAATCAAAATCACTAGTGTCTATCAATTCAAGATGAACTAATGTTAAATTTGGCTTAGAGGAAACTTTTTTAAAAGTGTTGATATTGAGTGAAGGCTTGTTTGTTTCTTTTGAGGGGAAATAACGAAGACCACTTGTAAGAGAGTTTATCAGAGAGAAGCAAACAAGATGTTGATCACATTCCATGAATAGGTTTTGAAGAGTAACTTCATCACAAGGAGGGGAGGCATAAAGAGAAGGAAAAGTATCACATTCTTGGTTTTCAATGATTGGATCCAATTTCTCAATTATTTATTCTTGGATAGGCGAAACATTAGGAAAGGGAGAAAGAAGATTCTCATGAATTTCAATGATTAGTTCTTCTAATCCCAAAATATCTTCTTCACGAGTAGGAGAGACATTAGGAGAAGAAAAAGTATGATTATCATGATTATTTGTGATTACATCCCTTTGTGCAACAATGTCTTCCAAAATAGGGGAAGAAAAATAAAGAGGATTGTTCAATAGGTCTTAAAGATTTGATCATCTAATTCCAACTTATCCTCCTCATAAATAATGTGATTGTTATGATTTCTCACAAAAACATTCTCACAAATAGGGGAGGATTTGGGAGATGAATGTAGACTAGGTAGAATGATGTTAATAAATGTGTCAATTATCTCATTCTCTTGTGCCATAATATCTTCCAAAGTAGGAGAGGTTATAGAAGATGAGCTTTCAACGTTGTCATTATTCTCAATGGGTGTATCTTCTAGCACCAAAATATCTTCATCACATGTAGGGGAGATATTGGGAGAAGAGGAACTATGATTATCATGATTGTATATGCTTTCATCTTCTTTTATCACTTCATTCCCACAAATAAAAGAGATATTAGAGGGTGTGGAACTATAGAGTGTGTGAACATTGTCATTCTCTTACACTAAGAGACTCTCATAACTAGGAAAGATATTGGAAGGATGACTATGATGCTTGTTAATGAGCCTTTTCTTGGAATTCTTGGAAAGGAAAGATACTAACATTTTGTGATAATTGATCTATCCAACTTATGGAATGTTCCAAATGACTACCCTTAAATGGATGTTTAGAGTCCAACACTTAAAACATGAATAAAATGATGCGGACAAGATGGAATTTTGAATGTAACTTTCCAATCTCAAGTGAATGAAGAATGACTCTAAATGCAATTATGATGAATAACAATGCAATTATTCTATTTTTTAGATGATGCAAAGATGCAAAAATAAACCTATATGCACTTTCATTGATGCAAGATTTAGGAACCCTAGATGCAATTTCACTAATGCAAATGCAACGCAAGATTGAATTCCATCCTAGATCTAGGGCCTTAATGAACTCCAAATTAGAAAAATGAATGTCCAAAATGTTGGGTTCACCAAAATGAAATTAATTAAATAAATTTCATTTATTATGTCACTAAAAAAGCCCCTTTTCCTCTATAATTAAATAAATTCTTATTTATTTAATTATTTATTTTCCTTTTATAATTAAATAATTATTTAAATTATTTAATTATTCATTATCCTTTTCTCCTATAATTAAATTTAAATCTTATTTATTTAATTATTTCTCACTTTCCCTTCAATATTAAATAATTATTTTAAATTATTTTATTATTCATTACCCTTTTCATCTATAATTAAATAAATCTTATTTATTTAATTATTTCCCATTTTCCCTCCAATATTAAATAATTATTTTAAATTATTTAATATTTTTTCCTTTACCCCCACTTTTGAGTTAAATATTATTTTAATTCAAAAGTTAGCTTTTCCCTCTTCTTCTATAATTAAATAATTATTTCAATTATTTAATTCATTATCATTTTCTCTCTATAATTAATAAAATAAATGTTATATTTATTTAATTATTTATCCTTCCTTTATCTCTCCAATTAAATAATTATTTTAATTATTTAATTATCCTTTCCCTCTCCAGTAAATAATTATTATTAATTATTTAATTGTTTAATTATTTGTTCTCACTTTTCTTTTTAAATACATAAAATTAGTATTTTATTTATTTTTCCTATGTTGGCCACTAAAATTATGTACCTTTTATTTAATTTTAGCTCCTTGATCCATGTCTTTCTTCTCTCAGTTAACCTCCACCCTTGAGTAAATTATTTTCCAATTTAATCTTGGCCCTTGATCGTGATCCTTATTCTAGCCACTCAACTCTCCTCTATAAAAGGAGACCTTTCATCCTCATTTGAAGCCACACAACAAGAATATGAACACACAACAAGAAGACGATCACACACCAAGAAGGTGATCTTACACACTAAGCACTCTAGATCAAGAGAGCATCTTCAAGAGAATTATCAAGGCATTCAAGGGAAGACTATCAAAGTCTTATTGCACCAATCAAGAATCGATTATCATGTTAAAGACATGCATGTTGATAGAGGAATCATGTTGATGTAGCATTCAAGATCACTTCAAGTATTTCATGATCTCATCTCAAATCAAGTTAATGATCAAGAATCACATTGATGGAGATTTCTACATGTTGATTTTATTCCAAGATTTCAATATTGGTATGGTAAGTTGTGACATTATTATGTTCATTTGTCATTCCTTAAATTACATGTTTCAATTCATCATCAAGTTTGATTACTAAAACAGGGTTTGACCAAGGAAAACCCCTATCCCCTAACAATCAACATTTTCTTCTGTATAATTATAATGGGCAGGACTGTGTAGCACAGGCGGGAAAAGCAGAATTTTGAATCTCTGAACAATAGAGCAGGCCATGGAGCAGGTTCAGAGGAATCCCAAGGTGAATCAACACATGTTATGAGTGTGAAGAAAGGTAAGGTTGATTCTAATGAAATGGACATCGGAAACAAAATCGAGGTGGACCCAAGAGGAAAGATAAATCAGGGGGGTCCCCTGAAGGTCCACAAGGTGGAAAAGGAAAAATTTCCAATGAAGTGATAGGGACCTCTAATAGGGAAGGAGCAAAGCGTAAACCTTGGGAATCGTTGTTTGGTGTTAAACCAAATGGTAAATTTTTTTTACCTCTGGTGAGTAATCATTCTGATCTTGTGAATGGTAAGTTTGCCATCTTTGTGCCTGATCCTATTATAGATCATAATATTGCTTTCATGGAAAAAGTCCTGGTTAGGAAGTTCATGGGACCTAGACCAAATGTTGAGGTGGTTAGGGAATTTGTTAAAAAAATGTGGAGAACTAATGGGAAAGTTACGGTTGCTGCTCTTCCAAGAGGTTTTTCCCCTTTGAGTTCACTTGCAAGGAGGATATCTTGGCTGTGAGGAGTGGCAGACCCTGGGTCATTGGAAAGTCGTCATTGGCCCTAAAGAAATGGACTTCCCATCTGGACCTTTCTGATTCTATCTTTGAGAATGTTCCAGTTTGGGCTAAATTCCCAGGTCTCCCTTTGGAATACTGGAATGAGGATATTTTCAATGGCATTGCTAGTTCTTTTGGAGAACTTTCTATTGACCCTATGACTGCTGCTAGAAAGTGGTTGGTGTTTGCCCAAATCTGTGTAGGGGTTTCACAGGGTGCTGACCTTCCCTCTTCAATAGACATTCAATCTAAGTTGGGAACCTGGACGCAAACTATAGAGTTTGAATCCATTCCCTTTGCCTGCTTCAAATGTAGAAAAATGGGGCATTGGACTAAGAAATGCCCATTAAATGTCACTAAAGAAAAAGAAAATAATTAGTCCAACCCTTGGATTGTTTGGAGAAAGAAATCTGATGGGGAAGGACAAGCTAGCAATCCTAGTGAGGAAGCTGGTAGGAAAAATGAATCTTGGGGGAATTCCTCTGATAGTATTGATGAAATAAAATCAAATTATATTAAAGCGCAGATTAATCACCAAACAAGAGAAAAAAATAATGAAGGCCCTAAGGAAGATGATGAGAAAATAGTGGAAAATACGAAGGAAGTGAAAATGGATGAGGACTTTGTCTCCTCTACTCCTAAAATATTATCAGTAGACAAAAAAATGGGTTTCCTGGACTGGAGGATATTCCTATCTAGGGTTTGTCTTTGGATATTGGCATTCCTATCCAGATCACGATCTCTACTAATTTCTCCCCTTTGGGTGTCCCTCTTAACCTCGAGGAAAACAAAACCCCATATTTTTTTAAGGACACCTTTGAGGATCTGAGCCATAATACCGATCTTGTGAGTGAAAATTTGAATCGGCCTAGAAATGGCCTAATGGACACCCTACCATGGGAGAAAAGAAGAATGTATGACAAGGAAGGGGAATCTGGTAGAGAGATGGAGAGCTAAGCAGATACTGACTGGGAAGAACTCCTCTCTCATTCTAAGAAAAAGAAGGAGAAAAGAAAACATCAGAATACTTCAAGTGGAGTTGTTACTAGAACAAGAGAAAAGGCAGATTGCAGAGCTACTAAGGTTGACCAGGGTAGAAGATTGGGAAAATGGTAGAGAGAGCATGAAAGCTTCCAGGATAGAGCAAATGGTGTTCAAAAGACAATTCCAGAGATTCTACAATCCCCTGGTAAGATAAGAAGATTATGTCCTGGGATATTAGAGGGCTCAATAGCCTTCATAATAGGGATGTCTTGCACAATTTTCTTAGGGATCATAAACCAGATATTCTCCTTATCCAAGAAACTAAAATTTCCAAAGAAAAGGTAGAGAAGATCAAAATGTATCAGAATTGTGGGATTCAAGGAAATAGTTTAGATGGTGCATCAGGAGGCATTGCTACCTTGTGGAACCAAAATCTAATTAGAGGGGAAACTTTATTGGAAAGCAACAATAATGTGGCTACTAAATTTACACACATCAGAGATAACTTTAGTTGGATTCAGTTGAACATCTATGCTCCCAATGGGAAAGTTTCCAAAATATCTTTGTGGAATGAGCCTTCTGCTTTCTGCAAGATTTTTGATAATGACCATTGGATAGTTATGGGTGAATTTAATAATCCCTTTTGAATGAGGAGAAATTTGGAGGTTCTCAGGTGAACCAAGAGAGTAATTCTGATCTTTTTGAATTCATCAACAATAAGGAGCTGATCAATATGGACCTGCAAGGGGCTTAGTATACTCGGTCGAATAGAAGAACTAGTAAGGAAATTATTCAAGTTAGGTTAGATAGAACTTTAATTTCTCATCAATGGGTTTTAAGCTATATTTGTTCTCTAAAATCTCTTTCCAGAGTTGGGTTGGATCACTTTCCCATAAGCTTTGTGGTAGAATCTATAAAGGTGAAGAAAAATGCACCCTTTAGATTTGAAAGAATGTGGTTGTCCCATCCCCTTATCACTGATGAAATTAGGAAATGGTGGAATATGGATGTTCTAGGAATTGCTATGTTCAGAATAGCTAAAAAAATTAGAGAAGTCAAACACAATTTAAGAAAATGGAAAAAAGAATCCTTTGGAAACATTTTTGGCATGAAATCTGATCTTCAAATGAAACTTGAGGAGATCCAGGAAAAAATCCAGAAGGAATGATACATTGAAGATAATAAGGATAGAGAAAATGAGTTGCTGGTGAAATTGCATGATATAATATCAAAAGAGGAGGAGTTCTGGAGGAAGAGATTGAGAGTTTTGTGGCTCTCTACTGGAGATAGAAATACTAGGTACTTCCATTTATTTCTTTCTAACTAGAGGGATACCAATAGAATCATTTCCATAGAAGTTAATGGTACTATATTTGAGGAAGAGGAAGACATCAAGAAGCAAGCTATCCTCTTCTATAGTAACCTTCTTTTGGTGAATGGGGAAATCAATCAAAATGATCAAGTTTTTTATTAGAGGCCATCCCCAAGGTTGTGGGAAGGGGGGACAATGAAAAGCTTGCGGCCATTCCCTCTATGGAGGAAATTAGGAAAGATGTCTTCTCTTTTGAAGGAAACAAGGCCCCTGGGCCTGACTAATTTCCTATGTTCTTTTTTCAATGGTTTTGGGATATTGTGGAAAATGATGTTGTGCATGTTGTTAAGGAATTCTTTGGTTCCAGAAGGATCCTTAAGGAACTGAATTCTACTTTCATGGTCCTCATTCCTAAGAAACCAGGGGCAATGGAGTTTGAGTTGTTTAGAACCATTAGTATTTGTAATTCTCTCTACAAAATTACACCTAAGGTGTTGAATTCAAGGATCCTTTCTATCCTTCCTTCACTGATTTCCCCTTACCAGAATGGTTTTGTTCCTAGAAGGAAAATCCTAAATTTTATATTCACGATCCATGAGAATATTCACTCACTTGTGGAATCTAAAACTGAATGGTTTCTTCTTAAGTTGGACATTTGCAAAGAATATGACCGTGTTGACTATGAGTTCTTATTCAAAATTCTAAGAGGGTTTGGTTTCAGTAGCAGAGTCATTTAGCTAGTGAATCAATTGGTAACCACAGTTTCCACATCTATCATTGTGAATGGATCTCCTTCTAGATTCTTCCAAAATTCAAGAGGATTAATACAAGGGGACCCTATTTCTCCTATTCTTTTTGCTATTATGGTTGAAAGTTTGGGAAGGAATCTTAGGAGATTGATCAAACAAAGGTCTCTTATTGGTCTTAGTCATTCTTCTATCAATCTGATTTGTTCTCACTAACAGTTTGTTGATGACTCTATGCTTATGGGAAGATCTTCTATGAATGAGGCTAAGATTTTGAAAAAAACTTTGGTTGTGTATGAGTAGGCAACTGGGCAGAAGGTCAATAGACAGAATCTGAGTTCTATCTTTTTCTTCAATACTCCTAAGTATAGACAAGTCAAGATTGCTAGAATCCTTGATTGTAGGGTGGAATCCTTACATTCTTCTTATCTTGGACTTCCATTATGCCTTAAATCCCCGAATTCCTTTTGGTGCTCTTTGGTTGAAAAGTTCAGAAAGAAGTTGGTAGGTTGGAAAGGAGCTCTTTTGAGCCAAGCTGGAAAACTTCAGCTTCTTAAAGCCTCTCTTCATAACCTCCCAATTTATGTTCTAAGGCTCTTCAAAATCCCTACTAAATATGTTGAGGACATTGAAAAGATCCATAAAATATTCCTTTGGTCTGGAGTGGAGGAAAGAAATGGAATGCCTCTTATAGGGTGGGATTTGGTTTGCAGATCAAAAATCCTAGGGGGTTTAGGTCTTAGAAAATTATAAGAACTATTAATAAAAATCTTCTTGCCAAACAAATATGGAGATATTTCTTGTCTGGCAGAGAATGGAAAAACATTTTAAGAAGTAAATATATGGCTGACCGAATGTCCCTCAAAGATCTGTTGGATTCTCCTGTCTTCCCATGTGGTTCAACTTTCTAGAATGACATGATTGCTGTTAGAAAAATTCTAGAATTAGGAATAGGATGGTACAGAAGAACTCGTAATCAAGCTAGATTTTGGGAGGATAAATGACTCTTTAAGGAATCCCTTATTAGAATTGAAAGATATAATAGATGGGAAGAGCAATGTAAAGCTGCTTTTGGGGAACTTGTCAAAGACTATTGGCATGATGGAGACTAGGTGAACTTATGTGTGATCAGTCAGGATTTGGTTCAGCTTCAATCCTCCTTAAAGGCTATCAACTTGGGATATAATCAACTGGATGACACTCTTGTCTAGATGGACAACCCTTCAGGTAACTACTCCATCTCTTCGGTTGTCTCTTTTTTGTCCCTCTCTCAAGCCCCTCCTCCCTTCTGGTCTAAAGCCTAGATTAAACACTTGATTCCTAAAGTCAATATCTTCTTTTGGATAATGCTTCAGAATAAAGTCCTTATAGTGGATAAGCTTCATAAAAATAGATTTCAAATCCCCAACATATGTTACCTTTGCAAGAGTGAGGCAGAGTCAGCCAACCACTTGTTTCTCCATTGTCCATTTGTTTCCTTAATTTGGGGAAATTATTAGCTATCTGAAACATATCTTGGGTGTTCCCCCAGACTATTGAAGGGTTCTTTTTACAATGGAAATCCACTACTCAAAATACCTACATTCAAAGGTTATGGGATTTATTATTCCATTTTGTGGCTTGGGGAGTGTGGAAAGAACATAACAACAAACTTTTCAGGGACAAGGAGATGTCAGAGAATTATGTCTTTGAGAAAATTGTCAGGCTTATAAAGGAAAATTTTAATGTGATTCCTCAAAAAGCTCTTAACCTGAAAGTTGTGGTGTGCACCCCCTATGATTTAAGGATAGCAAAATATTGGAACATTAAAGTGGAATTTTTTCTACTTCCAAGTCAGCTAAGAAAAATAGGGAGAGTGTTTGTTGGACCTTTCCACCCAATGGCTGGTATAAAGCCAACTTTGATGGAGCAGCGAAGGGAAACCCAAGTTTTGCAGGAAGTGGAGGTGTGCTAAGGGATTATAATGGTAACTTTATGGTGGCTATGGGAATATCCCTAGGCCACCAAACCAACCATGTGGCAGAGGCTATAAGAGCATTTCAAGTTTTAAAGCTTGCTCATAATTTGAATATAAAAAACTTATGGCTTGAAGGAGATTCTAAAAATATAGTTGATTGTCTTTTAGGGAGGACTCCACCCTCTTGGATGATAAAGAATTGGATAGATGAAGCTAAGTCTATTCTAAAAAAATTTGAAAAAGAGAAAGTTTCACATGTCTACAAGGAAGCTAATAGCGTGGTAGATTTCTTTGCAAATGAAGAGGTCAGGATGCAAGCATTGAACACGTGACAGAATTGTAGGGACTTGAGAACTAAAGTTAGGGCTTTACTAGATTACGATGTTACACATGGGTAAGAGGAAACCATATTTAATGATTAAAGAGAAAGGGGCTAGGTACATTGAAATCAAGAGATTTCATAGGGCCGCATCATGTTATTTGGAAGGAAAGGAAAAATCACACTCTTTATGGGTGCTTTGGAACAGCTGCATAATTCTGCAACAGATTCTCAGTGTTGGTAGAGTCGACAGTAAGGAGCAAACGAATATGGGGGGATAGGAAAAGAGTTGACCCTAATAAATATGAGGTGCACACTAGGAATGACAAGGTTTGGGAGTAGATTGTTAGAGGTGGCCTGGTTCCATATCAGGAAAAACTTCATGGGCCCGATTCTATTGCCATAGACTAATTAGAGAAGAACTAGAAAAATGACGAAATCATTCTCTTTGGTAGGAAGGTGAAGCTGGATGAGAAAATCATAGGGGAGATTAATGGCATGTCCACTGAGGGAGTGGAGTTTTATCGCAACAGAAGGTTTTCTAATGAGGTGGTTATCATATTTCTGAAGAAGGACAAGGAGAAATTGAAACTAGTTAAAATCTCTAACAACTATTTTCAAATTGACACCATTAAGGCACTATGGAGAAAGGTTATTTAGGTGATAATAGAGTATATCACTCTGGATGGGAGATTTACTAGAGTGTATGGCACCATTTTTCCATTCTTAACCACTTCTGACATAAAGTACAGATTTCTATGCCTCACTACCTATTATGTTCATTGACTAATAGCCTAGAAGACCATAGGAAAAATCCCAGGAGATACCCTATTCTTCATCCTAGTCTTATTAGGTTAATTTATGAACATTATCAAAGCATGCCGACTTTATCTAACCCTGTTGCCTCTTGCCTCTATGGAGTCTGAGGACTATGATACTGATAGTGGGGGTGCGAAGATTTAGCCTAACCAGGAGAGAATTGTTGAAACCCACCCATCCTCTGAGATGTCTAGTAAGAAAACTGAGTCTAAAACATCCCAGCTCGCTAAAGATAACCCTGAAACCCTCCTCAGCTACTTTGCCCCCTTTAAGAATATTGTTCTTAAGGGATCCCCTTCCAACAAGCTGGTCTCCTATTCTGTAGACTCCTTGGAAGAAAAATTCGAGAACCCTGAAGCTAGTAGAAATTATGTGCCCTCCCCTCCCACCTCTTTCAGATTTGAAGGTACTAGATTTACTAGCTCCCCCAGCCCAGGTGATGTCAATCTCATTTTAGACTGGGTTCAATCTAGTGACATTTTGGCCTCTACTAGAAATGACATCGGTGACATATTCAAAGTCTTGAAATGGGCCTACCATGAAATTAATGAGCTTAATCAAAGAAACATGGCCCTATATAGAAAATCAAAGGATTTGGAGCTGAAGTTGGCCACTCTTAGCAATGAAGAAGGGAAACAGAATAAGAACAAGATTGGTAAGAAAGTAGGAGACAATGAGGAAAAGTACAAGTCTCTGGAAGAGGAAATGGTTAAAATTAAAAATAACTTGAAAATTGTTGTGGAACAAAACCATAAAATGGAGAGGCGCAATGCCATTATTATCAACGCTATGTCCGAAAAGCTGGAAAAAATGCAACAGGGTTTGTTGGTTGTTGACCTGGAAGCGAAAAAGGAAAACAAGTTTGAGAACCAAGGTATCTCTAAAAGGACCTAGGCCAACCTCAAAAGGAAAGAGTCTCCCACTACACAGTTGGTTTAGATCTTAAAGAGGGGGGTTCAAGATATGAATGAGCTGGAAGCTGAGACTACTGATCTTTTACAGACACAAATTTAGTTGTTGTTGGCTTTTTAGCTGGTTTTTAGTTATGTGGCCTTTGATGGCCTTTTTGTTGGTTGTGGTCTTTTACTGTTGTCTTTTAACAACCTTTATGTCTTTGTTTTCTTAACTTACTTTCTCTTTATTTTGTAAACTTTGTGGTTTTGAGTCCCTATATAACTCATTTTTCCTCTTTCAAAAACATTTTCTTCTCTATGATGTGTGATTTGCAAGTTTTAGGTTGAAGATTTATGAAGAGAAAGATTTGAAAAGTAGCTTTAGTGACTGGTACACATAATTCTTACCTATCAAAAATTTGGTTTTTGTTATATATATGGTTAGAATTTAGATTTGCACCGCATATTGCTCATATTTGAATGGAAAATAGAGAAATAGTGATCTCCATTTAGAAGATTCAAATTTTCTATTGTTCAGGAAGCTTTGTAACACAATATAGACAACCATACAATGATAAAGTAAGAGGGTAATTGTGAGAGGTTATTACAATCATCCTCTACATGTATCCCAATGGTTGGTGCACTAGTAACTTAACTCTTTCACTCTCAAGAAACATTCTAGCACTCCATTGTAGCAGCTTTGAAGCTCCATCAACTCCACAATGCAAGTGTGAGGCAGCTTTGGAAGTGTTGGATTGGAGTCTTGTGAGATCTCCCTTCATCACCGCTACAACTGTGGTGACTTTACCAATTGCATTCCTTGCATTCTCCTCTATTCGCTAGTGAGATTTTGGGTGGAGGTAGTAACACTTAACTCCTTTCCTTTGTGATTTGATTGAGTAGCATAGAGCTTTTTTGTAGTGTTCATTTCTTTCCTTTCCTTCCTTTATTGCATATTCTACTTTTTTGCTTTCTATCTATCCATGGGGGTGGAAACACCAAAATGAGGGTCTGAGTGAGGTAGACCCATATACAACTCCAACAATTTTCCCTCTTTCTTATTTGTAGGTAAATGTGTGTGTGGAGATTGCTTGTGAACTAGCACTTTTGTGAGTTGATCTTTGTCACTTTAGTCTTTATCTACTTGCTCCATTATTTATGTATTTACCTTTTGTATTTTATTATCTTATCACTTTTGTTAAAGTCAATCAACTAGGTTGTTTAGCCAATTTTTCTAGTGGTTTTATTGTACTCATTGTTCTCTGGCTATATAGACACTAGCATGCCCAAGAGATGCCAACACATCATGTTGTCATCCTAGAACTGCATTGTCATCCTTGGACAGAGAGTTGTTTGAGGTGTAGTACCGACTCCAAAAAATGGCTTGCCTAGCCCAAACCTGAGATTTAGGTTTGAAGAGTGACAAAAGTACTACAAAGTGCTATTCATTCTTGTTCCTCGTCCTTTAGAGTGAGGTAAGTTAGGGCTTCCCTCTGCTCTCGGCTCTTCATGACCTGGAACCTTGACATGGTTTGGTCCCCCTCTCTTACATTTTTGGTGAATCTAACGTGAACCATTTTGGTTTCATTTAGTAGTACTGAAGGCTCCTAGGTACCAGCACAAAGCTATTTCACACTTTCAGCCAACTTATCAGGACAATTGAATTTAAGTCATTTTAACTAAAAGTTAATTTTGGTTAAACATATGATCTTGTAAGATTCATTCTACCTAAGTTATATATTTCCAAACTTTTCCAACTAAAATTGTTTTCTAAATGCATATTTAGCACCACTTTGAGTCCAATTTACAAAAAAAAAAAAAAAAAAATTGAAAAAATTGATGTTTCAAAAACTTCTACTTGTGTATTTTATTTTTTAAAAATATAAAATACCCCTTTGTAGATCCATAAGTTTAGTTTCCAAAAATGTATATATTTTAATATTTTAATTATTATTAATTGTGCAAGTTATCAACACAAAACATTAGGTTGATTACCATGCCAAGGAAAATAGTAAAACTTATTTAAAAAAATTGAAAAAAATATGATGCCCTAGATATAAGAATCTATATCAAGATGGTAATTTTTTTTTCTATTTTAGATAAATAATTTATATGAAAGTTGACATTGACTGGAAACAACTGAGTTTTAACACACGCACATTTTAATATTTATTTAAAAATGTATTTTTATTTAAATTGGAAAAAAAAATATCCATGCCCTAAAGTTTCAAGTTATAAATACACACAAAAAAATTGAAGGAAAACAAATAAAATTTACTATCTATAAAAGTTGATGTCCCATGTCACTTCATTTTTTAGTGTTTTATCAACAACTAAATTATAGTGTTAGTTTATAAAAAACTATATTCAAATATTTTTAAATTTTTTCAAAAAAAGACAAACATAAAATATACTAAAAAATAAATATTAAATTATTAGTTTACATCATTCCAATATTCAAAACGTATATATCATTTTTTATTGATTCAAGTTTAAAAATTGGATCAATGTTGGTTGTTTCCTTTATAAAAAGTGACATAGCTTTGTACTTTTACCCTCCTTTCCTCATGTTCTAGGAGCATTGTAGGTGTGAGTGTTGTGAGGCCCTTCTCCTTATGACCTAGCCTGCAACCCCTAGTAGGTGTAGTTGGGAGGTTCCGTAAGTATTGTGGAGTGAAGCCTTAACTGGGTCATTGTCCTATCTAAAATCTTTCAAGACTTTGTGAGAGTATTGTTTAGTGTACATGATGGCCTCTTTTTTGCATCTTCCTATCCCCTCTGTGTAGCTTGTGAGTAGTAGTACATGTATAAGCTTCAACTCGCAAGGACTTGCTGATGGGTTTCAATAAAGAACCATCTCCTCTCTATATCCCTGTGTGAATCAACTGGAACACTATAGCTGGTGTTCTTGTTGACACGATGTCTTAGGTGGATATCATAACTAAGGATATTATGTTAATCAACTTCTTGCATAAAGATGGGTACAACACACCAATGAGCACCATCTATATGCATAACATACTTTCCATACCTCCCCTTGGTAGCATCATTTTTTCAGTCCTTGTCATACCTAAATCCATAAACCTATTGTTTGACATAATCCTGGGGTACAAACTCTTCAGAGTGAAGCTAGGTATCCCATAGCTAGTAGCTATTAAAGTAGTTCCTATTAGAAAAACCAAGATCACCTGCATGCAAGATGGATACCTATCACATGCAAAAGATATGAAGAACCAAAAACAATGTTCTGTAAACCTCTCAGTAAAAATGCATTAAGAGATTCCATGATTACAAAAGAGATCAATCCTTATGAAGGAGATCAAGAAACCCTAAATGAAACCTAGTGTGCACACTTAATAATTAGTAATTAATTATTAATGTGCCTAAGTTTAGCTTAAGTAATAAAGAGGAATAAGTGACTTAATTAATTAATCAATGTGATATAATTAATTAAGCATAATAACTTATTACTCTAACAGTTCCCTTAGTTGTGTATAAATGTTTGAAATTCATTCATGAGGGTTATGTGCATGTGATTCACGACACTAGTTATAAACTACTAGTTGCACATGATAGTTATTCCTTAGACCACTTTTGTATTGCTCCCATTGGCTCCCTTCTCTCTAGGAAGGACCTCTAGTACCAAACTTATCAGAAGTACAAGAAAGGGTTCTTAATGCTTAGAGTAAGATACCCTCCATCACCTTATGTTGTTTTGCATAGGGCTTGTTTAAAAGCTGATAGTGATGCCACGAAGGCCCGTAGAAGAGAAGAAGATAATCACTCCTGAGGTCCCTCTTCTTCCTCTTCCACAATCTAGCCTAACACTTCATCTTTCCTTTATGTGGTAGCATCAAATTTTGTTTTCCACTTGTAGGAGAATCCTGTGGTGCCCACTTGGAAAAATCCTAACCGTCCTATATTTGAGCATCCTGTTCTACCCACGAAGCCTAGGACCATTCGATATGGTAGAAGGAAGGTTTCTTGAGGAGAATCTTCTATGTCCCAGCCTTTGTAGCCTCCTACTTCTTTTTCTCCAGAAGTAGTAAATAAGAAGAGGCTCACCGTAGAGATGCTAGAGTCAACTCCCCCTACTAATTTTCAATTGCTCCCTCTTGCTCCCATTTGAGAGTATGTCCCTCCATTAGAAATGGCTATGATAGACACCCCTATGGCTAAGTAGGAGCCTTCTATCCCTTTGTAACTCTCTACCTCTAGCTCAAAGAGACATAGAAATCGCCTTATGCATGAGGAAAAACACCGACAAAAGGCTCTAGTGGTTGAGTAGGCCGCTTTAAGGAAGAAGGAAGAGGAGACAACCACCCTTGCTTCAGGGCCTCTATTGTGTCCTCCTCTCTTCGCCCCTTTGCTTCTATTCAATCGAGCTCAGTTTCAATTCTAGCTCCTATTGTGAGTGTGAACGTGCCTAACCCCAAAAATTTGTAGGTGTTTATTTCTCCTTGGGTTGATCCACCCCTTTTGATGGCCCTCCTAGAAATATTTCCATTCCCTAAACCCATGGATACATTGAATACCTCAGTTGTGTCTATTGCAGTTTTCTCCTCCTCCTTCTCCATGCCCCTTGCCTCATCTATGGGGAATTCACATCCCCCAATGAAGTAGAAGGTGGAGGTTGGCCCTTCCAACAATGAAGGGTGTAAGAGGAGTCCATCTTCTCGAAAGGGTGGTCCCATGCTACCTTGTTTTGTTTTGGTGATGGAACAAGTTTCATCTGCCCTTGAGTTTTTCACTACTCTTGAGTAGCCCAATGAGCTAAGTGGTGAATCTCAAGCACCAGAATCTCCATCGATTGAGGTACAACATGGCACTCCTATAAAGTGTGTGTTCAACTCTTTAAACCAAGTTCCGACATTGTTGGAGATTTTCGTGAAATTGATAACCGTAGCTCCATACGAGCCAGGTGAAGAAGACCTTATGGGGGCCTCTTCCTTAGCCCTTATTGTAGGAGGGTCAAAAGCTCCTCCCCTTAATATTCCACCACTTCAGGCTCATTTTCCTTCCCCTTACAATGATCTAGATCAGGAAGCAGGTGACCTCTTGGTTAATGAGTGTTAGGGGGAGGCCTCTTCTTTATCTTTAGATTAGTTATGTGTGTGTGTTGTGATGTGTTCCCCTGTGCTTGTGTTATGTGTTCCCGGATGACCCTTGTCACCCTTGTTGGTTCTTGGATACAAGAGTGATTTTGTGTCATAAACCTTCTTCTATTTGTTTCACCATTCTTCCTCTGTTATGTGTTTTGACTTTTAGAAAATTAGGGATGATGCAAAGTGTTGGGGGCATTTAGGCATCCCTTCCATGTTGACCCAATTTTTCTATTTTTACTTTGTATTCTATGTATTCTTCTTGATCTGGTGGGGATTGATGATCTTTCACCTTGGACCACAGTTACCTATTATTTATATAAGCTTGAGTAGATCTAACCCCACAAAACCAAATCCCCCTATCTCTCTTGTTTGTGATTGTTTCTCTTTTGCTCTCTTCTTATCTTTCTCTCTTCTTTGCTTGAGTTATCCCTTGTATGTGTGACAATGCCATTTCTATGATGCTTCAATTTTCAAAAAATGAATTCATTTCCAATGAATCTGTTCTAAAAGATCCTTGCACCATTTTTTTGAAAATTGCATTCTCGACTTGGACCCCTTGATGAGCCCAAAATATGCTCATAGTTTGGATATTATGATGAAATTTTAATGCCTTTACTTTTGTTATTTGTGGTTGTTTAAAAATCTTTTAAAAATTTTTATGGGGATATCCTGCAGCAAAATATTTGCATATTCCTGTAGCTTATTGTGTTGACTTGACTATATTTATCACCCCCTTGACTTCTTAAATGACTGGTACATCACATACAGTTTTTGAATGATGAAATAGATTTAAATGTGTGATTAATGAATGGATATTGTGTATGTGCCATATTCCTTTTCTTTCACATCTGTTACCTTTTGTTTCATAGGTTGTTGAATAATGATCGAGTCAAGCACAGCTGATCTCAGCCTTGCAGTAAAGTCCATTTCCTGCACGACTTCGAGGAAGCTCTGGCGAAGACTCTTTGAACGAAACTGTTGGGAAAGATTTTTAATGACAGTCAATCTGGAAAGAGTGGAGCGCTAGATTCTCTCTGAATCAGGTTGAACGCATCAATTCATTTATGAAGTTTGTTCCTTGATTCTGGGATACACTTTACTTCCACATCTTTCTTTGATAGGGTTAGTTAGTTAGTTGCTCTCCTGATTTTAAATAAAGTACTCCTCCTGTGTGAGCAAAAAAGAAGATGATAGTTAGAGTACGATAGAAGCATAGTGAGAGAAAGATAGCAGATATCATGTAAGAGTCAGTATGATAATGAAAAGAAGAATCTGTTTGACAAGAGACAGAGTTTGTTGTTAGTTTATATCAATAAAGCAATGTATACCATTCTATTTTCAAGAATAAAGTTTGATGAAGTTATGATTTCAGCACCTGCGTAATCAGTAGATGCTTGCTAAGGGGGCCCACTTAGTAAGTATTTGTAGCTAGTTAGTTAGCTATTCTTTTCTATTGATCTTCAGTTAGCTTTCATCTTTGAAGTTTTCATACAAACTCAGTCTTGTATTGCTCCTACAGCATAGGGAATCCATCCATATGTCTGTTCCTGCAGCATAAGGCTAGTTCATAGTTTGTGTTTCTGTCGTAGCTGTCATGGTTTCTGTTTTAATCAAATCATAGTTGAGTTAATGAACTTTGCATTACCTTCTTGTAGTGTAGATAGAATTCCTTCCAAGTATTTATTTCTACTTAGTTTTGACCGAAACCAGTTCTTAGTGCATATATTGTGTTGTGCCATTTAAAGTATACATCCCCTGGTTTGATAAGTAAATGAATGTCCATAGAGAGATATTAGTCACCTGTTGGAATGTCCAATTCCTAGGAAAGGTTTTACTGTGATTTTCATATCCTTTTGTGGGTGTGACCATTTTTGGCGCTGTTGTCGGGGATGGCGTTAAGCTAAGGATTTGTCAGAAGTTATTTTTAGTATTAGTTTAGTTTGTTAGTCAAAAATTTTCAAAATATTTCAAACCACCATTCATCGTATTGCATGCATAGAAGAAGAAGAGATGCACTGGGAAGGTTCCTTTCTGAAAACCTGTTTGTTGAACTACCATTTGACCCAGTTGACAATGAACCTGAGGAAAATCCATTCGCTGTGTTATTCTAGGAAGCAAACATGGTAAATAATCCACCTACTAATCCACCTCCTGCTTTTGAGTTTCCCATTGTTTCCCAACGAGATACTGACAATCTTAAGAATATACCTTCTTCACTACTTCCAAAATTCTATGGCCTAGTCACAAAGGACCCTGAAACTTTTATGTTTGAGTTTGATGTCCTCTGTCGCAGTTATGACTACAACTCAGACGCTCATAAACTAAAGTTATTTCCTTCCACCTTGAAGGAGGGAGCTCTCAGATGGTTCTTGAGTCTAGGAAGAGGCATTGTTGATAGTTGGGCAGCCATGCAGACGAAATTCCTTGAGAAGTATAAAGAATATTGTAAGAGTGCCAGCAAAGGTGATGACATATTCTGAATTCAACAGAAGGAGGATGAAAGTCTAGAAGATTATATTTCTAGATTTTTGTTTTCACTAAAGAGGAACTCAAACCATACTCCCAATGAGGACTCTCAGAAACTACACTTTCTAAGGGTAATCAGTGATGCCTGTATAGACACCCTGGACCTGATGGAAGGAGGTGATATAACCCAACTACCTTGGGATGATATAAAGAAAATATGTCTTAACTACTCCCAAGCAATAGTTAAGAAAGGTCAAGGTCATCATGCTACAGTGGGGAAGTCTTCTTCTAGTGGAGTTTCTCAGATGGAGATAACAAATTTGATGTCTAACTTCAAGTAGGACATCATTAATATTATGGCTACACAACTAGACATTATGCAAGCTTGAAAGAAACATGAGGAAGCTGAGGCAGTTTTGGCCAAGTTCTGTCCATATTGCAGACAGAAGAGGCGTGACTACAGATGCAAGATGGTGGCTAATTTGGAAGCTAAGCAACTACCTACTGACTTCAAGCTAATAGAAGGTGATGATGATCAAGTGTTCTTTGTTGCACAAAGGAGACCATGGGCCCAAAGACAAGGTATGCCTCAAGATCCTTTAACTTTTGATAATCCTTATTCTGGCTATAATAACCAATGGCAACATGCATATGGACCACCACCACCCTAGAATCCACCTCAACCAAGTTGGCCTAATTATGAGACCCCACGATGGCAATCTCCTCAAGGAGGTTGGCAACATCCACAAGGACAATGGACCCCACCTTCAGGTAATTGGCAGCAAAATCCTCAATGGAGAGGTCATCAGCAATGGCAAAATTAGTCCCCTGGATTCCTGTAGCTTCTATAGCCGCAACCATAGGCCCTTATGCCACCTCTTGCAGCAACTGCCACAAATATCGAACCTCCAAAACAAATGCCTATGCTTGCCTAGCCGTTGCCAAATCCCAATAATAGGCAATAGCAGCAGCCACAACAACCTACGTATCTTGCTGAAGCCAACCAATATCAAGCTTATGCCTTAAACATTAATTACATCCATTTGAGGTTTGGAACCACTTTACCTACTCCAAAAATGCCTCTAATTACTGAAATACCAAATTCTCCCCTTAAAGAATCTACTGCACCTACTAATTCTACTGAGCATATGCCTATACCTGATACGGTTTCTAAGGAGCCTATTTTCCAAAGTCAAGACAAACCACCTTTTCCTTAGAGGTTGCAAAGTACTGCATTTAAATCCATGGAAGAACCCACTTTTGACATTCTGGATCAGCTCAAAAATGTACAAATTCAAATCCCCTTATTTCAGGCTATTAAAGATGTTCCCATTTTTGGAAAAGCTATTAAAGAGGACTATTTGAAGAAGCCTAGACGAAGGAAAAATGATCCCCAAATAATTCATGTCTTAGGGAAATTGGATGATATAATGTTGGGAAATGTAATCATCCCAAAGTATATTGACCCTGGAAGTCCTGTAGTGCAAATACATATAAATGGCCAAATTGTAAAAAATATTTTGATTGACTTAGGTGCTGCCATTAATGTCATGACAAAGCATACTATGGACTCCCCAAACATTTCAAACATTAGGTCTACACCCACAGTTTTGAAGCTTGTAGATAGCTCCATAGTTAAACCTGATGGGATGGTGGAAGATGTAATTGTCACTCTTGAATCTTGGGAGTATCGAGCTGATTTCACAATATTATCAGTTAAGGAAACTTTAGGAGGGTATCCAGTTATCCTTGGTAGACCATGGTTAGTAACTGATGATGCTTTTATAAGATGCCGTTCTGGAGATATGACCATTTCTGATGGACAGTCCACAAAAAAATTGGCTCTGTATCCGCCTGCTAGACCTCAACCAGATTTGTCCCAACCTATTTGGCCAGATGTGGGGGAAGAAACTGAAGAAGCCAATTCTTTGACTCAATTAATGATGCTTCAAAATGATCCATTCTCACAACTTTAGAGTGAGGATGTTTTTCTTTTTCAAATTCTATAGTACAATTCTGATATGGGTAGTTCACCTGATCCAAGTGGCAGCCATCTACAATGTTTCCTGCAGCAACCAAATTTTGAGAGTTCACTGCCTAAACTTCTAGCAATTTTTAATAACTTGCTTCCACAAGAGGTACAAACATCACCTGTAGATTCTATGAATAATCTCACTAAGCAGATAAAATTGTCTCCAGGTCACTGTTTGAATATCAATAGCAAGATGTCACAATCTCAATAGACTATCTTATTAAAAATGCTACAAGATCAGCATAAAGCTTTTGCATGGGAATATGGGGACATGCAAAGAATAGATCCTCGAGTTTGTACTCACAGGATATATATCAAAGAAGATTGTTTATCAGTTAGACAACTTCAAAGAAGAGTAAATCCAACACTTAGAGAAATAGTTAAAAGTGAGCTTCAAAAATTACTTGATGCTGGTTTTATTTATCCAATCTCTGATAGTCAATGGGTTTCTCCATTAGTTATTGTTCCCAAGAAAGGTGGAAAATGGAGAGTGTGTGTAGATTACAGAGAGTTGCACACTGCCACTAAAAAAGATCACTTTCCACTACCATTTGTAGACCAAGTACTAGACTCATTATCTGGCAAAAGATATTTTTCCTTTTTGGATGGTTACAGTGGGTACAATCAGATAAAAACTACCCTTGAAGATCAAGATAAGACCACTTTTACCTATCCATGGGGAACATTTGCTTATTCGGTCTTGCCTTTTGGTCTATTCAATGCACCAACAACATTTCAGAGAGCAATAATTAGTATCTTTGCTGATATATCTCATGACTGTATAGAGATTTATATGGATGATTTCACTACCTATGGAGTCACATTTGAAGAAGCACTGGTGAATTTAGAAAAGGTATTGAAAAGGTGCAGAGAGAAAAATTTGTCTCTAAATAGTGAAAAGTGTTTTCTAATGATGGAAGAAGGTATTATTCTAGGTCATCATATTTCAAAGAATGGAATTCAGGTCGACCCTGCTAAAATTGAAGTTATTCTGAATTTACAAACTCCTGCAAAAAAAAAAGATGTTAGAAGTTTCCTTGGCCATGTAGGATATTATAGAAGGTTTATAAAAGATTTCAGTAAAATTTTCCGTCCACTTTATGCCTTGTTAACTAAGGATTCTCAATTTGAGTGCAGAGAGGCTTGTGAAAACTTTTTCCTGCAACTAAAGGACTTGCTTACTCAAGCCCCTATTCTTCAAGGTCCAAGATGGAATTTTCCTTTTCACATACATGCTAATACCTCTAATTTTTGTATAGGAGCAGTTTTAAGTCAAAAGGAAAATTCAATTGAACATGCTATCTACTTTATCAGCAAGAACCTTCAAGGTCCTAAGCTCAACTATACTATTATAGAAAAGGAATTTCTCATAGTAGTGAATGCTTTGAATAAATTTAGGCATTATGTCACAGGTTATCAGATATTCATCCATACTGACCATGCAACAATCAAGTATCTGATGAACAAACTTGCCATTTTTGGTAGATTGGCAAGATGGCTCCTGTTGTTACAAGAATTGATGATGGTTCCCAGATGAACATTTGTTTTCCATTGCTGCACATACACCATGGTATGCAAACATTGCCAATTATCTAGCAGCAAGTAAAATACCAGCCCACTTTTCTCCAAAAGAAAAGAAATTGTTAATAGAGAAAAGTTTTAAGTTTTTATGGATTGTAAATTGTCTATTTTATACTGGATCTGATCAAGTGATGCGAAGATGTGTAAGAGAAGATGAGACTTATGATATCTTGTATGCTTGCCATGATGAACCATGTGGGGGATATTTTTGCAGCAAAAAGAACATCAATGAAGATTCTTACAACAGGGTACTACTGGCCAACATTACACAAGGATGTTGTAGCCTATACAAGGAGATGTGATAGATGCCAATGTATGGGAAGACCAACCAAGTCAGATGAAATGCCACTATATCCATAGGTAATAGTCACCCCTTTTGATAAATGGGGAATGGATTTTGTGGGACCAATTGATTCACCATCAAATGGCAAGTCATACATTCTAGTTTGTACAGACTACGTAACAAAGTGGGTTGAGGTAAAAGCTATGACTCATGCTTGAGATGACAAGGTTGCTGAATTTTTGTATGAACAAATTTTCACTAGATTTGGAGTTCCTAGAGAGCTTGTAACTGATCAGGGAGCTCAATTCACATCGAATCTGATCACTGCACTAATGAATGACTATAAGATCAAACATAGGAAGTACAACCCCTATCACCCCTAAGCCAATGGTCAGGCGGAAGTAACAAACAAGGAAATTGAGGCAATCCTAACAAAAATAGTGCAAATCCATAGAAAAGATTAGAGCAATCGACTTCCTGAAGTAGTTTGGACCTACAGAACTACATGGAAGACAACAACTGGGTTTACACCTTTTGAGCTGCTTTATGGGAAAACAACCATGTTGCCCGTAGAATTGGCGCAGAAAACTTTGAGGATAGCTCTTGAACTCAATATGGAAATATCTGAAGGACAGAAGGACCATCTCCTACAGCTAAATACTTTGGATGAAATGAGAAAAGCAACCCTGCAGCACACAGAAGCAATCCAACAACAAAGAAAGAAATGGCATGATCAACACATCAAAACCAAGAAATTTTCTGCTGGTGATTGGGCTTTATTATATGATTCCATATATCAAGAGAACCAAGGTAAACTCAAAACACGTTGGCTTGAACCTTATGAAGTTGAGAATGTGTTTGACAACGGAGCTATATAGCTAGTGACAATTGATCCAGTCCGTTTCAAATTGCTAGTTAATGGCCACCGACTCAGGTTGTACAATAAACTAGTTTCAAAAGAAGAATTCATGCAATAGTTCATTTAGGTTCCTCCCACTATTCTTCCTATAGCCGCAGGCTTTAGCCTTTATCCTGTAGCTTCACCATAATTTTGAAAAAAAATGCTCATAATAAAAGTTTTCTTTTTAAAAGGAAACCCCTTTTTCTCAATTCTCATTTATCGCCCCATCTCACTTCTTTATCGTCCATCCATCCATCCCATCCATCCATTCCATCCATTCCACATCACCCATCCACTTCATCCATCCACATCACCCTTAATTAAGATATCATTCCCAACTGTCAACTCATGCAGACGCCGTCATCTTTCTTCGCACGTAAATGTAAATATCAAAGGTATGACATATCTTTTGTTATTGCATATTTGATTTATTTTATTCTATTCATTTATTGCTATGATAGTACCAGTCATTATTACTTGATCTCCGCCTATTCTTTAGTACATGTGAGGACACATGTCATACTCTAAGTAGGGGGCGGGGTAATCCACCTTTTAAAACCTGTCTTTTCACTACCGACATAACTGCACAAATAATCTTTCTTTATTATTTTTCTGGTACTTTCCAAATATGATCATATGTCCTTCTTTATTGCATGTTTTTCTTGTAAATTATGATTAAAACTGCTTGTTCAAAAAGTTCATTTTTGGAAAAGAAAGAAATGTGACGGCAAGACAGAAGAAAAACTAGAGCCGAAAGGGAAACAAAGAATTTGAATTTTCAGCAAGGTATTGAGTTCAGCTAGGAGAAAAATGTAAACATGGGTGGTCAGCTGGTGCGACATGAGCCTGTAGCTCATGAATTATTATTGCAAAATCCTCAAACAGTCCACGCATTTAGCCTTTATGGGTGGTTAAACTATTTCTTGAGTTTAAATAGTTTTGATGAGGAGGCTGCTGGAGAATTTTTGAGAACCTTTTCTGAAGGGGAAGCCACTGTATGGATTCTAACGATTGTTGCAACTGAAGATAGAATTGTTGAAGTAACTGGGCTTCCAGCCATTGGAGAAAATTTTTCTTCAGATGCTGCCGCTACAAGGGCTGAGTTTTCAATGCACACTGATGGACCTTTGGAAGTCTCCAAGCAGGGATGCAAGCAGGTATCATTGCCTCCTCCTTATTCATAATACACCACTTACATAATCAGGTATTTAACCTATGAAGGTCATTTCTCCTACCTACATTTGTATCATTTCAAATTATTAAGTCATATGAGGCATGGGTTAGTTGTAAATGTTCTGAATTTTGTGTTAAAATTTCTAGAACAAAGTGCCCACGGAACCCAACAAGGGAAAGATAATTCTGTTGCTCACCATGGCTTTATCAAATTACTGATTGAACGCTCTTTGAGAGATGTCTCGCCTCTTTCCTGGCAATAATTCATTGCCCAAAGGAGCTTTCAAATTCCACAACCCCCTAGGGTATTTACCCCATGGCCTCAGAAAAAAGAAGAAAGAAATTACATCTACCAGTAGAATAGGGCAAGGGTCATCTACTCCTGTAGCACCTGGTCTTGTAGCTCCCCCACTAAAATCCTCTGCTCAGGTACAAACTAGGTCTGCCACTAGGAAAGAGAAGGGAAAAACAAAGGCAGGTGAGTTGTCTGGGGAAAATCAAACCCCAGAGTCTTACCCTCATTCTCGGAAAAGGCAATGCTCTTCTCTTGCTACACCTTCCCCTACAACTATCTCTCTAATAGCAACACCTATTGCTAACAGCAATTCACCATCATCCTCTGGTAGGGAAGAGCCCTCTAAGCAGACCAAAAAAAAGGAAGGCTACCAAAACATCTCTTGTAGCCGCACCAGTGCCAAGAAGAGTTTCCACAAGGAAACAATATAAGACCTCCCCTGCTTCACCTCAACTAGAGGTTATTGTAATTTCAAAAGGAGTTTGAATTTGATGTTTCTCGAAATATGTCTGAAAATACTGCACAGAGTTCATTCGTTCCTGAAGAGGAACAAGTTGAGACAAAGGAAATGGAGCATAATGAGCAAGGGTTACCAAATCTTGATGACTCGGCTACCGCTGCTATGCAGTTTTTGGAGGAAGCACAGTCTTCTCCACTGCAACAACAAGAATTCATCTTGCAGCAAGAGCAGGAACTGACTGAACAATTGAATGTGCCTAGTGAAGCTACATTTCACCCTGCAACTTGTAAAGTCATTGTTTTTTATAAGAAGACATTTTTGATTGAGTTTCTGGAATATGTCAAAGCTAACTAGGAAACAATTACATTGCAAACGCTGAATTTTTGGCATATAGCCCAGACTGACATGCAACAAAGTCTTTGGGAGGTAGAAAGGAAGAAACTAAAAAAAGAAATTGAAGTCAAAAGTAGGAAATTGTTGAGTTGAAAGCAAAAATAGATGAAATGTTAAAAGTAACTGGTCAGATTATGGAATGCAGACCACCACCCAGAGTTTATGCTTTTTGCCTTAAGGAACAGTTCTTATGGTTCCAGCTAATGAGAATTTCTAGAAATCAAGATCCTATACTTCACACTGCTAAAGAATTTTATGAGGCATACCAAGTAGGCCCTAATTGGTTAAGAAATTCTCTGTGTGAATTTTATTTACATGGCTTCTTAATTCCATCTGAAATAGAATGGAACCCTCTTCTATATATTGGTGATATCCATTTGAGATCATTTATGTCATGGGTAGCAAATGAAGCGAATTATGGCAGGCAATGGGAAATATATGAGGAAGCTGAGAGAAATGAGCTTGTTCCATTATGCTCTCAAAGTTCAAACCCCCATGCAATGTTGAAAAATTGGTTTGCTCTGACATATGGCATTAATAATATTACAGCCAGAGAGAAGATATTTGATCTCAGGAAATAGGTATATGATAAATTTTAGGAACAGTCATATTCATTTTGGAGACTGGCATACACCAGAAGTGAGAAAAGGTGGGAAAGATTAATTGTTGGACTAAGAAGATCCGAACTCACAGTCCCCTAAATTTCACAACTCTTAAACGATCAAGCAGATATATATAGTTGGGACTTCAAAAGAGATTTGAACTATGGTTGCCATTGGCATTCAGACCTCCTATGCTAATGTGGCCCCTTTATCCTTATTAAGCTACCAATCTTAATGATGATTTAGAAGACCATAGGTATGAAAGGTTTCAAGCTTTCAGAGGATTTTATTATAGGTTTGGAACTCCATTTCAAAGTCATGCAGCAACCACTGACTTTAGAGAAACCACCAAGAAAGTTAATGCTAGAGGACCAACATTAGGCTAAGTAGGGGGCAGTGATGAGCCCAAAATATGCTCATAGTTTGGATATTATGATGAACTTTTAATGCCTTTACTTTTGTTATTCGTGGTTGTTTAAAACTCTTTTGAAACCTTTTATGGGGATATCCTATAGCAAAATATTTGCATATTCCTGCAGCTTATTGTGTTGACTTGACTACATTTATTACCCCATTGACTCCTTAAATGGCTAGTATATTGCATATAGTTTTTGAATGATGAAATAGATTTAAATGTGTGACTAATGAATGGATATTGTGTATGTGCCATACGCCTTTTCTTTTGCATCTATTACCTTTTGTTTCGCAAGTTGTTGAAGAATGATTGATTCAAGCGTAGCCGATCTCGGCCTTGTAGTAAAGTCCATTTCCTGCATGAGTTCGAGGAAGCTCCGGCGAAGACTCTTTGACCGAAACTGTTGGGAAATATTTTAATGACAGTCAATCTGGAAAGAGTGGAGCGCTAGATTCTCTCTAGATTGGGTTGAACACATCAATTCATTTATGAAGTTTGTTCCTTGATTTTGGGATACACTTTACTTCCATGTCTTTCTTTGATAGGGTTAGTTAGTTAGTTGTTCTACTGATTTTAAATAAAGTACTCCTGCATGAGTGAAAAATGAGATGATAGAGTAAGATAGAATCATAGTGAGAGAAAGATAGCAGATATAATGTAAGAGTCAATATGATAATGAAAAGCAGAATCTGTTTGACAAGAGACAGAGTTTGTTATTAGTTTATATCAACAAAGCAATGTATACCATTATGTTTTCATGAATAAAGTTTGATGAAGTTCTAAGTTCAACACCTGTGTAATTAGTAGATGCTTGCTAAGGGGGCCCACTTAGTAAGTATCTATAGCTAGTTAGTTAGCAGTTCTTTTCTGTTGATCTTCAATTAGCTTTCATCTTTGAAGTTTTCATACAAACTCAGTCTTGTATTGCTCCTGCAGCATAAGGCCAGTTCATAGTTTGTGTTTCAGTCATAACTGTTATGGTTTTTGTTTTAATCAAATCATAGTTGAGTTAAATAACTTTGCATTACCTTCCTGTAGCGTAGATAGAATTCCTTCCAAGTATTTATTTCTGCTAAGTTTTGATCAAAACTAGTTCTTAGTGCATATATTGTGTTGCGCCATTTAAAGTATGCGTCCCCTTGTTTGACAAGTAAATGAACGTCCATAGAGAGATATTAGTCACCTGTTGGAATGTCCAATTCCTAGGAAAGGTTTTACTATGATTTTCATATACTTTTGTGGGTGCGACCACCCCTAACAGAACATGTTTCCTTCATGGGTTCACAAAGAAATAACTTGAGAAATTTTCTTTGAGGAGGGAGCATCTTTTTCCTATAGGAGAAGCCTTGACCTTCCCCTCATGAGGGGGCATCTTCTTCCTTTCAAATTCTTTCATGAAGTGAGCATCTTTCAAAAGGATTTTGTTGTGAAATTTCACAAACATGCCCTACTAAAAGTAGCGACCCTCCTTTCTTATTTTTTTTCCTCTTATTTCTGTAGGGTCTTGACTTCATCCCCTTAAGGGATAAGTCTTTCAGTTTTTGTCTTATTTTTACCAAAGTGCTTAATGATAAATCTACTTTTGAGATGTCATTTTTGTAGCATCATGATGATTGCCTAGCACCTTAAGGCTGACCCCTACTCAAAACATTGAATTTGAAGAAAAATTGATTAAGTTCAAGGTAGGTTCAGTAATTCTGAGGTACCTCAGATTACCTAAACCATAATCCAATCGGGTAATCTGAGCTACCTTAGATTACCCGAGTCTGAGCTCCCATTCGGTTTCTAATTTTTCTAGGGGCGTATGATGGAGCATTTATTCCTTGCATTAATGATTTTTAAAGATTCAATTTGGTGATAAATTGAGGTTTGGAGGGTCATTTGGTCATTTTGCATTTTTTGGTGCTTGAAACTAAGAAGGGTCTCCATTATCATGCATTTGATTTGGGCTTCAACACTGGGATTGTTCTCTCCAAGGGATCATTATAGGATTTCAGTCTTTCCATCACTAGTTTTCCATTGTGTTTTCCTCTATTGCATGCCATTTCAAGGTATGCTTTCGGTACTTTTCATGTGGTTTTGCTTCATTTTGAGTTTTTTTTTTAAATCCTTGTGTGGGAAAGCCATTTGTCGAGTTCAAGATTGTGGTTTTATCCTATCACTTAAAGTTTATTGTTTTTTAAAAAGTTTATTCTTAAAAGGCTGAAATAGGGCTTCAATTTGAATGTATTTAGTGAATGAAATTTGTTGGATACTCTCGAAATTCACTAGATGCATTCTATTTTCATGATTGATATCAAAATTTTGGATCGTTTCCCTATTTTCAATGATAAATTGAAAACCTAGTTTTGGTGCTTGTGAATTTGATAAAATGAATGATGTTGAGGATTGTGGAACAAATTATTTAATTTGAATTTGTCATGAAATGCATTGATTCAGTCTTAAGAGGGTTAGACATTCATTATTTATTGATTCAAAGTAAACAAGATTCAACACTTAGTAAATTTTTTGATTTTGAGATAAGCTCAAAAATTCTCAGGCAGATCCAATTTTCTGAGCTCTAATCTACTTGGATAATTTGAGCCCCCTCACATTATTCAGATCTGCCTTGCACCTAAAATCCTGAGCTCGAAGGGTGAGTACCTTGTTGAATTTTGAACTTAGTTTTCAATTCTAAGCAAGCTCGGATTACCTGAATGTTAGTTCACCTAGGGTAATCTGAGGTCCCTAGAAATACCTGAGCCCCGTGAAATGTGAACTCCCAATGCATAACGTGAATTGAGCCTCAAGTGAAGATGATTTGTTTCATGATTTTGAAGTTTGATGTGTTTATATGCTTAATCATGTTAAGGGACCCTGGGAATTGAAGGAACTTGATGATCATAAGTTAATGAATGTTTAATTCAGGAAATATGAGCTTGCTTGGATTACCTGAGCTCTAATTTGGCCTAAGAATCTATGCTAGCTCAGATTACCTGACCCCTATTTTTTTTCTTTATAATCCCAGTGTTGATGGATGTAGTGTTTACATATTGTTGGCAACTCAAGGGTAGACAACTAAGAGGGGGGGTGTATCAGTTTTCACCAAATCTCAAACATAATCAACATATTAACCTTAATTTTAGATCAGATCATTAATCATGAAAGAATAAATCAACAACACATCAAAAGTACACATAACACAAAGATTTTTTATGCGGAAACCTTGTTAGGGGAAAATCCACGGTGGAGGTAAATCCACAAGATTATACCCTATTAAAAGTATAAGGAAATATAAATGGGGAATGCACATGCATTCAGGCACACTACCTTGAGCTCACTACTCAAATACAACAAGGCTTATTGCCCAAGTAAGAGACACTATCTTATAGAAAGATTCAAATTAAAACCATCTAGATTTGAACTAAGAAAATAGCATTTTCTAATGCCTGGTTATAGCTCTAGTTAAACACATGAACACTTCTTCACTCTTCTTCACTCTTCTTCACACTATGCTCTACCTTCAAATGATGTGAAATTTATTCACACAAAGGACTTATACAATTATAAACATTTAGCCTAAAAAAAATAAAGATTATTCATGTGAATCAACCAAGTTCATCCATAACACATTGAAGACCGAAAAAAAAATCTCCAACACAAAAACACTTCAATTAATTTCTCCTTGAAGATCCACAACACGCTTCAACACGTTGTCGGCCAAGAACATGAAAAGCATGAACACACAAGAGAAAATCTTAGATCACGAGCACAATGTTCAATAAGGACATGCCACAAAGATAAAGAATGAACTAGAAACATCCAAAAGCATCATTAAACACTAGAGAAGCATCCATAGCAACTGAAATGACTGAAATCATAGAATCTTCAATCAAGAATACTAACTGAAGTGATAGAGAAATTGTCAGAATGAAAATCACCATAACTCGATCAAATCTTCATGTGGATCTCTAAAATTTTACATGGATAAACTAGAAATGCTCAACAAGAAATCCTTTAGTTCACAACCTCAAAACATCAACATAATGAACACACTAATAGAAAGAACTTAACTTCACCACTGACAACCTGTAGCAATTTTTATTACAATTTTCTCAATATCCTCAACATATACAGTTTCTAATGTAAACAATGCTAATAGTGTTGACATCAATGACAACCACATAAAAAAAACACAACCACAACATCCAAAAATCTCCCCCTTTGGTATTTATGGCAACACATGATGTGAAAATACCATCAACCCAACTACGCTTACTCTTCCTTTAAGTTTTGACTTTTTCTTTCCTCAACTCTTCTCCCCACAAGGCTCTTCTCCCAAAATAATCAATAGTTTTTTTTTCACATTACTCTTCTCCCCCTTTTACATCAATTACAAAGATCTCTTCAATACAAGTTCTGAACTACATATCTAAACTTCTGAAAATCTGACTACTCCCCCTGAGTAGTATCCAACACAACATAAATCTGGCTCAAAATATGATCATGAAATGTATGGATTGATGCAAAGAAATGCATCCTTAGTTCTTATTAGGAGGGGTATTCAACCCTAACTTCCCTCTGAGATAATCAAAAGTATACTTAGGCAACGAATTTGTAAAGATATCTGCAATCTGCTCCTTAGTAGGAACATACTCCAATCTAACTTCCTTTTCATTTACCTTCTCTCTCAAAAAGTGAAATTTTATAGATATATGCTTGTTCTTTGAATGTAGTACCAAATTCTTAGAAATGTTAATAACACTTGAGTTATCATAGAATATAGCAATAGGCTCATCATACACAACTCTGATATCCTTCAACATTTGTTTCATCCACAATAATTGAGTACAATTATTAGTAGCAACAATGTATTCTACCTCTGTAAGAGATAAAGAAATAGCATTTTTCTTCTTACTCAACATTAAATCAACTTCTTTTCCAAGAAAAATGCTCCACCACTAGTAATTTTCCTATCAGTGACATCTCCTGCCCAATCAGCATTAGTAAAGGAACTCAAAGTAAGATCATCATCTTTAGGATACCATAGACCAAAATCAACTGTCCCTTTCAAATATCTAAAAATTCTCTTCACAATAGTCACATGAGATTCTTTAGGATCAGCTTGAAATCTAGCAACAATACATATAACATTCATGATATCAAGCATAGTTTGAGTCAAATAAAGCAATCCACCAATCATTTATCTATATCTTGTCTAATTTTCTTTTGAAGAATCATCAGCAGTTATCAACTTGCATTTGGTCACCATGGATGTACCAACATGCTTTGAATCTTCCATACCAGATTTCTTTAGCAATTCCTTCACATACTTGGACTAAGATATAAAAATCCCTTTATCTAACTGAGTAATTTACAATCCCAAGAATAATTTAATGTCTCCAATCATTGACATCTCAAATTCATTCTGCAACTCATTAGCAAAATTCGTGCACAAGCTATCATCTCCTCCAAATATGATATCATTGATAACAAAAACTTCCACAATCAAATATTTATCATTCTTGAAATATAGATGACTATTAGAAATCCCTTTGTTAAATCTAAGTTTCACCAAGTACTTATCCAATTTGGCATACCATGCTCTAGGGGATTGCTTAAGACCATATGATGCTTTCTTCAATCGACACACCATATCCTCCTAATCAGTCAGTTGGAATCCATTAGGTTGCTCAACATATACCTCTTCTTCCAATTTTCCATTTAGAAAAGTATACTTGGCATCCATTTGATAAACCTTGCAGTCTTTATAAGCAACATAAGAAAGAAACAATCACATAGCTTCAATTCTTGCAATAGGGGCAAAGATTTCTTCAAAATCAATACCTTCCATTTGAGAATATCCCTTACAAACTAGTCTTGGTTTGTTTCTAACCACTTCACCTTGTTCATTCATATTGTTTCTAAAGAACCATTTATTTCCAGTTAAATTCTTATCCTTAGGTTTGGGAACAAGAATTCATGTATCATTTTTCTCAATTTTCTACAGTTCCTCTTTAATTGCTTCAACCCAATGCTCATCTTTGCACGCTTCATTCACATTGTTTGGCTCAGTCTTTGAAATCAAACAATATTCTTCAACAATTTTTCTCCTATTCTGGACACCTTTGTTCTTATCACCTATGATTTGATGCTTTGAATGATTCAATTTCACATACCTCATAGTCTTCTTATAATGTTCTTCAACTTTAGGCTCTTATGATCTCTCTTTTGTTCTTCCATCAGTTTCTCCCTCTTGATTTTCTTGATTCACCGAAAGGATTTGAACTTGACTTGCAATCTAACCTTTCTTTCCTTTGCTTGTACTATCATTCTAATCATTAGAATCATATCCATAGGTTCTGGATAGTGCAGGTATGTCTTCATCAACCTTATCATTTTTAACTTCAACCATTTTCTTCAATCTCTTATTGTAACACTGGTAGGCCTTACTTTTAGTAGCATAACCCAGAAAGATTCCTTCATCACTCCTAGCATCAAACTTTCCTATATCTTCATCTCTTTTGATATAACCCTTTCTTCCAAATATTTTGAAATATCTAATAGTAGGATTTTTACTAGTCCATAGTTCAAAAGGAGTCTTACTAGTATTGTTTTTGATTTGTACCTGGTTAAGTGTGTACATAACAGTACTCATAGTTTCTTTCCAATAGATATGAGGGACATTTCCTTCCAAAATCATGGTTCTAGCCATATCTACAACTCTTCTATTCTTCCTTTCCACAACTTCATTCTATTGAGGGGTCCACAATGTAGATAGTTGTCTTTGTATTCCATGCTCTTCACAAAAAGAATTAAACTCACCAGAAGTGAATTCACCACCTCTATCCGATCTGAAACACTTAATCTTCAAATTAGTCTTTGTCTCGACCATAGCCTTAAATATTTTGAACTTTTCTAGAGCTTAATATTTCTCCCTTAAGAAAGTAGCCCACATCATCCTTGAACAATCATCAATAAGCAACATGAAGTATCTATAACCTTGTAAACTTCTAGTTCTAGCAGGACCACATAAATTAGTATACACAAGTTCCAACAATCCATTTGAATTTTTTTGTTTACTTCGAAATGAAATTCTTGTTTACTTTCCTAATTGACATTCTTTGCATATGGCATTAGTAGGTTTCATTAGCTTAGGAAGATCTCTCACAGCTTCAGTAGAACTTATCTTGACAATGTTATCAAATTTAACATGACACATTTTCCTATGCCATAGCCAACTCTCATCAACTTGAGCAATCAACCAAATTTTACTAGCAGCATTCAGATGAAAGATATTACCTTTTGTTTGTGTATTTGATGCAATCACATTTCAAGATTTTCCCAATATTTTGCACTTACCATCCATGAACTCAAGATTGTATCCCTTATCAACCATTTGACCAACACTCAAAATATTATGCTACAAACCTTCAAAATACAACACATCACCAGTGTTATACTTACCATCAAGAGAAATGCATTCTCTTCCATGGATCACACTAGTTGTGTTATCACCAAATCTCACAACACCACCATCATACTTCTCCAAATTCATAAACTTACTTTTATCTCCTTTCATATTATGAGAACAACCACTATCAATTACCCATTCATATTTCTCTTCAACTCGAGCAACTAGGGATTTCTCCACATTTGTACAACTAGCAGATTCAATAGACACAAGATTATTTTCCTTGATAGCCATAAATATGAATTCATCTTCACTTGCATTTCCTCTATTAGAATCATAATCTATTACACCTTCATCAACAACATAGTAGTACTTCTTTTGGAATTTAGGCTTGTTAAATCTTGGCTTGGAAACTCTCTCAGGACACCTTGATGCAAAATGACCTATCTTATTGAAAGAGAAACATTTAATAGGAAATTTCCCCTTATACTTACCTTGTCCTCTAGATTCTCTTTTCACAATCAACGCTTCGAGTTCTTCAAGATCTCTTTCTTCTCCATCCATATATTTCATTTCATCTTCATACTTGAATGTATTTCTTGATGAACTTTCACCTGGATCATATCTATGTCTATCTCTTCCAGAAGTCAGTGATGTCATAATAGTGGTTTACAATTCCTGAGAGGAACAAATTTTAGCTGAAATCACATATTTTTAGAAAATATAATAATTTAAGAGTTAAAAAGTTTCATTTTAAGGATTCCAATTGAAGAGGTTTTTATCAAATCACCTTAGATCAAACCCCCTTGGATAGAACCTCACTAGTTTTAAACCATACCTATAAATGTGTCTCCTTTACACCTATCAAAATGCTGATAAAAAATCACTTTTGATTTATATTTTGGGGGATCAAATGAATTCATTTAAAATTTATTTCAAATGATTATGGTATTCCTTAGAACAAGCTATCCAATGAATATAATTTTAATATGTTTTGGTTTTGTTATGTATTTGTTTTTTAGTTTTATTAAACATAGGTTTTTCATCGAAAATGAATTTCTTTGTTGTTACATGTAGAAAAATATAAGATTATAAAAAAAAAAATTGAAAAATATGAGTGCACTAGATATTGAAGTTCTTGATCCAACAAAAAAAATAAAATAAAATTTTGACATAGACAAAAAAAGTTACGAGTTATACAATTGTAACTCGTTTGACTTTGAAACTTGATTAAGGAAAAAATATTCAATAAAAAACTATCTAACCAAGTTGAAGCACTAGATATCAGAGTTAAAACAAATTTGAAAGATTATAATTTTATCCTTCATGAAAAAAAAGTTATGCGTTATTTACTTTTAAAAATGTTGTTTAAAAAAATCTATTTTCGTGGGAGATGGAAAAAGAAGTGCAATTTGATTCCAAAAATTTTAAAAAATATTTTTAGAATCTGAGACAAAATTTGATGAGACTCTAGTTTGCACCATCTTCAAATTCCTCATAGTTTGGCCACTATAAGTGCAAGATTTAGTTAAAATAATTTTTAGTGTCTTTGGCCAAAAATTGTAAACCGCTATTATGGGATCACCTAAGTAGTAGCCTTAAATGTAGATTCAACCTTAGGAAGGGCATGACCAGATTCACTCAACTCAAAAGTAGTCAGCTTACCAATCAACATATCTCTGGTAACATTTTCCACAATTTAGAGTTCTTCAATAGCACTAGCCTTGACTTTTTAAGAATTAGGAAAAGATCTAAGCACTTTAGAAACAATATTTGATTCATCTATCTTTCCACCAACACATTTGATACCACACACAAGTTCATTTACTCTTTGCATGGAAGTAGTAACATTTTCATCATCACCCATTTTCAACTTTTCATATTTTCCTTTCATATTGTGTAGCTTAGCAATCTTCACATTTGCATCACCTTCATACAACATCTCCAACTTCTTCCAAATCTCATAAGTAGTCTTCAAATCCATCACATTTTTCATCTCAGTATCAGTCAAAGCACTCAACAACTCCTCCTTAGCCCTGATATTATATTCAACATCCATGATCTCAGCAGAAGTAGTAGGACCATTCTGTATAATAACATATATATTTTTTGTAATGCTCTAGTAGGGTTCACCAATGCATCTCAGACGACACTCCATTTGAGAGTTCCACAAAGAATAATTCATTCCATAAAATATAGGACTTTCCTTCTTATAAGTTGTCATCCTAGATGACCTCAAGCTATTAAACTTCTTCCAAGGAACTACAAGCTCTCATACCAATTGTTGGAAACTCAAGGGTAGACAACTAAGAGGGGGGGTGAATCAGTTGTCACTGATTCTCAAACTTATTCAACTTATTAACCTTAATTTAAGATCTGATCATTAATCATGAAAGCATAAATGAACAACACATTAGAAGCACACATAACACAAATATTTTTTATGTGGAAACCCTATTAGGGGAAAAACCATTGGGAGGTCAATCCACAACATTATACCTTGTTAAAAGTATAAGGAAATATAAATGGGGAATGCACATGCATTCAAGCACACTGCCTTGAGCTCACTGCTCAACTACAACAAGGCTTACTACCCAAGGAGGAGACACTATCTTATACAAAGATTCAAATGGAAACCATTCGTATTTGAACTGAGAAAATAGCATCTACTAATGCTTGGTTATAGTTTCAGTTAAGCACATGAACACTTCTTCACTCTTCTTCACTCTTCTTCACACTCTTCTCTACCTTCAAATGATTTGAAATTTATTTGCACATAGGAATTATACACTTCGCATTCACACCCACACTCATTCTATCAAATGATAAAACAATCACTCTTATACATCCACAATAATAAATTACATCGCTATAAGTCAACCACAAAAAGATAATAAAATAATTACAAACAATCGACCCAAAAAAAATAAAGATTATTCATGTGAATCAATGAAGGTCGACCATAACATAGTGAAGACTGAAAACAACATCTCCAACATGAAAAAACTTTAATCAATTTCTCCTCGAAGATCCACAACACACTTCAACACCTTGTCGGCCAAGAACATGAAAAACATGAACATGCAAGAGAAAATCTCGGATCACAAGCACAACGATCAGTGCGGACATGCCACAAAGATAGAGAATGAACTAAAAACAATCCACAAGATTCATGAAACAAAAGAGAAGCATCTGCAACAACTGAACTTACTAAAATCACAAAATATTCAACAAGGAACACTAATTGAAGCGACAAGAAAAATGTCAGAATGAAAATCACCATAACTCGATCAACTCTTCATGCGGATCTCTGAAATTCAACCTAGATAAACTAGATATACTCAACAAGAAACCCTTTAGTCGACAACCTCATAACAATAATTTACTAAACACACTGATAGAAAGAACTTCACTTCACCAGTGACAACCTATAACACTTCTTATTACAATTTCTCAATATCCTTGACATATACAACTTCTAATGCAACAATGCTAATAGTTTTGACATCAATGACAACCAAATATCAGCAACACAACCACAAAATCCAACACATATTGGATTATGTGGTTATTTTATGAGATGGTGATTAATTTGTATAAAATTTGCATGCATACATGATGTGAGAATAAGATTATTTGAAATGAATTACTTCTCTTGTATTTCCATTAGAGTTGAATTATTTTCATTATGATTTAATGGAATTACCATTGCATACATTAGTGCTTCTTGAAATTAATATAATATGTTAAATTGCTATCTTCCATTTTGGTAATTTTGGTCCTTTCTCTAGCAGATGTAGGCTGAGCTAAGCCCTAGCAAGACCACCAAGTCAAAAGTTTCTTTAGTGAAAGAAGAGGTTAAGAGAACATTAGAAAGGATGAAGTATGACTTCAAAGGCATATGGATAGAGACCAAGATTGTTTCTACTTGGTCAAAGATTGCAGATACAAATATGGGGCATGTTGAATCTTATGATAACTTTTAGCATAGAATGTTTGGAAATGTACCAACCCAGTTGGCATTGGTTATCACTCACACTAGATTGGAACATGTAGTAAGGTTCCCTCCAACACAACTATGTCTAGAGCTGGTCCTAGAATGTTCAAAGCACTATGACTCTAGAACAAGGATTGTAATTGGGCCACAAGGCTGAGTCATGGAAAATTTAACTAAAGAGTCCATTTCAGAGGTTATCAATATTGCCTCACATCACAAGCTCACTAAGGAAATAAACATTGGGGAAGCAATTAAGTTGTGTGATGAGGACCCCAACAAAGCTTTGGAAATCATGAAGAATTCTTGGATACTGAAACCAAAGCCACACTACTCAAAGCTTCCCAAACAACTGCCAAAAAGTGATTTCAAGATGGAGTATCATGGCATTATAAATCTTTTCGGTAGAGTCATGGGAGTAGAAAAAAATCTCACATATTTCTAACATGGATGTTTCACCCCATCATAGAAATTGTGGTGAACAATCATTACCACTGGGCTAGAATCATAAGTAACAATCTAGATTCCTAATTGATAAGTGTGCAAGAAACCAACAGGTTCAACATGACTTCATATCTCATCTACATGTTGGAAAATAAGACTAAGTACAAAGGTCTTAGCTGCGAAGGAACTATAGGGAAAGACAAGATATGGGATGTTTACCCACAGTTACAACACAAAACATCCAACTAAAGAAGGGCAAATGATGCCTTCTTCATGTACATTCCCAGGGTGTTGCATGATGCTCTTCATGTTAGGGTTTCTACCAATGACATGGACTTGATCAAGCAATATGGTCAATGGTTCATCTAATTTCAAAGGTTCACATACATCTAGGTACAAGGATCTCTAGTTGTTCCTCTTAGATTACCCAGGTATCCAACCAACAAACTTCTAATGCTAGAATTGACAAGACAAATGGTAGGTTTTGAGGAGATCCTAGAGTAAGAGGTAAAAAATAAAGGATTGGGATCAGAATTCCCATTGAGAATGGGAACTTTAGAGGCATTCCATTCTATTCAAAGTGCTCAAAATTCTGATAGGGAAATGACACAATTTGAGTTGTATGAACTCATACCAAAAGGAATAATTTTCACCCATATGGTAAGGCCATAAATGAATCTAATAGAATATTCAGGAATAAGGATCACATTGAGGACTATTGGGCTAATTGTAGAGATGAATTTGATGTCCTTAGGAGGAGATTTTCTAGACTGCCTTTTAAATTGATCAAGTTGTCCAAAGTGGCAGAAGTACCTAATCAAGTATAGGATAATGAGGAGAATTTGGTTCAACATCATGACTATGAACCTCATAGGAACAAACCATTTCCTCCAATCAACTAGTCAGAGAAAGAGGTAATAGATTTAGACCAAGTCACTGAGTTGATGAAGAAGTATTCTAGGTTATGGGTAAAGCACAAGGTGTTAGAACTAGAAGCTAAAGGTGAAAAATTCACCTATGACTTGATGGGAGAGTTGGAGTCTCAGTCTAAAGAAGAAATTTAAGCTGATAAAGGTGATGATACTACTAAAACTTGTAAATAGGATGTTTAAGACGAAGAAAGACCCATGTTAATTAAGAGGAGGACTAGGAGTTAGACACAAGTGAAGCAAGGGGAGAAGCCCTCTCCTAAAACCAAGAAGGTTCCTCAAGTTAGGACTATTGTAGAAGAAGGTGAAAACTCACAACCTATGAGGAAGAGGAGAATAATCACATAAGACAAAAGGATGCTAAGAAAATGAAGCGAAATTCTTATATAGATTCTCCTTCTTCAGTAAAGGTTGTTGATTTGGAAACTTCAAGGGAAAATCCCCAAGTGTATGTTAGTAGAAACTCTCCCAAGCATAAGCTCTCTCTAATAGAGGGAATGAAAGTTACAGAGATATAAGCGCAAGATGAAGAGGCACCTACTAATGATATGGAGAAGAGAGTAGCTATAGGAAATAATTCTCCTATTCCTTCTCCTCATAATAATGTACAAGTTTTAGAAGAAACAATTCACGAGGAAGGAAACATATCCAATGATCCTGAACAACCAGATGAAGAAGATGAGGTCTCTACTCCTAAACATGGAGAATGGAGGAAATTTGTACAAGAAATGAAACATTCTACCTCCATAGTAGAAAGTAATAATATAGAGTCTGATGTTGTTCAAGGAAAAGCATCTTATTCCCCAGAATAGGTAATAATTGATGAACTAGAAGATCACCTTGAGGTAGGGGAAAATTGAGAGGAAGTTGTTGACAGTCCTTACCAAGACAAAGATGAATAGGAAGATCAACCAGAAGTAGAGAAGAATGTTGAGGTAAATGTGGTTGATAGTCCAAGAGATAGCAACATAGAAATCCACAACTCTTGAATGCTTGGAAAGAAGGCTTAGTAAGAAGCCCATAATTGTGCAAGAAGAAGCTCTGAGTTGGGACAAGTTGCTTGAGCAGTGGGGATAGGCCAAATAGAGGAAAAGAGCAAGGAAAATCTCTAAGATATCAAGAGATGAGTCTAAGAATAGGGTTATTCATGTAACAGTGCCTGCAAGTAATAAGTTCAAGGATGGGGTTAGGACCTTTGATTAGAAAGTACAAACTATTAATTTAGGACCAACCACCAATGAGCAAGAAAAGGAAGAATTCCAAGAATATTCTCAAGAAATTTTGAGGAGATTAAATAGAGAAACTAAGGAAAAGGAGAAACTGCAAAGATAGCTAAATGATGTTTACAAATATTTACATTTGATGAAGACTCTACAAACTATGGGAAGTGAAAGTACTATTCCGAAGGGATTGTTTCCTAAAGAGGAAGTTTTAGGAATTGAGAGGTTGAAATCCTCTATTCATAGCACACATGACTGGCTTCAGGGTATCAGTAGTAAACGAGATGAAGCAATTAAAAAATTTCTTAAGATACACACCAATGCTATTGAGTTTCTAGAGAATACCTCTTAGTTTGTTGCAAATTGTAATAATATTGATGAATCTACTGCTGAAGAATTGAAGAAGATCCTATAGTCACCTCTAGAAGAATTAACTCCACATGATATTGGCAAGATAAAGGAATGGATAGAAGGTTGGAATTATAGTAAAGAACTCTTTACGAAGGCTTTATATAAAGTATTGAAGTTATAGGGAAAAATAAAAGAGATATGCAATAGTTGCATTTCTTTCTAGAGATAATGATAGGGAGAAGGATTTTTTTTCAAAAGAACATGAATTGCAATAGATTACAAGGACAATGGCACAAGATATATGCTCCTTTTGATAGTGCTCCAATCACTAAAAAAATACTAGAAGATGCAACAATTTACATTTCAAAACTAGATAAATACCATGAGCTATAGATTGAATAGAATAATGTGATGCCCTAGCATTTGGAAGAATTTAAAAATCATAAGACAAGAATTAAATTTATTCCAGTTCCATATCCATAAGATATGAAAGAAATATTGGAAAAATTCAAAGAGTTATCTAATAAAATAGAAATAAACGAGGGAGAAAATAGCCAGCTTCCAATTTCCAGGAGATTTGTACCAAACATGTGACTTCTAGCCAACAAACAAGGATAACCTCGAACTTTGTGCCATCAAAAAAATATTTCTAGAAGGACCCAAGTTGGCCTGGAGTTGATTGAAAATATTTAATGTAATTTTATTTTATTTTAAAAAGTTTAGGCCAACCTGTTGGGCCGACGTAAGCATGTAACCCTAATTTTGGGCTGACCTAATGTTGGTCTTTGATAAATTAAGGCTCCAACTTCATTTGTAAGGGTTAGAATTAGTTAAACATAGTTGTAAGAGCTAGAATTGAGGTAGGAGTTAGCATTTTCTAAGAGCAAGTGTTGTTACATTGAGAATACATGAATTGTTACAAACTTGGGTGATTCAATATAAGCAAAGACATTGTTCTTTGGTGCTCTCTCTTGTGTTGCTTCACTTTTCATGGTTCTTGTTGTTCTAGATCTTTAATATTGCTTTTAGATTGTTAGTTGCATGTTAGATTTTAGATTTATATGTGATGCAATGGTGCTTATGGTTTAATATTTGAAGTGTTTGAACAATCCTTGGTCCATACTTTTAGTAGCTTGCTGATTGTAAGTTGTTGTGTAAAGTCAGCCTGGGCCTTGAATTTATGTGCTAAGTTTAATTATGGGTATTTATTCATTTCAATTGAAAAATAAGGTTGATTTGGGTGAATGCTTCATGATCTGAAAATATTTAATTCCTTAGAAGATTGCACTATTTTTGTGAGATTGCAGATTTAATCTGGGTTAAGTAGGAATTGTTGTTTAAGGATTGGTCCACTTTGAGTGTTTTATCATTTACATTGTTGGTCTTAGATTTAGTTTAATTTTCATAAAAATTATTGAAACCCTTTCTATTTTGCTATTTCTTTTAAAATTTGAGTTAGGTTTTAGGATTAAAAGTATCACCATATTGCAAGATATGATAAATCTAAAGCTTCCAACATTTGTTTGTAAGGTCCCTTGTGATTACTAGAATTTTCACATATTATCTAAGTTGTTTATGCATTGTCAAGACCTAACATTAGAGACCTTGGGGTTATATCTTGAGGCTTGCTAATAGAGATTTAACTTTCAAGAGAGATGGGATATTTGTATTTTTTCTGAGTTGTTGCTATGTAGAAAAAACCATCAATAGATTGGTGCTAGAAGGAGGGCCTAAATAAAGAAAGCTAAATCATTTTCTATTTGAAATTTATCCTCAAAGACTTCAAAGAAGAACTAGATCTACACCAGTGGAGGAAAATTTTGAAGAGTTACCAGCCCCTACTAGGTCAAGAAGGGACAAAAGAAGGGGAGAATCATCATCTGCTCCACCATTTCCATCCTCTCCATCATCCTCACCTCCATCAAGTCCTTCATCATCTGATTTTGAAGCCATTCCCATTCAACAACCACAAATAGTCATTAATCAACATTTTCCACCTCCACCTCAATAATGGATTTCTTGGAAAACAACCCATCACCCATATCCTTTAACAACCACAATGTCATGCCCAAAAACCCTAAACATTTATGCTCCAAGTTTCATATCAATGATCCTAATAGGGCTGCAGAGGATCACATCAATATTTTCCACACTTGTCTCAGGGATAGAGGGATCAATCATGAGGATGTTGCATGTAAGATTTTCCCTTATTCCCTACAAGAAGATGATTTTTACTGGTATAACCACTTGCCTACTGGGTCAATTCACAATTGGACAGAGCTTGAGAATACTTTTCTATAGAATATTAAAATCCCTATTGGTGCTAATGAGTTGTATGTGCAATTCACTAGGGTTAAAAGGGATGTTAATGAGAACATAGGGTCATTCAATAATAGGTTTCATCATGCATAATGCAGGTTTCTTATGCTCTATATAATGTTACTACCTTGGAAGTCTATTATGAGGCTCTCGATGGTCTTACAACCACTTTCTTGAAATGGAGGCCTAATCCCCCCAACACTTTTTTGGATGCCTATGCAAAGGCAGTCAAGCTTTGCATAGATTTGAGGCAGCATTTTTTAGGACACTTGCCATCTTTAGGACTTGCTACTCACCCAGGACAAATTAAAGCCCTCAACCAGGCTTTGAATAACCATACATCCATTATGAATTTGGTGCCACAATTTCCTTTAGTTCCACATCCAAGTCCTCCAATGAATCAAGCCCCACCAATGCCCAACTATCATCAACAAAATGTCAATAAGCCCCTCCATTCACAACAACAAGCTAGTTTTCTCACATACTTGAAAATTTTTAAAGTACTAAACCAGTCCATGAGCTCAAGAATAACATCAAGATATACTCAGAATAAATTGAGTTCAATACCCTAAATTAATCTTGACAAGGATAGATTAGATGAGTTGATAGAGCAAGTTAAGAAGCTAAATATGGAAGTGACGTACTTGAGGAACCAAAATACTCAACTCCGGGTTGTTCAAAGGAATATACAGTCTAGTTGTAATAGGGAGGGTCAAGATTCTGCACAAGGACATGCAAATAATTTTGACAGAGGGGACCCATCTAGGAAAAAATCTAATAGAGGACAAATAGGGGGACAAGGATTTGATAGGAGATAGCCCCAAAAGTAGAATATAACATGGAATACAAGGCCAAATAATGGAGGTGTCCCTACTCCATTTGATCACCCTCCTAATCAGGAAAAGCCTTAGAGTGGCATGTATATAGTAGAGGAAGCTTTGTCTGGATGGTGTAGACTCCACAAGGCAAGTAAACATTTTGAGTTGGAATTCCCCAAGCTCTAGACTACTGCATCCATCTTTTAGTATGAGGTTAAAAAAAAATCCAACAATCAAGAATTGGTACCATCTGGGCCCCATGATTCTTCAGTAATGGTGTTGAATCATGCTCCTTTCCCACGAAGTGAAGAGAATAAGCTAGAACAAGAGTCAAGTGAGTAGGATGATAGTACAAAGAAAGTATACGATGGGGATGAGATTTCACAATGGTCCTTTAGATGAAGAAGAAACGAGTATTGAAGAAGTCCAAATGTTCTAGCAGCTAGAGGCCCATTCACCACATTCACCCTAGAGGTCCAAAAGCTAGAGGCCCATTCACCACATCAATCCCTCTGAACAACTTCACCACACCTCCTGATCCCCATGCCAGTAATAATCCATCCTATCCCCATGTTCCTACATAGTATTTTTGAAAGGGAGGACAATTTGATTCCTCTAAAGGGATTAACATCGATGAAGGCAAGGAAAAGTTGGTGAATCATCCCAAGGACATTCATGTTGGTATGAACATGGAGCAATTGGGTGAATATGTGGCTGAAGAACTCAAGAAGTTAAAGGTAATTCTTTCTACTTTTGAGTTGCTAAGAGTTCCTGCTATCATAAATATAATTTTAGGAGCTTTTAAAGAAAATGTAGTTCCCCAAGATAGGATAGCTAGTGAAGTAGTTGGGAAAACTTCTAGTTCACAAGCACCAAAAGACCAAAGTCAAGCACAACCTAGAGATAAACATAAAGAAAATGATAGGAATCAAGTTGCAGAAGTGTTCACTTAGCTAAGTCTATTTCAAGGCAAGATAAAAACTCCTTCTTTTCTGATTTTTGTTTGTATCTTTGGGAAGAACTTACACAACTGTCTTCTAGAGTCAGGGGCCTCCACGAATGTCATTACTCTTATTTTATGTAGAGCCTTACGTATTACTCTTGTAGCTTCTCAATGAAAAATTACTCAATTGGACAAGACATAAGTGAATGTGGTGGGAGAACTAATTATGATTCCTATGAAAATTGCTTAAGACCCTAGGATTCAACAAAGTATCAACATTCAAGTGGAAAATATTCCTGATACGTATGGTCTGATCTTAGGCAGAGATTTTACTAAGGCACTAAATAGACATGTGTTGACCGATCACTCCCACATGTGGCTTCCCTGGAAAGGATTACCAAATCAAATCAGGATTGAAAGGGAACCTAGAATGAAGTATGTAATTACTGAATAGTAGAATACTTCAAATGAGATATTAGTATCAAAAGTTAGTTTGGGGAATTATGTAATAGTGGCCCCTCTTTCAGAATTAGATACAAAGGAAATCTTTATGTTGTAAAGCACACCCACTGAGCTCACATCAAAATCCAGTAGTACTAGAGCATTGGTTGAAACAATAGAAGAAGGTGATGACCAAGAAGATGGTGAACTTAGCTTGTTGGATAGTTTTCAAGAGTTTATCAAAAAGTGTATAGAAGATCAAATCCAACTAGGTAGAGGCATGAATTTTGAAGAACTAGTTTCCTAAACTAGTACAGGGTTCACAATGCTTCTCATTCATAACTGGAATGTTTCTTATGTCAGACAGTAGTGGAGCAAATACAAAGTTTCATCAATTTAACCCCAGATGTCAAGATAAGTGTATAAAGTATCCAAGATGATCCTAAAGATAAAAGATTAATACCTTCAGAAGAGCCTCCTAATAGTCAGAACTAAGGATAAATCAAGAGGGTCAGGAGCTACTGGTTGTTGGAAACTTAGGTTCGATGGATCCAAATCTAAGCAAGGTGTTGGAGCCATAGTTGAGGTGATCAGTCCTAAAGGTAAAACCATTTTTGCTGCTCATAGACTTCAATTTCATTGTACTAATAATGTAGTTTAATACAAAGCCTTGATTCATGGATTAATGATGGCATTAACAAAGAAAGTTAAAATTCTGCAATTTTTTGGAGATTCTGTGCTGGTAGTTAGGAAAGTTAGAAAGCACTGCTCATGTCATGATAGAAGAATGACCAATTATAGACATAGATTTTGGGATCTTATTGTAGGATTTGACACTTTTAATATTCAGTTGATACCCCATAGTAAGAACCAAATTGGAGATGCTTTAGTTTAGGTAGCTAGTACGTTGTAGCCCTTGTCACTTTTTGGTTTGAAGAAGTTTACTATGGAGCTCACTCCGGTGCCATCGGTGCTCGATAACATAACTTATTTTTAGGTATTTGAGGATGAAAAGCACATTCTTGATTTTATTACGATCTCTGATGTGTTTACTTCTAAGATAATTGATGAAGTGGAACCCCAGGAAATAGAGATGGAACTAGAAGGGGTCATCAATATGAAAACCAACACAATTCCAAAAGGGATGGTGTAGCTAGAGAGAATTTTTTATCTAGATAAAATAAAGGATCAAGAGAAATAGGCTAATAAGGAGTACATTAGTATCTAGTGTGACACTTATAATATGGGGACTCAAGACAATGCTAAGAATGTTTTTTATCGGGAAGGTATGTACTCCAAAGGAAAGAAGAGGAATCATAGATGCACTACATACATATCAAGATGTAATAGCTTAGAGTTATGAGGATTTTAAAACATATGATAATTCAATTATTACACATACTATTCCTCTCAAGCCAAGTTCCAAATCGTTCAGACAAAGACAAAGACCAATCAATGTCCTATTGGAACCTATCATTCAGAAGGAGGTACACAAGTTATTATCTACTCAAATCATATTTTTGGTCAAGCATTCAACTTGGGTTTCTAATTTGGTTCTAGTAAGGAAGAAGAATAGAGAAATTAGGCTTTGTGTTGATTTCAAAAATCTCAATTGCAACTCAGAAAAGGACAAATACCTAGTCCCATCATTGGATGAAGTGTTACATATTTCCAATGGATCCTAGATGATGTCCTTTTTAGATGGATACTCAAGATATAATCATGTCAAGGTGCAATATGCGGATAGGCACAAAACTTCCTACACCACAAAGTGGGGGACTTTTACTTATAGGAGAATTCCTTTTGGGCTAATCAATGCATGAGCAACTTTCTAGAGGGTTGTGGAAATTTCCTTCAAGGAAATCATTGGTAAGTGTATCATCATTTAAATGGATGATTTAACAGTCTTCTTGAAGAAACAAGGTGATCATATCGTAGATTTGTGCAAAGTATTCCAAAAGTGTGGAGAATTTGGTATTTCACTTAATCCTAAGAAGTGTATCTTTGGAGTCACAGAAGGGAAGTTGGTAGGACATGTTATCTCAGAAAAGGGTATCTCTATTGATCCTAAATGAGTAGAGGCAATATTGAAGATCTAGCCCCCAACAAGTAAAAATGAAATAAAGTCATTTTTTAGGAAAATAACCTTAGAAATTTTATCATTGCATTCGCAGAAATAGTTAAAACCTTGAATGTAATGCTAAAGTAGGATGCAAAAGTTGAGTGTAGTGTTGAAGCAAAGGATGATTTTGTAGAAATCAAGAGGGAAATAGTTGATGCCCCAGTATTAGTGAGCCTTCACTATTCCAAGCCCTTCTATATATATTCATTTGCATTTGATCATTCATGTGTTGGTATGTTAACTCATAAATCTGACCAAGGAAGTGAGCATTCTATAGATTTCATGAGTGCTTCATTAAAAGATGCAGAATTGAGATATCCTAATGTAGAAAAAAAAGTGTATGCTTTGGTCAGAGTAGTGAAGAAATTTAGGCACTATATCTTTTGAAATAAGGTCTTTGCAATCGTGCCAGATCTTGTAGTCAATACTAATGCAAAATGAACTAGGAGAATGAAGAGCTAAGTGCGTTACAATGTTGCAAGAGTATGATATTGGGATCTAGCCTGTGAAATTGGTGAGAGAGTAGGGATTAACTAAGACTATGGTAGGAATTGGACTAGATCTCACGATACAACACTATCACCTTCAAGATATTTCTCCAAGTGAATGGTATGATGACATTATCTACTATTTGTTAAATCAACAATGTCTTAATCATCTCAATCAAGTGCATCAGTGAGCTTTGTGTTTGAAAAGTGTCAACTACATGTTGAAGGGGGTTGTTTTATGCAAGAGGAATCATGAAGGATTTTACCTTCATTGTCTTAGAAAAGAGGAAGCTGAGAGAGTGATGACTAAATTTCATGACAAGTATGGAACAAGCCATGGTTCTAGACCAGCTACTACAAATCAGATTTTGAGGGTAGGCTATTATTGGCCTACTTTGTTTAAGGATGCACACAACCACATGAGGACTTGCCATGTGTGCCAAACTACAACCAACAAGGAGAAGTACACAACCCTTCCACTCCAGCTAGTAATAGAGGAAAACCATTTGCAAAATGGGGTTTAGACTTCATCGGTCCAATCAACCCACCTTACTCTACAGGCCACTGGTACATTTTCACTGTAACTAATTACTTCACTAGGTGGAATGAAGCTCTTGCTTGCAAGCAATGCACTTCTAAGGTGGTAATCAATTTTCTAGAATAAGGTATTATTAATCACTTTGGTTGCCCATTTGATTTGGTTTGTGATAATGGTCTTGTATTTGCTTCGTTAAATTTTTTTGGTTGGGATTTTGATCATGGAATCATTGTTAAGTTTGCCTACAATTACTACCCATAAGGAAATGGTCTAGCTGAGTCCTCAAATAAGAATTTTTTAACATTCATCCATAAATTATTCTCTTTGGGTGGATCACACTAGACATAAGGAATCTCTAGGAACCTCTCCTTACCACCTTGTGTATGGTTTGGAGCCAGTATTCCCAATTCAGCTAAAAATCTCTACTTTTTAGTTTACTAACAATTACTATGATGAGGGAGGAAAACGTAAGTCCTGTTTGGTTGAACTTATACACCTTGAAGAGAAAAGGGATGAAGTGTTAGAAAAATTTGCTAAACATCAAGGTGTCATCAAGAGATGGTTTGATTGAAAGGCTAGGGTGAAAGCCTTTAGAATCTCTTACTTGGTTCTCTATTGGGATAAAGCTCGTAATAGAAAAGGGGAGCATGGAAATTTTGATAAGCTTTGGCTTGGCCCCTTCTAGATTTCAGAAATGTTGGGAGACAATGCTTTTCGCCTAAAACTCTCACTGGAGAGGATGTCTCATTTCCTATCAACGCGAAATTTTTGAAGCATTACTTCTTGTCCTAAGATACTTGCAATTCTTCGCCTATAAATAGTTATCTTAGGTGCTGGTTTTTTTTCTTTGCTTTGTTTATTTTTCTATTTTTGGTTAGTGTAGATCTACTTTAGTTTAGGTTTGGGCTTTGTTTTCATTTTTCTTTTAGTTCTGGGCTCCCCTATTTTCGGTTGAGAATGCTACATTTGCATAACAATGATTATACTATCATGGATTGTTCCATGTATTTCTTTTACAAACTTTAAACATCCTTCCAGAGTCAATTGGTGGAAATCCTATACTTGGTGTCACATGTGCTAATGCTTGAATGAGATGAGTCATTAGATTAAGTTAAATCTAGAATGTGCTTGGGTCTTACACTTATACACACATCTTAAGAATTCCAAGGTTGTTAAAGGTTCCTTATGAAGTCTAGTTGCGTGAAAAATATTATTTCTACTTCAGCACCACTGTGGTTCTCAGCCCTGAGTGTGAGCTTCATTTCTTATAGGGTGAAAAGGAAAGTTTAAAAGATCTTAAAAAAATATCAAAAGAAAAGAAGAAAAAATATTGAAAAATCAAAAGTGAATATTCACCTCATTAGGAGTATCTGAGTATCTCTACCAGGGCTATGCACACCCAACTAGTAGTAGAACTATGCTCAGGAGGGCCATAGCAATAAGGCTCTATCCAGGATGCCTTTGGAGTTAGAAACTTTATGTAGCTTCATTACACTGTGTTTGGTTCCTGTAGTTACTGAGGGAGGGAAATGAATACATTTGCACACAATTTGACCCTGGCATAGGAAAGGCTTTCTTTTTTATTGGATTTGAAACTCTATTTGTGGTTGACTCGATGCAAAGAATGAAACTAGAGATTCTGGGTTCATGATTCTAGTTTGTCATCAAAATGCCATGGAGCATTTCCCCAGTAGGAGTCGCCATTTGTTGTGCAATTTTTGTACACATGCCCCGCTAAAAGTAGGGACTCTCTTTTCTTGTTTTATTTACCTCTTTGTTTTCATAGTGTCCTGACATCATCCCCTTAAGGGATAAGTCTCTCGGTTTTGGTCTTGTTTTACCCAAAGTTCTTAATGATAAATCTACATATGAGATGTCATTTTCACAACATCATGATTATTGTCTGGCTCTTTGAGGCTGACCCTTGATCAAAACTTTGAATTTGAAGCAAAATTGATTAAGTTTAGGGTAGGTTCGGTTATTCTGAGGTACCTCAAATTACCTGAGCCATAATCTAGCCAAGTAATCCGAGCTACCTTGGGTTACCCAAGTCCAATCTCCTTTTAGGTTTTGGAGTTTTTTGGGAGAGTACGATGGAGCATTTATTTCTTACATGAATGAGTTTTAAAGAGTCAATTTGGTGATAAATTCAGGTTTGGGGTATCATTTGGTCATTTTGCATTTTTTGGTGCTTGACGTTGAGAAGGGTCTCCACTATCCTGCATTTCATTTGGGCTTCAACATTGGGATTGTTCTCTCTGAGGTATTGTTCTAGGGTTTCAGTCTTTCCATCGTTAGTTTTCCATTGTTTTTTCCTCTGTTGCATGCCACTTCAAGGTATGCTTTCAATACTTTTCATGTGGTTTTTCTTCATTTTGAATTTTTTTGTTAAATCCTTGTGTGGTGAAGCCATCTGTTGAGTTCGAGATTATGATTGTGTCCTATCACTTAGGGCTTATTGTTCTTTAAAGGGTTTATTATTAAAAATCTGAAATAGGGCTTTGATTTGAATGTATTTAGTGAATGAAATTTGCTAAATACTCTTGAAATTCACTCAATGCATTCTATTTTCATGATTGATATCAAAATTTTGAATTGTCTCCCTATTTTGAATGATAGATTGAAACCCCAGTTTTGGTGGTTGCAAATTTGATAAAATGAATAATGTTAAGGATTGTGGAACAAATTGTTTAATTCAAAATTTTCATGAAATGTCAATGATTTTGTCTTAAGAGGGTTAGGCATTCATTATTTATCGATTCAAAGTAAACAAGATTGGATCCTTAGTAAAAAAATTGATTTTGAGCTAAGCTCAGAAATTCTGAGGTAGCTCAAATTTTCTAAGCTCTAATCCACTTGGAGAATCCGAGCCCCCTCAGATTATTTGAATCTTCCGTGTGCCTACAATATCAATCTCGAAGGGAGATTACTTTGTCAAATTTTGAGCTTATTTTTTGATTCTGAGCAAGCTCGGATTACTCAAATGTTAGTTCACCCAGGGTAATCTAAGGCCCCTCAAAATACCCTTGAAGCTCTGTGAAATGTGAACTCCTGATGCGTAACATGAATTGAGCCTCAAGTGAAGATGATTTGTTTCATTTTTTTGAGGTTTGATGTGTTCGTATGCTTAATCATGTTAAGGGACCCCATGAATTGAAGGTACTCAATTATCATAAGTTAATGCATGTTTAATTCAGGAAATCCCAACTTGCTCAGATTACCCAAGCTCTAATCTAGCTGGGGAATTTGAGCTAGCTCGGATTACCTAACCCCTCTTTGTTTTGTGTTATAATCCCAATGTTAATGGATGGAGTGTTTACATAATGGATTATATGGTTATTTTATGAGATGGTGATTAATTTGAATGAATTTTGCATGCATACATGATGTCAGAATAATATATTTTGAAATGAATTGCTCATCTTGTATTACCATTGGAGTTGAATTATTATCATCATGATTTAATGGAATTACCATTGCATACATTGGTGCTTCTAGGAATTAATATAATATTTTAAATTGCTATATTTCATTTTGGTAATTTTGGTCCTTTCTCTAACAGATGCAAGCTGAGCTAAGCCCTAACAAGACCACCAAGTCAAAAGATGTTTTAGTGCAAGAGGAGGTTAAGAAAATATTAGAAAGGATGAAGTATGACTTCAAGGGTATATGGCTAGAGACCAAGATTTCTTATGCTTGGTCAAATATTACAGATAAAAATATGGGGCATGTTGATTATGATGAATTTTAACAAAGAATGTTTAGAAATGTACCAACCCAGTTGGCACAAGTAGTAGGGTTCCCTTTGACACAACTATGTCTAGAGCTGGTCCTAGAATGTGCAAAGCACTATGACTCTAGAAAAAGGATTGTAATTGGGTCACAAGGCAGAGTCATGGAAAATTTAACTGATGAGTCCATTGCAAAGGTTTTTAGTATTGCCTCACATCACAAAGTCACTGAGGAAATCAACATTGGGGAAGCAATTAAGTTCTATGATGAGGACCCCAATAGAGCTTTGGAAATCATGAATAATTCTTGGATACTAAAACCAAAGACACACTATTCAAAGCTTCCCAAACGACTGCACAGAAGTGATTTCAAGTTGGAGTATCATAACATTATAACTCTTTTGGGCAGATTCATGGGAGTAGAAGAAGATCACATCTTTCAGACTTGGATGTTCTACCCCATCACAAAAATTATGGGGAACAAGCACTACCATTGGGCTAGAATCATAAGCAACAATCTGGATTCCCAATTGAGAAGTGTGCAAGAAGCTAATAGGTTCACCATGACTTCATATCTCATCTACATGTTGGCACATAAGAATAAGTAGAAAGGTCTCAACTACAAAGGAAATATAGGGAAAGACAAGATATGGGATGTTTACCCACAGTTACAACACAAAAAATCCAACTACAAAAGGGCCAATGATGCCTTTTTCATGTACATTCCTGGGTTGTTATAGGATTCTCTTCATGTTAGGGTTTCTATTGATTCCATGTTCTTTATCAAGCAATGTGGTCAATGGTTCATCCAATTTCAAAGGTTCACATACATTCGGGTATAAGGATTTCCAATTGTTCCTCTCAAATTAACCAGGTATCGAACCAACAAACTTATAATGGTGGAATTGACAAGACAAATGGTATGTTTTGAGGAAATCCTATAGCAAGAGGTGAAAAATAAAGGACTAGGATCAAAATTCCCATTGAGAATGGGAACTTTAGAGGCCCTCCCTTCTATTCAAAGTGCTCAACATTCTAAGAAGGAAATTGTGCAATTTGAGTTATATTCTCATACCAATAGGAATAATTTTGACCCATATGCCAAGGCCATGAAGTAATCCAATAGAACAATCATGCATAAGGATCACATTAAGAACTATTGGGCTAATTGTAGAGATGCATTTGATGTACTTAGGAGGAGATTTTCTAGATTGCCTCTTAAATTGATAACGTTGTACAAAGTGGTAGAAGTACTTGATCAAGTATAGGACGATGAGGTGAATTTAGTTCAACATCATGACTATGAACCTCATAGGAGAAAACCATTTCCTCTAATCAACTAGTCAGAGGAAGAGGTATTATATTTAGACCAAGTCATTGAGCTGGTGAAGAAATATTCCAGGTTATGGGTAAAGCACAAGCTATTAGAACTAGAAGTTGAACGTGCAAAATTCAACTATGACTTGATGGGAGACTTGTAGTCTCATTCTGATGAAGAAACTGAATCTGATAAAGGTGATGATACTATTGAACCTCATGAAGAGCATGTTCAAGAGGAAGGAAGATTTATATTAATTAAGAGCCCTATCCTAAAACCAATAAGGCTCCTTAGGTTAGCACTACTATAGAAGAAGGTGAAACCTCACAACCTATGAGGAAGAGGAGAATAGTCACAGAAAGACAAAAGGATACTAATCCAAGGAAGGGAAATGCTGATACAGATGCTCCTTCTTAGGTAAATGTTGTTGATTTAGAAAGTTCAGGGGAAATTCCCCAAGTGTATGTTAGGAGAAACTCTCCCAAGCATAAGGTCTCTCAAATAGAGGGAATGTAAGTTATAGAGAAAGAAGTGCAAGATGAATAGACACCTACTGATGATATGGAGATGAGAGCAGCTATAGGAAATAATTCTCCTATTCCTTCTTCTCATCATAATGTACAAGTTTTAGAAGAAATAGTTTGTAAGGAAGGAAACATATCCAATGATCGTGAACAACCAGATGAAGAAGATGATGAGGTCTCTACTCCTAAAAGTGGAGAATGGAAGAAATTTGTACAAGAAATGAAATATTCTACCTCTGAAGGAGGAAATTTTACAAGAAATGAAATAGTCTACCTCTGAAGCATGAAATTTTACAAGAAATGAAATAGTCTAGTTCATGCAGGTAATAAGTTCAAGGATGAGATTAGGCCCTCTTATTATAAAGTAAAAACTATTAATTTAGGGCCAACCACCAAGGAGCAGGAAAAGGAAGAATTCCAAGAATCTTCTTAGGAAATTTTGAGCAGATTAGATAGAGAAAATGAGGAAAAGGAGAAGCTGCAAAGATAGCTAAATGATGTTTCCAAATATGCACAACATTTGATTAAGCCTCTACAAACTGTGGGAAGTAAAAGCACTATTCTAGAGGGATTTTTCCCTAGAGAGGCAGTTTTAGAAATTGAGAGGTTGAAATCCTATGTTCATAGCACACATGAATAGCTTTAGGGTGTCAGTAGTAGAGGAGATGAAGCAATTGAGTAGATTCTAAAGATACACACCAATGTTGTTTACTTTCTAGAGAATATCTCTTAGTTTTTTGTAGATTGTAATAATATTGATGAATCTACTACTGAAGAATTGAAGAAGATCCTGCAGGCACCTCCAGAATCTTGAATTAACTATAGATGATATTGTTAAGATAAAGGAATGGGTAGAAGTATGGAATTATAGGAAATAACTCCTTACAAAGGCTTTAAAGAAAATAATGAAGTTACAAGTAAAAATGAAAGAGATATACAATAGTTGCATTATTTTTCTGGAGATAATGATAGGGAGAAGGAAATTTAGTCAAAAGAACATGAATGCCAAGAATTACATTTATTCTAGTTCTAGATCTAGAAGATATGAAACAAATATTGGAAAAATTCAAAGAGTTATCCAATAAATTAAAAATCAACAAGGAGGGAGAAAATAGCCACCTTCCAACCACCTAGAGATTTGTGCTAGACATGTGACTTCTAGCCAATCAATAGGTACAACCTCAAACTTCCTGCCATCAAAAAATAATATTTCTAGAAGGACCCAGGTCGACCTAGAGTTGATTGCAAATATTTAATGTTATTTTATTTTATTTTAAAAACTCTAGGCTGACCTGTTGGGCCGACCTAATGTTGCTCTTCTATAAATTGAGGTTCCATCTTAATTTGTAAGGGTTAGAATTAGTTAGACATCATTGCAAGAGCTATAATTGTGGTAGGAGTTAACATTTTCTGAGAGCAAGTGTTGTTACATTGAGAATACATGAATTGTTGCAAACTTGGGTGATTCAATATAAGTAAATACATTGTTCATTGGTGCTCTTTCTTATGTTGCTTCACTTTTCATGGTTCTTGTTGTTCAAGATCTTTAATATTTCTTTGAGATTATTAGTTGCATCTTATATTTTAGATATAGATGTGATGCAATGGTGTTTATGGTTTAATATTTGAAATGTTTGAGCAATCCTTGGTCCATACTTTTAGTAGCTTGCTAATTGTAAGTTGCTATGTAAAGTTAGCCTGGGCCCTGAATTTATGTGCTAAGTTAAATTGTGGCTATTTATTCATTTCAATTGCAAAATAAGGTTGATTTAGGTGAATGCTTCATGATCTAAAAATATTTAATTCTTTAGAAGATTGTAGATTTAATCTGAGTTAAGTTAGAATTGGTTTTGAAGGATTGGTCCACTTTGAGTGTTTTTTCATTTGCATTGTTGGTCTTAGATTTAGTTTACTTTTGATAAAACTTCTCTAAACCCTTTCTCTTTTGCTATTTCTTTTAAAATTTGAGTTAGGTTTTAGGATTAAAAGTATCACCATATTGGAAGATCTGATAAATCTAAAGATTCCAACATGTGTTTTCAAGGTCCCTTGTGATTACCAAAATTTTCACACATTATCTATGTTGTTTATGCATTGTCACGACCTAACATTAGAGACCTTGGGGATATCTCTTGGGGGTTGCTAATAGAGATTTACCTTTGAAGAGAGATAGGATATTTGTATTTTTTCTTAGTTGTTGTTGTGTAGAAAAAACCATCAACACATTCGTTGATGATGATCTAATTTGAGAAAAAAGGTATCTTTTACACTTTCAAGCAATGCATCCCTTGAGTGGACCGCTTTTCTTTTGAAGGGTTCCCAAGGGATCCCTTTGAAATCCTTCCAACTTGTCAATGGTTTGTGTGACTGATTGTTTGCTTGCTTGCATGGGTGCTTTATCTTCTAACATATTTTATCTATGGATTAACATCTCACTTTGTAGTTTCACTTGTAAAGCCACTTTTTGATCCAACTCTGCAGAGTCCCCTTTCATTCGGTTTCCCCCATGAGAGAGAACTTGGGGGACGCCTTCTTGCAGCTTTGCGGGCTTGTAAGATGCTTACTTCTCTTGGCTTCCTTCATGAGAGAGAACTTGGGGGTTCCCTTCTTGTAGGTTTGTAGGCTTATAAGGCACTTACATTATTAGGTTTCCTCATTAGAGTGAACCAAAGGTTTTGTGGTGTTCTAAGGACTTCTCTTGCACTCTTAGGGTTTTTCACTTAAAAGGAGAGAGATAGAACACTAAAATTGATTTGGTTCACTCAAATAAAGTAATGTATGATGGAATTATGATTGAATGCAATGATATAGATGTAATGAACTAGTAAAATCTATTGATTATTGAATGAAAATTGACGAAATAGAAATTGTTTGAAAAAAAATTATGTAATACAAAAATACCTAGAAATGAATGCAAAACTAAACAAAAATAGAAGAAATTGGAAGTGTGCACCTGAGATATGGATGAAGAATGGAAATGAAATCTAGAATGTTGATCCTAATTTTTATCCCTGGTGGGACTCATTCACCATTCTAGGCGAATTAGTCCTAGTTCTATAAAACTATTCTGGAGTCTGTTTTAGACAAATGGGTATCCAAAAATGCAAAACACTAGAATCAAGCCTGGAAGTGGAGCTCATTCGCCACCCATGGTGAATGAGTCTACTTTTGAATTTCTACTGATTTAAAGGTGGAAATAGGAGCCTTCGGTCTACACTTCCAGCTTCTCCAGGTGTTTGGTTCTAAGACTGTCAAATTCGAGCCTAAAGATGACTTTTAGTTGATGATTTTCCTTATCCAATGAATATATGACCTGAAATAATTTGCAATGCAATCTTCAATCATTTCTAAGCCTCTAAGATGTCTAAATCTTCAAACACACAAGACAAGAGAGAGAAATTTTGAATGTTAGGGCATGTGGGTTTTCCTTGGTCAAACCCCTTCTAGGTAATTAAACCAAAATGATGAAAGAATGTAATGAAGCATGAAACAATGAATTCAATACCTTTCCATGATGTTTGATCTTGAATTTATTTATCAAAATATGAATAATTTTCCCTTGAATGTCCTACAAGGCTATCTTGATGACTTGCAATGATGAAACCCTAAATTGCTTGATTTAATAGAGAAGATAGATGATGAATGAATGATAAGAGATGTATGAATGAGTTAAGAGGTGTAAATTAGAGTTTAGAGACTTGATTTTATAGGAAATTCACCTTATTAACCCGTAAATTGGATCCCTAAGGTCGACATAAAGAAATAAAAACTAAAATTCCAAAATTTCTTGCTCAAAAGCAAAAAAATGGCCCAAATGGGATTCATTCACCACCTTGGGTGAATTAGTCTCACCTGGTAGGTACTCATTCACCACAAGTGGAGAATTAGTCCCAGTAGGGCCCATTTGATAGTTAGGATGTTGGGAAATAAGGAAATAAGGTTTTTATGGTGACTATGTTAGGTATTTCATCAAATATTACCTTAGGATGCATAATATGGGGTAAGAGGGGACTATTAATAATGATGTGAAGGTCAATTAAGGCTTGGGACACAAAATTCAATGTGAAAGTGTGATTAAATACACTTTAAAACACTAAAATGAGGTCCACTTAGCCTAGGAAGGCACAACATCCAATGTGAATGTGTAAAATACATTACAGCACTAGATTAACATTAAGTTTATTTTACAAGCCTTCTAGATTGATGTGATAATGTTGAATTAAGGGAGAATGGGTGTATTACATGTAGAAAAGTGTGAAAGTCCTTTACAACACTTTATAAAACCTTTACAAGACATTGTTAAATGCATTTGAAAGGGCCCAAGAGCTAGTGTGGATGTGAAAAACACTTCACAACACCAAATCAAGGCCTCATTAAGTTTAATTTATCATTAAATATTCCATAAATCAAGCAAGTTTCATTTTTTCTATGGTACATTTATCCCCCACTTTAGTGAGAGGATGAACTTGCTTCAAACTCACACTAAAGTAGACATTCAAGAGATATTCAAGTGTACAGATGGATATGACAAAGAATGAAAATAATCAAGAAGGAAATCAAGCCCCCAAGATCCAAGATCCTAAGTTAAACCAATAAGATACATAATCATACAATGGTAAGAATGGGGTGGAAAATATGTGCTCACTCTAGGGCCATAGAACATTAGGTTGTCCGCAGGATGAGATGTCCCAAAGAAGTTGTTTAGTAAGAAAAACATGCCAGTGTATCGGCTTCCCATTATACAAACCATACCAAATTTATGCTCCTGATAACATTGATAAGGCACCACAATGTAATGCTTTTTATAAATGTTTTTGAATATGTAAAGAATTTGTAAAAGGGGATTTTGCTTTGTTCATGTAAGGCCTTATTTTTAGGGAGCATTGTGACTAATGTCTCCAAGAGAGGATAATTCAGGGTGTTAGATTGTTATCCATGGGATGCCTCATTTACATTAGGCCACTTTAGTTGATTGTACACTCTTGGAAGGAATCAAACCTAATGAAACCACCAAGAAGAGGGAACTTCACAAGAAAAAGAAAAAACACACCATGAAATTTTTGTACAAAGATGTTGTCTATATATTCCCCCACTTTAAAGTAGTTGCTACACACTATTCTGTGAGTAATTGCTTTAAACTAGAAGAAGGTATGAGAGTTTATTTGAAAAGCACCATGCCAAATCACATGTTTTCGATAGGCTGCATCGTGAAGAAAGGGAGTATGTCACATGTGAGACAATCTTAAGACATGTCATCCACATCCCAAGCTTGATCTTGTACGTTCATGAAAGGTTAATGATTAGATAAAAGAGACATCGACAAGTGACATATGGGGATAAGGTTGTTGAACCCCTTGCCCCCATTTAGCGTAGGACAAGGGTGAGCCTAGAATGGATGATGGTATGTTTCCCCTTGTGATGAATGCAAAACATGCAATAGTGATTATTTTATGATCTTACAAATATTGCATGGCAAGGAGCAGAAAATAATGTCATTTATGTTGATAAGTAAACAAAGTTTTGGGTTGATTGGATTTGATTGTATATACTTTTTTATATATGTGATCAATGTCATTGTAACTTGGTTGGTATGAAACATTATTGTTAGGTGGGTAAAGGATGAGTTTGGGTTCGTGTTGAGTTTGTTGCTTGTGTGATTGTGGGTAAAGAATTAGAGGATTATTTGGATGTCCCATGAGGTATGTATCTGGTTCATTAAACAAAGGGAATCTAATGGACACTTGCATAGTCATAACCTTAGAGTTCTTTGTTTGATGTACCCCTATATCATTTTCTTGCACTAGAATATTCTACCTAAGAGGAGAGTTGTTAGGAGAACTACAATACAAATGTTCATGATAGTCAAGGATTGGTTCTTCCACAATTTCATCATTGTAAGTAAGGGAGCTATCCATGGTTGAATTGTCTTGTTCTATGATGTTTTTCCACATAAGATTCTCATGATTCTCAACAATTGGATATTGTAACACCATAATATTATCTTTAATAGAAGGGATATTAGGAGTGGGGAAAATTTGATTGTTGTCCATAATCTCATTGTCTTGTTCCATAACATCTACCCTAGTAGGAGAGATTTGAGGAAAGTGACAATCAAGAGGTGCATCACATGTCATGGTTAGATGTTGTAAAGAAACTTCATCACAAATAGGGGTGAGATCAAGGGAAGGACAACTATGTTTTTCATTTGTGCCAATCATTAGATCTTCTTGTTCAAATAGAGCCTTCCAATTGTTAGAAACATTAGGAAGGAGAGAACTAATGCTATAATTCTCAATCATTGGGTTTCTTGATACCAAAATATCCTCCTCACAAATGTGTTTGTCATTATCATTCACAAAAGCATTGTCAGAAATAGGGGAGGTTTTGGGAGATGAATGGAGAATAGGTAAAGTGGTGGCAATGCATTCATCTTGTATTCTTATACCATCTTGCCAAGGGGAATGAGAAGAAGAAAAAACAAGACCTTCATGATGCTCAATGATTGTACCTTTTTTCACCAAGATACCTTTGTCACTAAAATGGTAGGTATCAAGAGAAGTACAACTATGATCATCATGGTTACCTATGTTTGTATTCCCTTCTAACACATCATCCACACAAATGGGAGAGATAGGAGGGAGTGTAAGTTTAAGAAAAGAGTTTTCATTTTCACTCTCTTGTGCTAAGAGACTATCATAACTAGGGAATGCATTGAATGAAGGACTAGAATGCTTGTTAACTAGCTTTTTCTTGGAAAATTTAGAGAAGATTGAAACTAACATTTTGAAATAACAATCTATGCTAACTCAAAATGCAATGTAAAAGGCTGAAATTAAATGCAATTTTTAGATGATAATTGACTGATTATGATATGTAACAATATGAGAATGCAAACTTGAAATTTAAACCATGCATGAAATGAGCTAATTTAGGCTATATTTGATGAAATGCATGTTACAGAAACTCAACCCACTAATATAAATAGTTAATGGCAGCAAACAAAAGCTTAAAAATAGGGTTTTCATCTCTATAAAAGGAAATTTCAGGGGTGAAAAATTACTAATGCACCCAACTAGCGAATGAGTCCTAGTATGGACTTTTTCCAGAATTTTCAAAAAAATTTGAGTGATTTTGATGGTTTCTGAGTTTTATGATGCAAATGTAAGTTAAAAATGCAAAATTTCAAAAAAATTAAATGAATTTAGATGCCAAAAGTGCAACCTAAATGCACTTTTCTATTAATGCAAAATTTGAAACCTAGCATGCAAATTAACTAATGTAAACCCTAATGAAAAGTCAATGCAAGGCTAGATCTATGATGGAGGAATCCAAAATTAGACAAGAAAGTGTTCAAGAAGCAGTTTCACCAAAATGAACCAAATATTTTGTGGTGCTCTAAGGACTTCTCTTGCACTCTGAGGGTATTTCACCTAAAAGGAGAGAGATAGAACACTAAAATTGATGTGGTACACTCAAATAAAGGAATGTATCATGGATTTATGACTAAATTAAATGATATAGATGAAAAAAACTAGTAAAATCTATTGATTATTGAATGGAAACTGAAGAAATACAACTTGTTTGAAAACACATTGTGTAATGCAAAAATACTTAGAAATGAATGCAAAACTAAACAAAAATAGATGAAATTGGAAGTGTGTACCTATGATATTGATGAAGACTATAAATGACATCTACAATGCTACTGATCCTGATTTTTAGGCTTGGAGGGACTCATTTGCCATTTTGGATGAATTAGTCCTAGTTCTATAAAACTGTTCTAGAGCCCGTTTCAAACAAATGGGTATCCAAAAATGTAGAATACTATAATTAGTCCTGGAAGTGGGAATCATTCGCCACGCATGGTGAATGAGTCCACTTTTGAATTTTTGAAGATTCAAAGGTGGAAACAAGAGCCTTCGGTCTACACTTTCTACTTCTCGAAGTGTTTGATTCTTAAACTGTCAAATTCAGGCCTAAAGATGACTTTTTGTTGATGTTTTGCCTTATCCAATGAAGAGATGACTTAAAAAAAAATTCAATGCAATATTCAATGGTTTCTAAGCCTCTAAGATGTCTAAATCTTCAAACACACAGGACAAGAGAGAGAAATGTTGAATGTTAGGGCATGGGGGTTTTCCTTGGTCAAACCCCTTTTAGATAATTAAACCAAAATGATGAAAGAATGTAGTGAAGCATGAAACAAAGAATTCAATACCTTTCCATGATTTTTGATCTTGAAGTTATGCATGAAAACATGAAGAATATTCCTTTAAATGTCCTAGGAGGCTATCTTGATGACTTGCAATGATAAAACCCAAACTTGCTTGACTTAATAGAGAAGATAGATGATGAATGAATGATAAGAGATGTGTGAATTATTTAAGAGGTGTAAATCAAGGTTTAGACACTTGATTTTATAGGAAATTCACCTTATTAACTTGTAAATTGGATCCCTAAGTTTGACATGAAGAAAAAAAAAACTTAAATTCTAAAATTTCCTGCTCAAAAGTAAAAAATGGACCAAATGGGACTCATTCACAACCTTGGGTGAATTAGTCCCAGTGGGGCCCATTTGACAACTAGGATGCTAGGAAATAAGGAAATAAGATTTCTATGGTGACTATGTCAGGTATTTCATAAAATATTTCCTTAGGATGCACAATATGGGGTAATAAGGGACTATTAATAATGATGTGAGGGTCAATTAAGGCTTGGGACACATAATTCAATGTGAAAGTGTGACTAAATACACTTTACAACACTAAAATGAGGTTGACTTAGCCTAGGAAGGCACAACATCCAATGTCAATGTGTAAAACACATTACAACACTAGATTAACATTAAGTTTATTTTGCAAGCCTTCTAGATTGATGTGATAATGTCATTAAACATATTTTATAATGTTGAATTAAGAGAGAATGGGTGTATTACGCCTAGAAAAGTATGAAAGTCCTTTACAACAATTTACAACATGTTTACAAGACATCGCTAAATGCATTTGAAAGGGGCCAAGACCTAGTGTGGATGTGAAAAACACCTCACAACACCAAATCAAGGCCTCATTAAGTTTAATTTATCATTATCTATTCCCTAAATCAAGCAAGTTGCCTTTTTTCTATGGTACAAAGAGAGAACTTGGGGGTCACCTCCTTGTAGGTCTACAGGCCTATGAGATGCTTAAATCTTGTGAGATTTGTCCATCATTAGTCCAAGGGCCTTCAGTGTACTTTGTGTAACTTCATATTTTTGCGGAGCTATGGAGTCCTATTGGTTGAAACTCCAAAGGGGGAGTACCTGTGGAGTCCTTTGCTTTCCCTGCACTTTTGAGTTTTCTAGATTGTGTTATGCTTCCTTGATGGTTTAGGTATATATTTGTAACCTTTTGATCTACTTTACCAAGTGCTCATCATTATTTGTGCTCGCTAACTTGTGGGGTAAAAATGTATAAGAGCAAATTTGCACCCCTTAAGCAAATTCCCCTTTCACATACCCTATCCTTAGAAAATCAAATATGAAGGAGAAATTCCACATCACCCACCTTCATTCCTTCCACTTGGCATCTATCCTCTACGTCGATGAGAGAATTTTTGTCAGGGACGCATGACTAGCATGTAGATGTTTGTGTAGCAGACTATTGTCCCTGGTGGATTCATGTGTTTGAAGCTGATAGAGGCATTACACACCTGATTGGGGTCAAATTGTCACTTACCTCTTCGACCAACTGACCTAAAAAATGGTAGATTCTTCCTCATTCTACCTTCAAATTCATCCATTCTCACTTCATTTTGGGCTCTAGAAATTTCTCTTGAACTCTTTAAGTAATTTATCACTTCATTCACTTCACTCTTTCACTCTCAAGCAACATTCTGGCACTTCATTGCAGCAGCTTTGAAGCTCCATCAACTCCAAATTGCAAGTGTGAGGAAACTTTGGAAATGTGGGCTTGGAGTCTTGCAAGACCTCTCTTCATCACCACTACGGGTGTGGTGACTTTGTTAAGTCCACACCTTGTATTCTCCTCCATTAGCTAGTGAGCTTCTAGGTGAGGGTGGTAATGCTTCACTCCTCTCCTTTGTGATTTGATTGAGTAGCATAGTGTTTTGTAGTGTTCATTGCTTTATTTTCCTTCCTTTATCACATATTCTAATCCATTGCTTTATGGTTGTCTATGGAGGTAGAAACACTAAAATATGGTTCTGACTAAGGTAGACACCTATACAGCCCCAACAATTTTCCCTCTTTCTTATGTGTAGGTGCTTATATGTGTGGAGCTAGTTAGTGAACCAATGCTTATGTGAGTTGATCTCTTTCACTTTAGTCTTTATCTACTTGCTCCATTAGTTATGTATTTACCTTCTATATTTTATTACCTTGTCACTTTTGTTAAAGTCAATCAACTAGATTGTTTAGTTGTTTTCTCTAGTTTCTTTTCTGTACTCATTGTTCTATGGTTGTATGGATGCCAATGCACCTAAGAGATTCCAATGCATCGCACTGTCATCCCAGAACTACACTTCCATCCTCGAATAGAGAGTTTTCTGAGGTGCTATACCGACTCCAAAAATTGGGTCACCTAGCCCAAACCTAAGATATAGGTCTGAAGAGTGAGGAAAGTTCTACATAGTGCTCTTCATTCTTGATCCCCATCCTTTAGAGTGAGGTAAGTTAGGACACCCTCCATTCTCGGCTCTTCGAGACTTGGAGCCTTGATGTGGTTGGTCCCCCTCTCTTTTAATAAGGCATAACAATTAACATCCATTTGCGATGCCTAAAGCCAACTTCACATAACCTGCCTGACATCTCTTTAGACTTTTCAGGGATCTGAATTCTCCCTTACCTTTCCCAACCTTCACAAGAAGCTGACCTCTGATCTTCAAGAGCCCAATGCCCAATCTTTGAAACTCTAAAATCTAAACTGAGAAGCCCAATGCCTGATCACCAAAAATATGAAGTGAGAAGCCTAACTTACCTTTAGGTTTGGGTATGTGCAGGATCATCATGGAAAAAGCAGGCCCTTAAGTGGCAAAAAAATTTAGAAAAATCAGAGTTAGGAAAGTTGATGTAAAAATTTGAATAAGTTATCTATATTATTTCAAAAATATGTAAGAATAGAATCTGTAGCAAATTGAATGTAGTTTCTAAAATACTAGGTTTATTTATTTATTTTAAATCTACTTGGTGAAAATTTGAAATTTCAATGTAGTAGTACTTAAATTTTATGAAAAAAATAAGAAGTAGGTGTCTATCTTGTTGATGATTATAGCAGAATCGTGTGATTCCTTCTAGCCCAGATCACTTGGAGAGAATAATTAAATGTTAGTTATCAACTATTTAATTGTTATATGTGATTTCCTTGAAGAGGCACTTCATTTGATAAATAATTATTAAATGTATTTAATGAAGTGATACAAATTTTTGAGGAGGGGCGATTCTAAGGAGGCCGAATTCTTGATTATTAATCATCATATTTGTTGATCAAGGCTGACATGCTATGTTTGGAGAGTCACATCTCTCCCTTCATGTTGTATATATATTCATTTGTTTGGTTATTGTTCATCATCCATTTCAGCATTCAGTTCATTCCATTATCACTTGTCTCAAGTGTGAATTCATTATAGGAGTAGTGCGAGTTCATCATATGTGCAATGCGATTTTGATAAAGACTTCAGTTCTTTGTTAGAAGATTATATGTGATAAGATTTGTGATTGCATCATTTGTTGGTGCATTATTTTGGCTCCTCTTATTGACCTCATTTGTAAAAGTGTTTCTCTTCAAGAATTAATATATAAGAGATATATTAGTGTTGGGTTTTTCTCCCTCAAGATGAGGGTTTTCCAGGGTATCTGTTGTGTCTTGTGTTGATTTTTGAATTAATTTTCTATGCATTTAATCTTATCAATAAATTTAACATGGTATCAGAGCAGGTTTGAGAAGATCATGATCAGATTTTTCCTTACAACAATACTCTATTCTCTTCTTGATATTTATTTGTCTATCTCTACCTTAGTCAAGATGGTGAACTGTTTGAAGATTGAGGATAGACTCGAGGGAGCATCCAAATATACATCATGGAGGTTTAGAATCATTCTCACATTGGAAGAAAATGATTTGGCTGAGTTTTTGGAAACCAAAGTTCCCTAACTAGAAGAGGAAGAAGAGAAGTTGCAATGGAGGAAGAAAGACATCAAGGTGAAGAAGTTGTTGGTTGATTCCGTCAAAGACCATATTGTTTCGATTGTCTCCTAGTTGAAGATGGCAAGGGATATGTTCAAAAAATTGGAGGAGATGTATGAAATAAACAACACAAGTCGAGCACTTGCACTAAAGCAACAACTACACCATGTGAAGATGGTGAAAGGAGAAACAGTGATTGCCTATTTCATGAGGATTTCAAAATTGAGAGATCAACTCTCTACAATTGGTCATGTGGTTGATGATAAAGATTTGAAGATGCTTGCTCTCAATGGTATTCCATTATCATGTGACTCCTACATTCAAGGAATCAGTGCAAGATGCAAACTTCCTAAGTTTGATCGCTTGAGGGCTGATTGCATTCAAGAGGAGTCAAGATTGGTGGCTAGAGGCATTGGTCAAAGTTCATCTAATGAAGATATTCATGTTCATGCCTCCCAAACTTTGAAGAAGAAAGGAAAAGATAGAAAGAAAGGATTATTCAAGAGGAATCAAGATAAGGGAATTGATCGTGCTCCCCCTTGCAAGAAAAAGAGAGACTTGTCCAAGATCCAATGCTTTAGGTGTGATAAGTTTGGTCACTTTTCTAAGCATTGTCCAACTAGACCTAAGCAACAAGCCACTATTGGAGATTTTGATGATGCTTCTCCATAGAAGGATACATGTGAATATTTATTCTACTTGGCATTATCAAACAATTTACCTATAGACACCAACACTTGGCTGATCAACAGTGGAGCTTCTTGACACATCACAGGTTTTAAGGAGAACTTATCAAGCTTGGCGGAGAAGGAGTCTTCTGAACAAGTCATTATTGGAGATGATGCAAGCTACTCCATGAAAGGGATTGGGACTTCTACTCTTCATTTGGATTATAGAATCACACTACAATTGAGCAATGTTCTTTATGCTTCAGGAATCAAGCACAATCTCATTTCAATTTCAGCCCTAGAAGATAAAGGATATCAAGTTGCCTTCTCTAAAGGAAAAGTACTTGTGTGGATGGAGAATTCCAGCTTCAAAGATGCTCAAGTAATTGGAGTTGGACATGAAAGTCTCTACAGACTTTGTGTGTGTCCATTGCAGGCATTAGTTCATGATTCTTCAAGTTTATGTTATCTTTGGCATCAAAGATTGGCTCACCCTCACTTCCGAGCCTTACCTATCATGGAGAAGTTGGTTATGGGTCTTTCTAAGTTCAATAAGGAGAATGACAGAACTTGAAAGGGTTGTGCATTGGGTAATAATACAAAAGATCCTTTCCATAGTAGAGAAAATAGATCTAAGTGTATTTTAGACCTTATTCATTCTAATTTATGTGGACCTATGTATGTTCCATCTTCGAGTGGATTCTTGTATTATGTTCTATTTGTTCATGACCACTCTAGAAAGACTTGGATTTATTTTTTGAAAACTAAAGAGTCTAAAGAAGTGTTAGGAATGTTCAAGGAGTTCAAAGCCTTGGTAGAGAATCTTTCTAGTAAAAGAATCAAGGTCCTCAGATCAGATAATGGTGGAGAATACACCTCTGGTAGCTTTAGGGATTTTTGTATTGGTGCAGGGATTAAGAGGGATTTATGTGTCCCCTATAATCATCAACTGAATGGTATTACAGAAAGAAAGAACATGACGATCGTGGAAGCAGTAAAAGCCATGATCCATGACCAAGATCAACAAACCTTCTTATGGGAAGAAGCTTCTAGGACTGTTGTATATGTTCAGAATCGAAGTCCTCACAAGATCTTGGAGAATATGACTCTAGAAGAAGCCTTTACAGGGAAGAAGCCTAAGGTTAGTCATTTGAGGATCTTTGGATGGCCTGTCTATATTCATGTTCCAAAGGAAAAGAGAACAAAGTTGGAGCCTTCTGGAAAGAAGGGAATCTTTATGGGCTGCAACGAGACATCAAAATCCTACAGGATATACATTCTAGGGTAGAAGTTGATCAAGATTAGTAGGGATGTCACATTCAAGAAAGATGTTGCATTCAGGAGATCTAGGGGCACTCATATGGAGATCGATAATGAAGAGTATCCTCAGGATATGGAAGTTGACCATACTCCTGAGATTTAGAGGGAGACTTCAGAAGTGAAAGAAGATATTGATCCTATTGAACCCTTAGAACCTACTGATGGGCCTACTGACATTGTAATTGGGAAAAAAATACCTCTATGGGTTAGGTGTACTATGCAAGAGGTTGAAATTTTTGCAGCTCCTAGAGGCACATTCAGAGAAAGTAAAAGGCCACATAAGTTCTCCAGTTATGTTTCCTTAACGAGTCATATTATTGAATCCGAGCCTACCTGTGTTAAGGAAGAATCTAGTCAATAGGTTTGGAGAGATGCTATGGTAGAGGAGTACCAATCAATTCTCAAGAATGATGTTTGGGATATTGTTCCTAGACCTAAGGGAAAATCTATGGTATCTTCAAAATGGGTCTTCAAAATCAAGCATGTTGCAGATGGGAGCATTGAGAAGTACAAGGCAAGATTGGTAGCTCATGGGATTTTATAGAAAGAGGGAGTTGATTACGAAGAAGCATTTTCTCATGTTGCTCACTATACTTCTGTCAGAACCATCATTGCTATTGTTGCATCTAGAGGATGGAACATTCACTAGATGGATGTGAAGACAATGTTTTTGAATGGTGTGATTGAGGAAGAATTTTATATCGAGCAACCTGATGGATTTAAGGTTCATGGGAAGCAGTCTCATGTTTGCAAATTGAAGAAGGCCTTGTATGGTCTTAAGCAGGCTCCTCATCCATGGTACGAAAGGATTGATCGTTACCTATCAAGTTTGTGCTTCTTGAAGAATGATGTTGATTCAAACCTATACTTCAAGGTAATTAATGGTGAAGCATTAATTTTGGTCTTATATGTTGATGATTTGATTCTTACTAGAGAAGATCACTTGATTCTTGAATGTAAGGAGTTGGCTTCTGAATTTGAGATGGACCTTGGGCTCATGCATTACTTCCTTGGCTTAGAAGTCTGGTAGAAACCAGATGAGATGATTCTAAGTCAAGGGAAGTATACCATTGATATACTTAAGAGGTTTGATATGATGGATTGTCTACACCCATGAAGATCAACCTACACCAATTGAAGGAGGCTACGACTAGTTCAAACTTGGTGGATCCTACTATGTACAGACAACTGATTGGGTCCTTGATGCATATCTAGTTAACACTAGACCAGATATCTATTATGTTGTGAGTGCAATTAGTCAGTTCATGTGTGAACCGAGACATATACATCTTGTTTCAGCTAAACATATCCTAAGATACTTGCATGGCATAGTTGGATATGGACTGAGATACTCTTCAGATGCAAACTTGGAGTTGCATGGCTATACTGATTCTGATTGGGTAGGGTGTGTCACTGATCAGAATAGCACCTTTGGATGTTGCATCAGTTTGGGTTTTGCTATGATATCCTGGTGGAGCAAGAAGCAGTCATCTGTGGCATTCAGTACAACAGAGGCAGAGTATATTGCAACTTGTATGGCAGCTCGGGAAGCAGTGTGGCTTCATAAGCTCCTTGTAGGATTGTTTGGACAATCAATGGAGCCTACTATCATTCAATGTGATAACCAGAGTTGCATGAATCTTTCTGTCAATCCTATATTTCATGAAAGAACCAAACATGTTGAGATCAATTACCACTATATTAGAGATATGGTAATGTGGAAGGCTATACAGTTGAGGTATATCAGCACTGATGAGAAAATGAAAAACATTCTCACCAAACCTCTCTCTAGAATAAAGTTTTTGTACTTTCGAGATAAGCTTGGTATGGTGGAGAATCTACTTAACTGAGAAAGAGTCTTAGTATTAGTGAGACTATTTAATGAGTTCTTCTTTGTGAGAGAAGTTCGAGGTGAAATCCCTTGTTAATGCAATTCTCTTTGAGATTTGAGGTGAAATCCCTTGTTTCCACCCTCTGAGAGAGTCATGGTGGATGTCATGTGTGTGTCTCCATGAAATTTGAAATCTTGTACTTTTGTTTCACCCTCTTGGAGAGCCATGGTGAAAGTCATGTTGAGGTGACAACATCACGTAAGTGATGAACACTTGTACACACCATAGAATGGTTGTAGCCATTATGGTTGATATCATGTTGAGGTGTTATCTGATATCACAATGAGGTGATATTATTCTTTTCCACATTTGGTTGTAGCCAATGTGGTAGACATCATGTTGAGGTGATATGTCTTGTGCAACTGGAATTACTCTCCCTGGCTAAGAGGGAGTGTTGATGATTATAGCAGCATCGTGTGATTCCTTCCAGCCTAGATCACTTGGAGAGAATAATTAAATGTTAGCTATTGGCTATTTAATTCTTATATGTGATTTCCTTGGAGAGGCACTTCATTTGATAAATAATGATTAAATGCATTTAATGAAGTGATACAAATTTTTGAGGAGGCACGATTCTAAGGAGGCCAACTTCTTGATTATTAATTGTCATATTTGTTGATCAAGGCTGACATGCTATGTTTGGAGAGTCACATCTCTCCCTTCATGTTGTATATATATTCATTTGTTTGGTCATTGTTCATCATCAATTTTAGAATTCAATTCATTCCATTATCACTTGTCTCAAGTGAGAATTCATTATAGGAGCAATGCGAGTTCATTATATCTGTAGTGTGATTTTGATAAAGACTTCAATTCTCTATTAGCAAATTATATGTGATAAGATCTGTGATTGCATCATCTGTTGGTGCATTATTTTGGCCCCTCTTATTGACCTCATTTGTACAAGTGTTTCTCTTCAAGAATTAATATATAAGAGATACATTAGTGCTCGAATTTTCTCCCTCAAGAGGAGGGTTTTCCAAGGGTATCTGCTATGACTTGTGTTGATTTTTGAATTAATTTTTTGTGCATTTAATCTGATCACTAAATTTAACATGTTTGACCACCCTAACCACAATAAAATGATAATATTTTAGATATAAGTAGAGGACTCATGTCCCGATGTGATGCATATGTTTTTGTAGTTTTTTTCCAATTAAATAATTAATTATGAATTTTTTTTTACAACTTTTAAAAAATATAAAAAATTGCATGTCTTACCACGTTAACTTGGTCAAAACTTCATGAAATTCAATATTTTTTTGTAATCCTATAGTATGCGAAGCATAGAATATGATGCATGTTTCGGATTCAAAAAATATGATACCATTGGAAAGCTATAAATGGTTTTTCAATCAGCCTATCAATCAGGACTTTAGTCATAATTCAAATAGAAAATGAATAATAATTATTTATTAAATTCAAAGTAAAGCATAATATATATTGGTGGAAAGCTGAGAATCTCCTTTAAAAACCATTTTCATTTCATCAATTTTGGGTAAAAAAAAGTTGTCAACCACATACCCTACACATACCCATCATATTGCCACTTTTTGGCCCATCATGATCCTGCATATGCTTGTTTGATGGGAGTTGGATGTCTCTTCTACCTCTTCCTTCCTTCACTTATGTGAACTCCAACAAGATGACCTCTGGTCTTCGAAATTACAATGCACAATTTTTTTCAACCTTCTAAATTTGGTTGGTTGTGAACTTAGCCAAATTTTAACTAAAAACATGATGAAGTTTGGAGGTGAAACTTTGAAATGAGAAGCTCTCTTACCTTTATTCTTGTTGGTGTTCAGGATTCTCCTCTACCTTTTCCAATCTTTTCTTCTATGAAAGCCAACAAGCTAACCTCTGAGCTTTCAAATCCTGATGCCCAATCTCTAAAACTCTGAAACTTTGAAGTGAGAAGTCTGATGTATGATCTCCAAAACTCTGAAATGAGAAGCCCAACTTTCCTTTAGGTTTGTTGGGAATCAGGTGTCTCTTCTACCTTTTCCTTCCCTCTTCGACCAACTATGAGGTACAATTAATGCAAATTTGACTAAGTCTTTTTCAGTGAGTTTGGGAAGAAATAAGCTCAATGACCAATGCCCAATTTTCTGCAAATCGTCTAAGTGGTTTCCAAGCTGGGAAGCCTAATTTTCTTTTAGACTTGTTGGGAAGTGAGAAGATCATCTCCTTAACTTATCATCATTTCCTAATGAATTTATGTACCTCATATATGGCTTGTCAAGTAATAATTTTAATACACTCTTTCCCACTTGAAAAGGAACCACTGCCATCTCATTTCCATAAATTATGGTCCATCGAGAAAACACCATAACCAACTGCCACTTCAAGACCGTAAACAACTAGACTCTAAAATTCATTTTGAATTGCCAATCATTGAAAAAATTGCTCTGATCTTACTCTCTCTTCTAACCATGGGTACTTTTTAATGGCATCAATATCATCTATGATCTCCAATTCCTTCTATTCAACCTGAAGTTGGCAAGTGCATCAACTAATTTATTTCCCTCACGATATGTGTGGAAATTTGGATTTCTTAAAAAGAGGTCAATAGTAACCATACTTTCCTGGGAATATAGCCTAATTTCTAGTTTTCATATCTTCTTTTCTTTACAAGAATTGTACATCAAGCATAATTTGACCTAAATTAAATTATTATTTTTAATTCTTTTGGGGAAAGATATGTATTATAGTAAAGTTTGATGAGGATTTTTTATAATTTTTAATAATTTTTTAAAACTAATTTTTTATTGACCCTAATTGTGATTTTTGAAAGCCTCTCATGTATGGAAAATATAATTTGAGCTAAACTAATCATAATGATTAAGTTTTCACTATGTAAGGAATTATGTTGATATTGTTGACATAATTTCTATACCAAAAATTAAAATTAAAAGTTGTTAAAAACATACAAATTCCTAATATTTCAATTTTATGGACTAGCTTCCTAAAAAATTGTCAACCATATTGCTAAAGTCAAATTTCTCTTGTTATTTTCATGACATTGTACATGAAATTCTAAGGTTGGGGGTTGGGTTTCTAAGCCTAAAAGAAAATGAAAACCATGGGTTTCAAATTTAAAATTTTATGAAACATGTACTCACTCAAAAATCCATACCTATTTTAAAAAAGAGTGTAAAATGCGATGTAAATAGAAATGGGTGCCCATTTAAAAAAAATGAGTACTTGTTTCATATATGTGTATTAATTTAGGTTCAAGAGCTTGATTATAACACACTTGTTCCTATCAGAATTTTTTCAATCTTAACACTTTCCATAAAAGTGGACCCAACTTCTTGCACTTACTCAATTAACACATGGGTCACTTTGGGTAAGAGATCCCTTGATAAATGAGTTAGCTACAAGGTTTGATGGATTGGAATTAGTATTTATTTAGATGGATGAAGGATTTTATTATTCAAGGTCATGATTAGCATGGATGGATATAGGTTTTTTTGGTTAGTATTTGGAGAGATTTATGGGGGATTTAATGGTTTGGAATTTATACAGTTAGATGAAATTTTTTATGTTTTAGGATTTGTATAAGAAAATACATAATTTGGTAGAATAATATGGATGGATGTAGGGTATTTTGATGGATAAATCAAAGGGTAATTATTTTATGGATTAAGATTAGCCATATGTATGAATTTTAATTTGGAATGTTTCCACTACATAAATATTTAGGGTCATATTTTTGGGGAAGCTTGGGTCATATCATTATGAGGTATCTTAGTAATAGATCAAGTGGAGTGTTTCCCTTGTCCTGGATATGATTTATATATATATGATTGAATTTGGTAGATATTTTGGGCTATTATGATCTTTTCTAAAAGCTCATGATTATTTATGATTGGGAAATAATGAACTATGGAAAGCTTGCTTAGGCTAATGCCATCAAAGTTATCATTAGTATTTTTTTCTTGTCCCACAAGACTATCATCATCATCATATTCATCTTGATATTCAAGGTTATCATCATCACCATGTTCACAGGGTTTTTATGTTGGTCATAAAAGGGTATCATGTTTTCTCACCTTGATTGGTCTATAATTTGGAAATGTTTGACTCAATTTTTTGTATAGGTTTAGAACAATCAAGAAGATAATGAAGACACACAAATTTCCTAGCTATTCAAGTTAGAGTGTTCCTACTCATGAATAGTATGCCCTATTGATCTCAGTGCATTGACCACTTTTTATTATCAATTTCCCTTTAGGGAATTTCTTTCATAACCCAATTTTTATTGTATTTAAATTATAATATGATAAATTGAATTATTGAGGAAATTCAATATGCTGAATGAAATTTTTGATATTTTTACAAAGCTTGAAAGAAGTTGACTGTCATTGACTATGTGATCTTTTGAAATATCTTATATTTTATCATGATTGAACATAACTGATGAATTGTGTAAGTGCAAGTGTGTGCAATTATAGGATGATAGGATGAAGGATGAGAACATGGTTGAAGTATGATCATTTTGTTGGATCAAACAGTAAGCTAGATGGAATATGGGTGCACACACCACAAATGGCATAATGTTTTCATTTGAAATTTGCATATAGAATAACTTGTTTACTTGATTCCAACTGATCCAATGATTGAAAACAAAAAGGCTTGTGGAATGATAAACATATGATTGTCTATTTTGATCTTGTATGTGTTTTAATTTGAAAGAAAACAATATTATGATTAAAAACATACATATGTATTCTTAAATTCTATTATATGGATAAAATAAAAGTCTAAGTTCTCTTTTTTTATAGGGTTCTATGAACATATAAACATATAAATACAAAAATGTATATATATATGCATATACACACACACATATATAAGACAACGTACAAATGAGTGTAAATGTATTACATATATATTTATATTCCATATGAAAATCGAATATGGATCGAATTTATTAAATTGTATATAGCTGATTTCAAATAAAATCGAATGAGGACATATTGGACAAAGTGGCCTGAATTCAAGTTATGGCCAAGTTAATTAAATTCAAAGAGTGGGCAGAAAATTAATGCCAATTATGAAAGAAATGACCCATATTCATGAGAATGGGTAAGAAGGAAAAGATCTTTCCATTTTTGAAAAGATATCACTAGCAAAAACAATGAGCAGTGGTGACGGGTATCCAGGAAAAAGAAGGAAAGTGACTTGGTTGTAAAGGGAAACAAAAGAAAAATTCTAGGAAAAAGCTTTTCCCTTTGAGGTAAATCAATATTTGTTTAACAATATGCTTGTTTTCTTAGTAACTCTATTAAAAAATCCCACAATATTCTTTTAGTTTTGGGTATGTGTGGGATCATGATGGGCCAAAAAGTAGCGATATGATGAGTATGTGTAGGATATGTGGTTGACCACTTTTTTTTTACCAAAAATTGATGAAACGAGAAGGGTTTTTAAAGGAGATTCTCAAATTTGCACCAATATAAATTATGCTTTACTTTGAATTTAATAAATGATTGTTATTCATTTTCTATTTGAATTATGATTAAAGTTGTGATTGATAGGCTGATTGAAAATCATCTATAGATTTCCAACAATATCACATTTTTTGAATCCAAAGCATGTATCACATTCTATGTTTCACATACTATAGGATTAAAAAAAAAAGAATTTCATGAAGTTTTGACCAATTTAAGGTGGTCAGACATATGAGTTTTTATATTTTTTAAAAGTTGTAATTAAAAAATCATAGTTAATTATTTACCTGGAAAAAAAATACAAAAAAATATGCATCACATTAGGACATGTGTCCTCTACTTATATATAAAATATTATAAAAATACTATCATTTTATTGTTGTTAGGGTGGTCAGATAGACACGTACTTCTTATTTTTCCCTAAAATTTAAGTAATACTGCATTGAAATTTCAAAATTTCACCAAATAAATTTTATTTTTTTAAAAAAAAACCTATTAGTTTAGAAACTACATTCAATTTTCTATAGATTATATTCTTACACATTTTTGAAATAATATAGATAACTTATTCAAATCTTTACGTCAAGTTGCCTAACTTTGATTTTTTTGAATTTTTTGCCACTTAAGGGCCTATTTTTTCCATGATGATCTTGCACATACCCTTTCTCGATTCTATTGAAATGAAAGATAAAATAATATCTATCTGGAAATGCATTTTGCTTAGAGCCAAGTCAATTTAATGTAAAATAAATCATTCTTTGTCTATGAAACCAAGGCCATATGAACTGACCATGTATGCTTCTAGCTTATGCATTTTTTTCATCCAGCTTGGTCAAGCTAAGTATGCCATATATTTCTTGCCTCTATCTGTATTGTCCTACATGTAAGTGTATCTAAGCAATTTATGGCTATTCAGATTAAATCCAAATAGAAAGAGTCAAGTTATATGAAACAATGTAAAGTGAATAGTTGATTTTTTTTTAAAGAGGAAAAAATGGGTTTTACAGGGACCCGAAACCACAAAGTTTACAAAAAAAGATAGGATCATCAAAGTCACCATTAACAAAAAGGATATAAATAAATAAAAAAATGACAAACCCACAACCATCATAAAAGCCAAGGACCACATAAAAGACCCAAAAAGACTAGAAAAAATGCTAGTAGCAACTAAACTTGGGACTTTAATGTTTCCGTAGTCTCAGCTTCCAAGTCGTTCATTTCCTAAATGCCCTTCTTTAAGATTTGGACCATCTAGGTAGTAGTAGGTGCTTTCCTCTTAAGGTTGGCATGGGTCCTTTTCGATATACCTTGGTCCTCATTCTTGCTTTCATCCTTGTCCTCTTCGACATCAACAACCAGTGAGCCCTATTATGACTTCTCCAGCTTTTCAAACATTGCATTGATGGTTATGGAATTGTGCCTAGCCATTTTATGGTTTTGTTCCAAAACATTTTTCATGTTATTTTTTATTTTGACAATCTCAGCTTCCAGAATCTTGTACTTGTCCTCAATGTCATCTTCTCTCGTTCTAGTATTGTTCTTTCTCTGTTTTCCTTCTTCATTGCTAAGAGTGGACAACTTCAAATCTAGTTCCTCCAACTTTCTATTAAGAACCCTATTTATGTGATTAAGATCATTTATTTCTTAATAGGACCATTTCAAAACCCTGAAAATTTCACCAATGCCACTTCTGGCAAAGGCAAGAATATCTCCAAATTGAACCTAGTCTAAAAAGAGGTTAACATCATCTAGATTGGGGGAGCTGGGAAACCTGTTATCATCAAATCTAAAAGGGGTAGGAGGGGTAGACATATAGTTTCAACTAGCATCAGGGTTCTCAGTTTTGTCATCAAGAGAGTCCGTAGCGTAGGAAACCAACTTATTGGTAGGGGAGCCCTTGAGAGTGGGATTCTTTAAGGGAATCAGACTGTGAGGGTAGATCTTAGGGTTAGCTTTTGCAAGATGGGGTTTACTAAGCTGGGTTTTATTACTAGACAACACAGGGGGTGGATGGGATTCAACAATTCTCTCCTGGTTAGGTTGATTCTTTGAACCACCATTGTCTGTTTCATATTCCTCAGACGTCGTGGAGGCAACCAGTTTGGATAATGCCAACAGGCTTTGATAGTGTTCATATATTAACCTTATAAGACCATGATGAATAATAGGGTATCTCCTAGGATTTTTCTTGTGGTCCTCGAGGCTATTACTCAATGAGAAAAATAGATAATGAGGCAGAGAAATCCATACCTTATGGCAGAAGTGGTTAAGGATAGAAAAATGATGACCATAAACTCTGGTGAATCTTCTGTCCAGAGTAATATACTCCATTATGACACGAAGCACCTTTCTCCATAGTGCCTTGATGGTGTCAATTCCAAAGTAGTTGTTGGAAATTTTAACTAGTTTCAATTTCTCTTTTTCCTTCTTATGGAATTTAATTACCGCCTCGTTAGAAAATCTTCTGTCACAATAAAACTTCACACCCTCAATGGACATTCCAGTCACCTCTCCTATAATGTTCTCCTCCAGCTTCACCTTTCTCAAAAAGAGGATTATTTCTCCATTGTTGGACCAGTTCTTCTCAAAATAGTTTGTAGCCATAGTATCAGGTCAATGAAGTTTTTCCAAAAATGGGAACAGACCACCTCTCACAACTTGTTTCCAAACCTTATCATTCCTCGTGTGCACCTTGTAGCTATTTGGCTCAACTCTTTTCCTGTCCCCCCACATTTTCATTTGCACCTTACTGCAGACTCTACCAGTGATGAAACCCTATTGCAATTTTACGCAACCATTCCAATGAACCCACAAAGCATGCCACTTTTTCTTCCTAGCTAAGTAATATGACATAGGCCCATCAAATCTCTTGATTGCGATGTACTTATCCCTTTTCTTTTTAATCATTAAATATATTTTCCTCTTTCCCATGCGTAACATCATAATCTAATAAGTCCCTAACTTTAGCTCCCAAATCTCTAAAATTCTACCACGTGTTCAATCCTTGCCTATTAACCCCCTCATTCACAAAGTAATCTACCACGTTGTTAGCTTCCCTGTAGGCATGTGAAACTTTAACATTATCGAACTTGTCTGGAATATATTTTTCTTCATCAATCCAATTCTTTATAGTCTAGGAGTAGGGGGACCTACCTAGGAGACAATCAATGATGTTTTTAGAGTCCCCTTCAAGTCATAAGTATTTTATATTCAAATTATGAGCTAACTTTAAAACTTGAAAAAATCCTATAGCCTCCACCACATGGTTGGTTTGATGACCTAGGGAAATGGCAACAGCTACCATAAAGTTACCATTTGAGTCCCTTAACACACCTCCACTTCTGGCCATCCCTAGATTTCTCTTTGCAGTGCCATCAAAGTTGGCCTTAGACCAACCATTTGGTGGAAAGGTCTAGCACACACCCTCCCTACTTTTCTTACCTAGCTTGGATGCCATAGAAAAATCCATTTTAATATTCCAATCCTTTTCTATCATTAAATCATAAGGAGTACACACCACAAATTCAAGGTTAAGAGCTTTTTGGGGAATAACATTGAAGTTTTCCTTTATAAGCCTAATTTTTTTTCAAAAAAATTAACCTCTTATTTCTCCTTATCCCTGAAAAGTCTATTAGTAAGTCCTTTCCACACTCCTCAAACAACAAAAGGGAAAATAAAATCCCATAACCTCCTAATGAAGGGATTTGGAGATGGAGTTTTCTATTGTGAAAAGAAATCTTCAATGGACAGGGGAAATACCCAAGAGATATTCCAGAGGGCTAATAATTTTCCCCAAATTAAAGAAACAAACAGGCAATGGAGAAACAAGTGGTTAGCTTACTCCACCTCGCACTTGCACATCTAACGACTGTATTAAAACCATCATTATGACTTTTACTCTTTTAATAGTATTTGATATATCATTCAACTAGGGTGAATGAAGGATGTCATGCCCTTGAGGTTCATAAATTTGATTAGAATCTCAGGGTAATACATAATCATTTCTACTATAACTTATTAATTCTACATCATTCACCTAAAATGAAGGAGGAACAAATTTATCATTCTAATCCTTGCATTTGTTGAGTTTATCTATAAAATTGACCAGCTACATGCTAATGATCATAGGTTAAATCTTGCATGTCGAGCTATATATGCCATTAAATGGTAATTCATCAAGATCAGCCAATGTTATCATTTATGGTAAAAATGAACAGTTGTTTGACTATTTATTGTTCTTTGGAATGACAAGTGACTTGAACATTAATTCTTCTCTTGCAGTCACCAATAGAAAACACATGTTTTTCTATAACCCTGTATGTAATGAAATTGTTTCTAAAGCACTTATGTTTTATTTGGTCTAGAAACAACAAGCATGTCATTCCATACATTTATTGCAAATAGGATACTAGTATTATTTATATGTTGAATACCAAAATTATGTAGACTTTGATCTTTTGTATGAAGTACTAGATAGCCTAAATCTATTAATTAAACATATCTCATTGCAAACATCGTTTTGTTATAAAAAATATTTTTTTTTATCTGTGAACAACATTGTTTTGTTATAAATAGTATTTGTTTAGCTGCAAACAACATTGTTTTGTTATAAATAGTATTTGTTTAGTTCCAAAAAACATTGTTTTATTATAAATAGTATTTTTTTAGTTGCAAACAACTTTGTTTTGTTATAAACAACATTGTTAAGTGACAAACAACATTGTTTTGTTATAAATAATATATGTTTTGCTACAAACAACATTGTTTAGCTAAAAATAGCTTTGTATTGTTACAAACAACATATCATAATGCAAAGACTATTTAAATAGACCTAATCTCAGTTCTTTTACTTGGATTTCTGAGAAATGAGATGAAAATCTATAACATTATTTGGAATAGAAGCAATATGATATAATGGCTTTATTTTAGAATGCATGCACAAATTGATAACTTAAGTTGACACATATATGTGTTGCACATAGACCTTTGTCTACGTACATACACATACTTGTGACATACCTTCTTTTTTTACTTATTAAATTCATCCTTAAATGAAAAATTATTTACTTGAATGTAATCATGTGTCATGTGTATGGAATGGATGGATAATGTTTTGATCAGTTCCATTTGAATCATTTATCTAATTTTTATCTAATGAGGAAATAAGTAGAATGAAATTACTTTTCCATAGATAAGTGTGTAAGAATATTCTCTTTATTGAGTAGAAAAAAAACACCTAAGTAGATAAGAGCACCTTAGGGTAGATGTTTCTAGAGGGTAGATAGCTATCACATATGGAATAACTTTGTTGTTAAAAGTTACCTTTTGGGAGGGTGCCAAAATGGAGTTTAGAGAGTATAGGTTTTTGCTTTATTCAAAACCTATTGTTTGTTGTTGCAACTTAATTTTCATGCTTGGCCAAGCAATTAGCCCATTATGTATGTATGGACTTTGTGATAACACTCTCTCCCATTCCTAGCATAGTTCTTTCATTTTTCTAATCATGTAGATAGAGATGCATGTTGATGTATGGGAACACACCAGATTCCACCTTGCATATTGTTCTCTTGCTAAATTTTTTGTGTAGGATTGAGTATTCTTCAAGTTGGAAGAATTTCAAGGAAGTGTAAGCTTCTTGGTTGGGCAGTAAAGTGCTTCAACCATGTTCTCGTCCACCAATGGAGGTGAGCATCAAGAAGAATCCTTAGATTGTATCAAGAGTATATTGGTCTATAATGTAACATTGATGTAAAATTTGTATATTGTATTGACTTAGTGGCCCGATGAGCCAAGTCAACTTGGATATTATAATTGACATTGAAATTGAATATATATTTACATTTGACTCATGTTAATTAGACATGTGTTGGTATGATTGAAAATAGCTACTTAGTTATGTCTTCCTGAAATTAAATATTCATAATGTCATTTGCAATAATATAATTGAGTAATAATTAGAATGGGTTATTACATTTTCAATATATTGTATACAACCTACTATTCTATTTCTAGAAGTATGGTGTGAGTAACTTCCCAAGGATAACCAATTACCAATTACCAATACACTATAAATACCAGATAATTGAAGGGTTCACTATGATATTTATGAACCATGTCTTTCTATGAGGTGTATTTGGTATAGTCAAAGATTCACGAAGCTCAAATCCATGAAAGAAGGTATACGTCTCATATCTTGGTGTCAAATGGTAACATAATCTCCTCCTTCACTTTGCAACCTATAAAGTATCTTAAAATATTGTCTTGAATAAAAAGTATACCTTGAAGGGAGATTATTTTAATTCTCTCCTTAATTTCTATACTCCAATACAACACATGGGTTTGGGTTTCCATTTGGGGATAAAATCCAAGCCAACCCCATTAAAAGAAATTAATAAAGGATTAACCACTTTTTATTTACAATATTTTTTGGCTGGATGAGAAATGCATATACAAAATGTTACTTTTCTAAATAAAAGTAAAAAAAAAGTGATCATAAGGGATTTTTTTGATTTCAAATTTCACCTTGTGGTGCAAGACAAGATCATACGTGCCCTTGAAACACACAAACATAGAAAAAAGGTTCTATGACCTTATAAATAAAAGTGTGTGATGCAATCAAAATATATATTTTGAAAGTTGTTTCTCGGTCAATGGAACCTACAACCCAAATATTAGTATTTTGATGTTATAATTGGCCTATTCAAATAAATTAACTTATAATAATGGGATATAATGATGTACAAAACCCAAGAACATTGGGCTGTAATGACAAGGATTAGTGAGGAAAAAATAAAAATAATAGAATATGGCTAACTAGGAGTACAGTCATTGTTACATATAACACATATGTCACAAAGAGTGTGCACACTATTATGTAGAGTTCATATGCTAAATAATTAAGAATGAAAAATTTAGAGACTATATATATGCCAAAATCTATTTAAAAAATGCTTAGAAATGAGGTATGAAAATGCTATAAATTTATGTAAAAATTCTAAAACTAAATTCTAAAACCCAATGTGTGCCACCATAAGGTTGTGCACTTGTGCTAAATAAGGAAAAATACCAAAAGGCATCTACACTACTTCTAGTGTATCTATACCACTAGATAGGATAGGTGTGTTAAAGCACAATACACCTTTGTTAAAACATTATTAGAAAAACCTAAGTATGCATACACCATACCAAATGCACATGTTCCATGAGACAATACAATGCCACTATATAGAACTCTTGTACTATGAGCTGAGATTCGGGTTTTAAGTTTTTTAAATTTAGGTACACTAGGGTAGAGCATGAATGTGCAAAAATTGAAAATATGTGTTACAAAAAATTCTTGTACCAAACCAAAAAATATCAAATCTACATGAAAATATAAAAACTAACTCAAAACACACTTTCTAAGAAAGAAAATTAAATTGGCATGTGATGCCACAAGGTGTATGAAAATATATAAAAAATAATAGGAAAAAATGCATACATAATAATTCTATGCTATACCTTAGTACACCTAGGATTGAGTTCAAAAATGAAAATAAATGACAAACATTGAGCAAACTTTTTATTAAAGAAAACCTTGTTCACTAGGTGATGTGCTCAATATGATTGATTATAGTTGAGAGGGAATGTGGTTTCCCAATCCCACAACATAACCTTTCCTTACATTCTAATTCATATTCTTGTAAATATCTTATGGAATGATTAATTTATAGATTTTTAATGAGGATGATGGATGGATATGATCCAATCTCATGTAATGGAGGGATGGGGTTGATCCATTTGCAAGAGAGGATGAGGATATTAAAAGTGGCATCTTTTTATTTGTGCACATAGTTAGGGAAAATATTGGAAAGAGATGGAGGGTGAGGATTAAAAATTGGTCCTTTGAGAGCCTTGCCAAATTGAATTTATGATCAAGATTTTTTATTTATTTTTAAATGAAAGGTGAATGTGTAAATGATTCATTATTTGAATAAATCTAATATTTCTATGCAATTAATGGTGCTTGGGGATGTTAGATAAATTAAATTAATATAATTTTTTTATACAATTTATTAGATAATGTTGAAGGAATGATTGATTTAATCAAATAGATATAACTTATTCAATTAAATTGGAAGCCTAGAAGAAAGGAAATATCCATTAGATTAATTAAATAAATAAAGGTCATTTATTAAATTAAAGTTAGAAGAAACCTTAGACGTGTTAATTAAATAAAGATTTATTTAACATTGACACAATGATCAAACTGATTGGTTAAATAAATATATTTATTTGATTAATTTTAGAAGAAAATATATGGGATGGATCTAGTGTGATGATGATAGAAATGTGGGAATGGATTAGGAGAGGGAAAAGACAAAAAAATTAACATAATTTATTATTATTTTGTAATAAATTAGAAAACAATTATTTTAAATTTTCCTACAGAACATAAAATTATATAATTATTTACAATATATCAATTAATCCATAATAAATAATATATACTTTTATATATATAATGAGAAAAATTACTACTACATTTTCTTTAAATAATTATAAAATTAGGATGAGAGGATAATGTGCATCAAAATCTATAGTTAAAATGCATGATCAAATATCTTTAGGTAGAATGCATACTAAGGTTCAATATACGAAGTTTCAAATTGTAACAACTCAAAAAATACATATGATTATCATTTTGGTATTTTGATTTTCTTGGATCTAAGCATGTTTAGCATCTTAAATCAAATCTTCTTGCAAGAAAATTTTGTAAGACTCTTTTTCCCTTTAAACTAAATGAATAATTTAATTGCACCAAAAATGACATTTTAGATTGCATTTTGAGGTAAAACAAAGTCACAAATTATAAAATTTAATAGGTAATTTCTGCTCTCTATGATAAAATTTTGGGGTAAAACAAAGTCACAAATTATAAAATTTTAGATAATAGGAAAAATAGTAAACGATTATAAAAATAATATAAAAGACATATGAATCTCTCTATTGATGTCTTTGTTTCAATGTAAACAATTCAAGTTGGGTATACAAAAGGAGTAATATATTAATTAAAATTAATAATAAGATATATTTTTGAAAAAATAGAAAATATATAATCTCATATATATTACTGTTAAAGATCTATGTTTGAGAAATAATGAAAATGTGTTTTTGATTAGGGGGTAAACAGGTTTTGAATGGACCCGAAACCATTAGGTTTTAAAAGGACCCAAAACCCACACAAAGATGAACAAGCTGCCCTAAAGATAGATTCAAAGTCAACCAGCAGCAATAGGGAAGCAACAAGCCAACAACCGACCAAAAGCTAGTGGGCTGCCTAGAAAAGAATCAAGATTTACATGAATCTTGAACTCGTTGGTTTTGACGGGACCAACAACCCACTACAACCCAATGGTTTTGACGTGACCAATAATGAAAATATGTTATTCGTAACTCAAGGTATACATTACAAAAATTATTACTAATTCAAAAATAATAAAATTATAGTACTTTTAATTTAAAATTAATCAAATATATGATTTTAAAAAAATTAAATAAATTATTAAATAAATCTAAATTAAAAAAGTATAAATAAATTGATTCCACCATCTTTGAATTCTTAACTTTTTTCTTGTTATAAATGATTAAATATAATGAATTTAGGAAAATACTAATTTAAGTGGCCCCTAGGGGCAAAAATGTGGTACACATTTTAATGTTAAAATTCATTAACAAAATGAATTTGAATATTTATCTCTAAAGTTTAATTTAGAAAGTTTTGTGACATGTCGCTTGATGCTTCATCTATACATCCAAAAATATCAAATGACTCCATTCTTACTATGAAATTAACTATTTTATACCTTAGATGAATATTGTGTTTGTGGATAAGATCTTGATAGCTATGGATCCAATCATTTATCTAGAAATGAACATATAACTTGAATTTTTTAAAATTGTTGAACTTATCTATCTATATATAGTGATGCCAATAAACAACAACAAATTTTGATGTGCTAGACACAAGAGAAAACTATTAACTCCCCTCCATTTACTTAGTTAAACCCTTGGATCAATAAATAACAATTTTGTAGGACTTATCTACTTATCAAGGATTAGTCATGATTCTCTATCTCAAGGTTGAATGTTATTGAGCTATTCAATAATGCAATATATTATTCAAGCTCCATTGTGTGAAGAAATGGAGGGTCTGACTAATAAATTGTGTAATGCACACAAGCTAATTCCATTAATATAGTCAATGCATTTTTTAGGAGGCATGAATCATAGATCTTTTGACTATATGAATCATAAATAGGGGATCAATAAAATTTATTACATTTTTTTATCTTCTAAATATCTACATGAGGTGAACAATATCAATCAAATGCATGTGTAGTGGTAGAGATTCTTGTTCAAAATATGGTTGAGGCATATGAGATCATATGTTGAAATTACAACATCAATGTTGGAAAATTATTTTCATATATATTAATTGGATACATTCTCATAGAATTCATACCTAACATAATAATATTTTGCATCTTCTTTTATATTCATCTCTACATTTGTACAAGTTGCCTCTACATGTGCCAGCATTGAAAGACATTGAATTGCTTTCATTTTATGCGTACATATGTATTTGAAATTTATCTCTCAACCTAGACCCTTAAAAGAGAAATAATTAGCAAACACATATAATTGACATACTAAAAGAAGTAAGAATTCTACATACATCATGTTAGGACCCTTGCTTTCTATCTTTAAACTTTGATACACATTTGTGGAGGTTAATATATGAGAATATTTTTCTCGTGACATAAATACAACCCTTTTCAAACATTTCTAAATAGTATCACTTATAAAAATGAAGAAGAAATATAGAGTAGATGAATATTATCTAAGTGAATAGTAAATTATTTAACAAAACACATTGGACAAGTTTGAATTTGAATACAAAGGAAAAATCTATAAATAAATCCATGATTCCAAACTTGACCTAGCCTTTATAGCCTTGACGTTTGATAGAATACATATTTTATTAATATAAAGGTAATATTTCTAAAATAAATATCATCCAAAACTCAAAATTGTATGAAAATTGACTATTATCAGATTTAAAATTTAGAGGCATTTTCCTTCTTCTGACTTGAACAATTTCATCAAGGTTATGAATACGTGTGCCCTTAAATTTTGTTGAGGTTGGAAGACTTGTCCTGTGTCATTTCTTTTTGTTTATTTTTTATATATTGACTAGCAATCACACTTTAGTGTGCAAAGGGTACACCAAGAGGTGTGGAAGGTCAATTAGGCAATATTTTGGCCTATTTTTTGCATACATTTGTGTAGTACATGAGGTCAATTGGTAAAACCTTTGAATTGGGAATATAATTAGGCTTCATAGAAGATTATATGAGTCAATATAGTCTTCGAGATATTTGGGCAATATATTTGTACCTATAAAATATTATGATAATATCTCCAACCCTAGCACTCAATATATATGAGTGTACAAAAAATACCATGTTTTGTAAACTACTATATAATTTAGACATCCATATCCATACATAAATTTCAACACCCAAATCCAACTTAGTTATCTAAGTATTGTTATCCTAATGTTTCCATAACTACTCCATGGATCTCTCCAAATCCCCATGCTCTTTCCTTTTTGACTACTCACACCTTACAAGTTGTTGTAGTTGTAATTAGAAACTATAATGACACCTAGTGCCACTCCAAATAAAACACCCTAAATATGGTAAGTATAAGCAATGAATAATTAATGAAACAAAACATTTAAAATAGCAAGATCACAAGGTGTATGATACCTACACAAAAACATTGTTAATCCTTCCAAATCTAAATGCTTGCATAATGATAGCTCCTTCAATGGTTTGAAATGAGATAGGATTCTCAAATGTGGTTTGAAATGAGATAGGATGCTCAAATGTGTGTGGATGTGAAACAAATGTAATTAAATACCTTTAAATAATAAGGCATATCATCAAATTTTGTAAGGAAATAAAATAAAGGGGATGAGTTGGCCAAATTTTGAATTTCAATTTTGAAAAGACAAAGGTCAAGTCCACAATCACAAGGTCAACCTAGCAACTTTGAAAATGACCTTGGGAAAGAACATAATCATATTGGACTACATAATAGTTATATCGAGGTAAGTGTAGACTTAAATGTTTTAAATGCATGAATGAGCTAAATTTAATACGATATATGCATAAGGATAAGGTGAAAACTGAATATGTAAAGATACTTATAATTTAAGAGTAGGTAAGATTAATAAAATGAACTTAATTTTACACAAAACTACAATATATTTCTAGAAATGAGTACAAAGCTGACTAGAAAATGATGTAGTTGTATTTTTTGCACAAAATATATCATTTGTCAACATATTCCTAGAAAAGAATACAAAACTAAGTAAAAAATAATATAGTTATACACACATTTCATGTAACATTGACATTTTCTGGCAAAAGTCAAAATATTTGAAACGCTAAAATATATTATAAAGTGTATGTGAGTTCTCTAAGTGTTTTGTAAAAATATAAGAATTCCATGCCCATTCATATTCACAACTATTTACAAATTAGAATTTAATGGGATCAAACTCTAAAATCTTCCTCTAAGAGAAACCCACTTCAACCATTCTTCTCTTAAATGAAACGTTTTGATGAAAATAAAACTTTTGCTTCATGATTAAAACTCAATGCATGTCATTTATAGTAATCTCCAACCAAAATAATAGACTTCTATGTGACATGATGATCCTTGGTGACTTATTGAATGACTTTATATCATTAAAAGTCTAAGAGATATTAAGAATTTAAATGTTAATTATTTCATCCTATTTCATTATCTCATTTCAAGGTTTAATTACCAAAATAGGGTTTGAACAAGGAAAACCCTCATTCACCAAAACAATCATTTTTCTCCTTTATGTGTGTGTTTACAAATTTAGGTGGAAGAAAGCTTGAAGACATATTGAAGAGAAAATTTGGAGAAAGTCACAAAGTTACAAAAGTTGTCAAAAGCGTCATTATTTCATGGAAAATCAATTACAAAATTTATTTCCGACTTCCCAAACCTGAAATAGGGGAAAATTGAAGGATTCAGATTTGTAGCAGAAGCTCCCAGAAGTTGCAAAAAAATCCTCACTGAGGACCCATTCACCCTAGGAGGAATTAGTCCCTGATTGGCTTCAGAAAAGCACTTTTGGTGACTACTACACATACTTCTACCCTTCTTTGATTTGCATTCTGATTTTTGGTTCTATCAGTATTGAGTTTAATCTTGCTATTCCAAGTGTTAGATTGCATTTTGGAGTTCATTTTCTATTTTTAGTTTTTCTCCCCAAAGTGTTGTTTGACCTTGACCCCCATCCCTCAAGCACAAGGAAATCAACAGATTCCTACTTTGGGTTTATTCACCTAAAGATTGTTAATCAATTCATTATAAAGACCTCATTTCCTAATGAAGTGAAGGTGATTAGGTCCATCATACCCCATTTTCCGTCATTCCATGTATTTTGGTGAACCTAATTTCTTCATTTCAACAACAATAAAATAAATATATTTTATTATTTAAAAAACAAAATTTTCCAATTCTTCATTTTGTTTGTTTTAAAGAAAATTAGATTTATATATTTCAAGTTTCTTTCATTTACAATATCAATTAAACATTATATATAGATATAAATAATATTTGGAACACTAGAAATATATTGCAAACTTCATTTGCAATATCAATTAAACATAACTTAAAGAATATACCAAATTTTTCAGTGCCATTGCACACCAAAGCTTGAAGACATATTGAAGAAAATTTGGAGAAAGTCACAAAGTTGCAAAAGTTGTCAAAAGCGTCATTATTTCATGGAAAATCAATTACAAAATTTATTTCCGACTTCCCAAACCTGAAATAGGGGAAAATTGAAGGATTCAGATTTGTAGCAGAAGCTCCCAGAAGTTGCAAAAAAATCCTCACTGAGGACCCATTCACCCTAGGAGGAATTAGTCCCTGATTGGCTTCAGAAAAGCACTTTTGGTGACTACTACACATACTTCTACCCTTCTCTGATTTGCATTCTGATTTTTGGTTCTATCAGTATTGAGTTTAATCTTGCTATTCCAAGTGTTAGATTGCATTTTGGAGTTCATTTTCTATTTTTAGTTTTTCTCCCCAAAGTGTTGTTTGACCTTGACCCCCATCCTCAAGCACAAGGAAATCAACAGATTCCTACTTTGGGTTGATTCACCTAAAGATTGTTAATCAATTCATTATAAAGATCTCATTTCCTAATGAAGTGAAGGTGATTAGGTCCATCATACCCCATTTTCCATCATTCCATGTATTTTGGTGAACCTAATTTCTTCATTTCAACAACAATAAAATAAATATATTTTATTATTTGAAAAACAAAATTTTCCAATTCTTCATTTTGTTCTTTTGAAAGAAAATTAGATTTATATATTTCAAGTTTCTTTCATTTACAATATCAATTAAACATTATATATATATATAAATAATATTTGGAACACTAGAAATATATTGCAAACTTCATTTGCAATATCAATTAAACATAACTTAAAAGAATATACCCAAATTTTTCTGGTACCCATTGCACACAAAGCTTGAAGACATATTGAAGAAAATTTGGAGAAAGTCACAAAGTTGCAAAAGTTGTCAAAAGCGTCATTATTTCATGGAAAATCAATTACAAAATTTATTTCCGACTTCCCAAACCTGAAATAGGGGAAAATTGAAGGATTCAGATTTGTAGCAGAAGCTCCCAGAAGTTGCAAAAAAATCCTCACTGAGGACCCATTCACCCTAGGAGGAATTAGTCCCTGATTGGCTTCAGAAAAGCACTTTTGGTGACTACTACACATACTTCTACCCTTCTTTGATTTGCATTCTGATTTTTGGTTCTATCAGTATTGAGTTTAATCTTGCTATTCCAAGTGTTAGATTGCATTTTGGAGTTCATTTTCTATTTTTAGTTTTTCTCCCCAAAGTGTTGTTTGACCTTGACCCCCATCCCTCAAGCACAAGGAAATCAACAGATTCCTACTTTGGGTTTATTCACCTAAAGATTGTTAATCAATTCATTATAAAGACCTCATTTCCTAATGAAGTGAAGGTGATTAGGTCCATCATACCCCATTTTCCGTCATTCCATGTATTTTGGTGAACATAATTTCTTCATTTCAACAACAATAAAATAAATATATTTTATTATTTAAAAAACAAAATTTTCCAATTCTTCATTTTGTTTGTTTTAAAGAAAATTAGATTTATATATTTCAAGTTTCTTTCATTTACAATATCAATTAAACATTATATATAGATATAAATAATATTTGGAACACTAGAAATATATTGCAAACTTCATTTGCAATATCAATTAAACATAACTTAAAAGAATATACCCAAATTTTTCGGCGTACCCATTGCACACCAAAGCGTGATTGGTGGTTATGTAGGGTTTGTTAATAAAGCATGCGAAGGTATACATATGCAGATGTATCTTTGTAAAGAAAGCTCCACAGTTGAGATCTCTAGTGTGAATGCAGAAAGAGTCGTAATTTTGTGTGTGCGCCATTGACTATTATCCCACGTGTTAGACTTCCAGAAGCGTTTTACTCAATGATTTCTGATAAAGAATCTCTGGACCAGATTTGGCATAACACTAAAAGTCAGTCAAGATGAAGAATTGATGGATTTAATTTTGCCGTTTTGTCTGGCTCCAAAGTCAAGCTCTATCCAGAAGAAACGATTGAAATTAGCAGAAGTCACGCGTACAAATGAACGTTTGAGAATGCTCTAGCAGAATTTTATTTACTTAGAATTTTTTTCTTGTTTTAAATATATAGTCAATGATAAGACAATTACAGATAACAATATTTTACACTCTAAGTTTTTATAATTATAATAGTAGACATATTTTCCTTAGTGGATAATGTTTTTTATTTCATGAAAATGGAAAGGGTTTATAAAAGAATATTTCAAAGATTTTAGGAATGTAAATTATTTTCAAATTATAAATTTATTATTTTATGTGAAAATGAAAAGGGTTTATAGAAGAATATTTCAAAGCTTCTAGAATTGTAAATTATCATTTTTATTAGAAATTTATTATTTTAGTTAAACAAATTTCATATATAGAAAATTTATTACAAATTTCACATTTTATATCATTTTTTCAATCTTAAAATTAAAATGCACTCTATACTTCATCACATATATAGTGATTCTATTAATTTCATATATCTTTTATAAATTTATGTCTAAAACACAATGGGAGGTGATTACATGATTTATGAAACCTCCAACCCTCAAAATGTTGTAAAACCTTCTACACAATGAAGCCAAATATAAACCCTTAGAAACGTATAAATAAAAGCCCATCTTCACAACCAAATTGAGGTGAGGGGTTTCTAAATGATTGGGTTGTTACTTGTGAAGGGTTTTAAAACATTATGTGGGTTGCATGTTTCATAAAACCTAGTGTTTTGTAACTTGGAATTTTATAAAAAAGTATGAATGTCTTGAAATTTATTTGTTATTTAGACTATAGGAATGTAATGAAAGACATCATTTTGTAAACACCTAGTTTTTTTCCAGCAACCATTAACACTCTATGTCTCACCACTACCAACAAGTTTATTCATTATTACCAATAATGGCAAGAAATTGGTGTTCTTGTTATTGTAATGCACTCCTACATATAAAGGCTTAAAAACTACAAGGCTTGAGATATGATATTATTATATGTAAGTTAGTAGAGATGGAAACATACAACACATACTCTTAAGTTAGTTATGAAGATAACTTGTGTAATTAAGTATATTAGGCAGTGAGTGGGCTACATGGGTTAAGTGGTTACTCCTCCATGATATAGAGGTTTATATATAAAAAATGGAAGTCATTGTAAGGATATGTGGAGAGTGTGTTATGAGCTTTAGATCTCTTGGAGATATAACATAGAGTGGATTCTTCCTTAAAGAGTATTGTCTAGTGTTACTCCACCTCAATAATTTATTCTATTTGTAAATATAAATAATAATTCAATAATGTAATTTAATTTTTAAATCAATAAAAAATAAATTAATTTATAAAATTCAATTCATAAGGTTGAATAATTTAACTTTAATAAATTTAAAAATATTTGAATTGACATTCAATTTCAAAGTAGAGCTATAATAATTCATTATAGGTGAATTCTTTCTTTAAGAATGTGGACAAACATATGAAAGCCATGTAAATATGTAACCACTCAAAGGTCAAGTATGATATGGATCTTCAATAAGATAACTTTTATGTTTAATGCAATAAAAATATAAATATATTGTAGCTATTTTCTACTAGATACCAAAATATATTAAACTTGATACTTTCTTTCTATCCATTTTAAAATGCATTCACACTAATAAAATCATTGTCATTATCACTCCTACAACCCTTTTTTTCAAACACATATTTTACTTACTACCATATGGTAGTGTATGGTAGTGTTCCTTTTCAACTCATTGAGATAAATGTTTTGTTTTGAAATTTTTATGATATTTTATTTTTGCACCTTTTTTGTAATAATTCATTGTTGAATTTTATACTAAAAAGTATGTTTTTCAACTTTTAAATGTATATTTATATTTATTTTATTTTAAATAATAATTTAGTGTTGATAGGTTAAATGAATAATCTACACATTTACAATTGAAGTCTCAAAAAAATATATATTTATATTATAGAGTGTTTCCACTCTAGTAAATTGGAAAATGCTCATACTTTAATGGCCTTTAATAGATATTTTTTAAAACATTTTAATTGCATTTTTATAACATATGTAAAATATTGTCTCATCCATGATCAAATATGGGAACTGTTGGAGGTGAATAATTTATTTTATAGGGAATTGATTAGATGCTTCTATAGTAGGTACTTTTTGTACTAAATTAATAAGAATTTACAAATATCCTTATTTTCTTAAAAAAATATTGATCAATTTATATTTTTTTTGCAAGTTCTATGACTATTATATCTTGTAACTAGATGGGAGTTCTATGTATATTATTGGTCATCCTTATTATCAATAAGAAAATATTTTCCTCTTTGAAATGTGTATGGATCTCAATATTAATGTCAATTTATAGTAGAATATCAAGAAACCAACATTTGTTTAAATAGGAAAGTTGCAAGGCATTTGCACAATTTCCATTTGCAATGTCAAGGTCTAAGTTTGTCAAAAAATTGTATTTCAGACTTGAAAGCTTGGGATGCACATTATCTTGTTTTATTTTTCTCATCGATCTCTTAAGTATTCAAGTTGAGAGTAGTTGTGATTTTTCCAATTAATCGAAACCAAATTCTTGAATTTTAATTTTTATACAAAAGATGATGGCTTACATTCCCCAATTTAATTAACCAAATAAAAAAATAGAACTGATCCAAAATCAAATAATTGTATCCAATACTCTAATGGTCCTTCAACTTTTACTCAAAATTTTAAATAAATAGAAAATAACTATATGTATCAAAATCGGTTTAAAAGGTTAAGATATTAAACATAATTAACTTTCCAAGTGAAGTGATACAATAATTCTTTAGAAACAAATTATGTTTTCTTTAAGAATTACGAGAAAAACAAGAATGTGGACAAATGGCGAATGTCGTGAAGATATTTTGCTACTAAAAAATATATAAAAATTTTCTTTATTTTATAAATAAGTGTCTTTATTATTGATTATAAAATAATATTACATATATCAAAAAGAAAAAGGGCAGAAATCACACCACTAATATCCAAACGAAACTTAAGAACAAACAAACATTAAAAAAAAAAATGATAGTAAATATTTTGTTTTTAATGCATTAAAATTTCCAAACCATACCTACGACATGGACAACAATATAGAGTAAAACAGTAAAGTAAACAGTAAAGAAACAAATACAGAGGATGTCTTGCTAGGACTGAAACCCACGGTGACAAGTAAATTTCAGTTACTGTTTTAATATCACAGAAGAAATGCAAAGATTTCCCTAATCTTAAACGTTAAGCTTAGCCCCTACTTCATTTTGAAACGCCTCCTCATGACTCAGAGAATTGAAAGTAATAAGATCATCATCATTGCTGTCCGTCATAATCTGCGGGGTTGGAAGGTCCACCTTCCCTTCCAGCATCCGCATCACTTGCCCCATGCTTGGCCTAACAGTCTCATCCTCTTCAATGCACAGCAACCCGACAACAATAGCTCTTCTCACCTCTTCCATATCTGCCTCCTCTGCAAGCGCAACATTCTTCTCCAAAATATTAGTTGTGTTCCCCTGGTAAATTTGTGTTGCGACCCAGCGGGGAAGGTATTGCTTGTTTGATTCATGCTCGCCCATGTTCACACTTCTTCGCCCTGAAATGATTTCCAAGAGCGTTATACCAAAACTGTAAACGTCAACCTTGGGAGTGATGGGAAGACCGGAGAACCACTCTGGAGCAATGTACCCTCTCGTTCCTCTCGTAGTAGTCAGGACGCGGCTGAAATCTCTATCAACAAGCTTTGCCAGCCCAAAATCGGCCAGCCTGGGGGAAAATTCGTCATCCAGGAGAATGTTTTCGGGCTTAACATCGTTGTGAATGATGCGCTCTCTGCATTCTTCGTGGAGATAGAGTAACCCTCTTGCAGTGCCTAGCGCGATCTTAAATCTGGTCTTCCAGTCGAGTACCTTCCCTTTAGTTTGGGACTTGCCACGGAACAGTACGGAATTCAGAGAGCCGTTGGACACATAATCGTAAACCAGTAACCTTTGTGACCCTTCTGCACAAAAGCCTCGAAGCCTGACCAAATTCACATGTTGTATGTTTCCTACAGTATTGATTTCCGCTCGGAATTGCTTCTCTGATCTTGAACCCTCCATTTTTTTAACGGCTATAAGCGCGCCGTCTGCAAGAGAGCCTTTGAACACCGAGCCAAATCCTCCGCCCCCCAACTTAGAACTGAAATTCCTAGTTGCAATCTTCAACTCCTTGTAAGTAAACATTCTAAGAAAAGAATTAGCGGAATATGCACACCTCTCCGTCGATCGCAGCCGATGCCGCCTCCACATTAAAAATGAAAAGGTACCCAAACCTACGACGAGAGTACCAAGAATACCAAGCACTGCGCCCACAATAACTGGGGTTTTGCTCTTTGAGGAGGATGGTGGAGCAATCTTTGGAAGTGAAGAAACAGCTACCCGAATAAAGACATTTGAATTGATTTGTGATGAAGAATCCCGCATGTTTAGCAAATCTCCGGACCATATTTGGCATGGCCCTGAAGGCGGATTGAAAGCAAACGCAGTGCAAGAGCAGTTGCGGAGGCACGCTTTCTGGCAATCTTTGTGTGCGGATGCAGGGTATAAGGAAGCGTGGTCATTAGGCAACGTTACACTGGAGCTGAGGAATCCGTCGGTGCTGCCCTTTTGGGCGTCGCAGTTTAATGGGCTCTGTCGAACACAGCCACTGGATGACCAATCTTGCGAACTCCAGGAGCGATTGTCTTTGGGGACGAAGCCTTCGACGCAGCTGCAGAACTGAATATTGTTGGAGTTGCAGCTTCCGTAAGCGCCACAGACATTATATACGGTGCATTGATCTCTGGGCCGAGACCAGAACACGCTCCATTTACTGCTATCAGACAAAATAAAACCTTGAAATTGTCCGGATGTTTGCAGAACCCAACGTGAGGGGCCTGGCTTAAACATCACACACTAAGCGCTGACCGCTTAGGTGGATGTCCCTTTTAACTCAACTCTGTCAGTCTGTTTAACCCAACCCTTTTTTCAGTTTCCGGTTCCGGCTGTAAAAAAAGTTTTCTGATGTGACGCGTGAGTTAGTTGGCTTTCGCTTCTGTACGGACCCATTCGCGCTGCATTTTTATGGAGAAATATCAATTTAGGTCTAGTTTATTAGTTGCCATGTTCGCAAAAAAGTGTTTGTTAAGATGATGTTTTAAAATATTTAAAATTTATACTTAGGATTTATCTAAAATTGTAAGGTTGTGTTTTAATCTTTAATTTGTTATTTAATATATATTATTTTTATTTTATTTCTTTATATAAAAATTTATTAAAAATTGAATTTTATTTTAATTTAAAAAATATGAATATTTAGTATAAAAAATCATGAAATCTTTTTTTAAAATTATATTAAAATTAATTTAAATATTGAAACTTGATATTTTAATATAAATTAATGTTTAAACTTTGATAAAAATAAAATTTTATTTATATTTTTAAAATTTGATTATTGATAAATAAACAATTTGATAAAGAATGTTCAATTTTAAAATAAAATTTTAAATCTTATGTATGAGATTTCTAATAAATCTTCCAATTTTAAAAAAAAGTAATTCATATGAAAGTATAATTTTTTGAAATAAAATATAATTTTTTTTTTATAAAATAAATTATTGTTGATGTTGGAGAAATATTAATGTAGAGGATGTTTTAAAACATTTAAATATATAAACTTAGCATTTATTTAAAATGATAAAGGTTATATTTTAGTTTTAGTTTTTTATTTAATACATATTATTTTTATTTTATTTTTTTATAAAAATTTAAATATTTAATTATAATTTTTTAATGTGTACAAATATTTAAAATATTAAAATATTATTAAAATTTATTAAAAATAAAAAAATATTTTAATGTAAAAATATATGAATATTTTAATATAAAAATATTAAATTTCTTAAAATGTTGTTTATATTAAATTAATTGAAATCTTTAAATTTTAATATTTATAAATTTTCATAAAAAATTATTTATAATTTATAATTTGATTAAATAATTTGATAAACAATGTTATTTTTTTAGAACAAAAATTTAAATCTTATGTACAAGATTTCATGTAAATCTTTAAATTTTAAACTTTTCTAATATTAAAGAATATAAAACTTTTAAATAAAATACAAGTTTAATTTTCATCAAATTTTGTCTTTTAATAATTGAATACATTAAAAAATTCTTAATATATTTTAAAATGGTTATTTTAAATATATTATGATTAAAAATTTATTATATACAAAAAAATTATATAATAAATAATTTATGTTCTTCAAATTGTATTCATTGTATTATGAATATATTTTTCTTGTTAATATATTAATTATATTAATATTCTTATGAAATTAATATTTAGTTTTGATAAAAAAAATTACTTTCTAATGATGTTAGTCATATACAAAAGACTTTTCTTTATGTTCTTTAGGTTGATTAAATCAAATGTACACACAACACTTTTCTTTTTACTTGCCATAATTCTAAGTGTTTGCATTGTCTTTATTGCCCTTGCACATCTTATCCTTACTTTTTGGTCTTTGCCACATTTGTTTCTATGTTTTTCTTGTTTCCTTCTTTTCTAATTGTTATGCATCCATGCTTGATTTTATCATGATATTTTTTATACTTTTATGCCTATATACTCATGATCCCATCCCTCGTAATACTTATATTCTACTTTGATTACTTGATGCTAATACCTATGATGGTGTACCATGCTTAGATCTATATCACTATATTTTAGTTACGAGCCTTATCAATTTACCTCATTCGTAGATTACAATTATGTGCTCATGCTTATTTTTTATAACTTATGTAGTCATATTGTGTCTCCAATTCCATGTCATTCTATTATATTGTGAGACATCGTTCTTCCTCCATATTTTGTGTTCACTATATTGTCCTATCATGATTCTAGAGACACCCTTTTATATTGGGGGCATCTAATTTTCTCCATTATGTTGTCTTTATCTTATAGAAAGCATGAACTATTTGTTATGTAATTTTTATATCTAATATTTTTTTTACCTTCATATATTTAAAATATATCTTTTCAAATGCATTCACTTATTAATTCATAATTAAAAATATTTTTATCCAACATTTATTATTCTTTCATATTAAAAATTTAATAATTTATATTTTATTTTAAGAAGTTAATGATTTTTTTAATCAAATATCTTGATTTATTATTATTCAAATTAAAAATTTAGAAATTAAAAAATAATTTTATCAAAATTTACAATATTAATTTATATTAAACATATCAACATTTTAATATTCAAATTAAATTAATAGAAACAATTTTTTAGAAGACTATAATATTTCAATATTAAATATTTAAATATTTTTACATTGGAATAAAAATCAATTAACCAAAATAACATCAACAAAATCTTGTGTGTATTCCATTTGATTGATTTAAACAAGGTCGTGATTGTGAAGTTCTTGTCAAATGTTGTGAGGTTAGTTTTGTTCTTTGATTTGTATTAATTTAAGTAGTTGTGTTTAAGTAATAAGATATAGAGTATGTTTTATTATACAAAATGAAATTTGCTTGTTAGATATATTGCATGTGTTGCGATTTTCTAAGTATATGGTACATGATTTTTAGAATGCTAACACAATTTATCATATAGCCAAAAATTGAAAAAGTAGAATTTGTACTTGCCTGAATCCAGTGCAATAGTTTTTTCCTTCCAGTTGTGAAGTCATTGTTCTTATGTTTGAAAAATGCAAGATAAAATATTTCAACAAAAGGAGCATATGTAAGAAAATTTACATATGTTTTGTGCAATATCGCCTTGTTATGAAAGCAATAAATACAAAAGGATAAAGGATCTCTAGAAAAAATTGGTAAACTACTTCAACTTAAAATCCATGGTTTTAACTCATGAACAAAACTTATTAAATTCATACCATCTATGTGATCCATTAATCCCACTAGTTGTTCATTAGAAAAAGAATAACAAAGCAAAGAGCACACAACAATGTAGGAGGGATGAAGATTGTGTTCTCAATGAAATTCATATATTGTTTCTTATTCATGAACCCCAACACCATCGTATCTTTGCATATTTGAGCTCAGTAGAAGCTATAAGTCCTCATTTCCTTACTAGAGGTTTCCAATCTTGGTGTTCATTGTTTTGGATTTGTGCAATGTTATTTGTCTATGTTAATTGTTTAAGCACATAATTGAGGAATAATATGAGGTAAAACAACTTTTTCAAGCACCATATTGAACACTTTGCAAATAAAACTAAACTAATAGTCACAAGTCGGTGAATTAGCTCTCTTGAGTTAGTTTTATAGATCACCAGTCCCAAACCCTTTCTTGTCTTTTAAAGATTAGTGAGTTCACTTTTAGGGCTTTTCTATATTCACATAAATGGGAGACAAGGACTGCATAGATTAGCTATCATTTAACTAACTAATTCCATCAAATTCCAAAATCTAGCAAAATAGATATATGTGTAGAAACAACTCATGTCTTGCTAATTACTTTGGGAATATTTGAGACTAGATTTCATCCAAAGAACTGAAGAGAAGCATAAGACCCTATTTCAGGAAAGTAGACCATAAGCCTCTCCACCAAGCAATGGACACAACTAAGACTTGGCTTTTTAATTGATTTAATAACTATAAACTTATAACTTGAAAGTAAGACCTATCAGATAAAAATTTATGAAATCAAAGTAGCACAAGTGATTCCAAATCAGTGATATTCTAACTAAGAAAGATTGAAATATGATAAATCTTCATAGCCCACTCCAATTAGGGATAGAGTACACTATTGTAAGCCTTGGATCTGCAACTATGTAAGAAGTATCTCACATCTCAAGACTCTCTTTTAACCATAAAATGTTAACCAAATTGAAAGAATTCTCAAATTTAGAAAGATCTTGGATAGCTGAATGATATTTATCTTTTCCAACACATTCATTTCAGATTCAACTAGTAAGAATTGGGCTTGGCAGTTAATTTCTATAGATGAAATTACCTTCTAATGCACGAAGAGGGGACATAAGAAGATTTCTTATTATGTTCAATTCCATTGATAAAATAATATCAACAATTGTGTATTATCCTTATCAATGAAATCTCATTAGCTGGAGGAAGAATGTAACACTGCATCTAGATAAAATATTGTGTGATGTAATGCAAATGCCTACTAAAATTTTTGGTGGTTTAGACATTATTTTAATACTTTTTTTCCTTTTCTTGCAATTGCCCCTAATTTGACAAGTTTTTTATTGGCCAAAATTTGGCCACACTAGACACAATGGTCCACTTTATTTTGTGCCAAAATATTAAAAAAGAGTAAGTCGTTTGCAATATATATCAGAGATGTGTCAACAAAAAGCTAAAATAGTTTGATTTCAAAATATTCAAATTGGATAAAATAAAAATTTGTGGAAAATTATAAATGAAAGTACATGGAAATCTTTTCACGAGGAAACAAAGCCTCCAATTCTTGAACACCGCCAACTAGTTGACCTTCAAAGAATGCCTCAAATTTATGATCTCTAGGCTATATATAGAATAAGGCTTGTAAAGGAAGAAAGTCCCTTATTGATTTTTTTTTTATTTGTTTTTCTTTAGTGAGTACACAAATATTTTAAATCTACTTTATAATGTTCAATACTTTCTTTGCATTTTATTTAAGTTATTTTTTAGCCAATAAAGATTTTTATTTAGATCATTATTTGCAACTATTTTTAAAAAGTTTTTATAATAATTATTTTTAACTTTGCTATAATCATTGTACTTCCAATATCAAGGATTAAGTGGCTGATAAATTGCCACAACAAAAGCCAATAAAATTATAAAACAAAAATATTATGCTCACCTCCAAAGTCGTCTTCATTGCCTCAATTAAATATCACACATTTTATCATTAGAAAAATTCTATAATTAATGATAATAAAATTATAAATTTTGATTGGCTCAAATATACAATATTAACCACTAATTACTTACTATAATAATAATCTAAAAATAAGTAGACCTATATTTATTTAATTATCTTTTGTAAGTGAGATGTTAAAAAATATTTGGTGAGTTTAATTTTACCTTTCACCAAATTTAGGAGTTTTATGAATGACATTATTGTTTCATAAAAGATAAATGATTTCTACAAAACTTTATATCCAATACTTTCTTGGCATTTTATTAGGTTATCTTTTAGTCAATAAAGATTTTTATTATTTATATCGTTATTTGTAATGTTTTTGAATTCCTTTTATAATGAATAAATAAAATTATCATTTTTGATTGGGTCAAATATACAATATTAACCACTAATTACTTAGTATAATAATAATCTAAAAATAAAAATATATAAATTTCTATATTTATTTAATTATCTTTTGCACTCTAAGTGAGATGTTAAAAAATATTTGATGAGTTTAATTTTACCTTTTACCAAATTTAGGAGTTTTATGAATGACATTTTTCTTTCATAAAAAGTAAATAATTTTTACAAAACTTTATATCCAATACTTTCTTTACATTTTACTTAGGTCATCTTTTAGTCAATAAATATTTTTATTATTCATATGTTATTTGTAATTTTTTTATAATAAATTTATTTTAACTTTACTATAATCATTGTACTTTTGACTATCATGCATTAAATGACAGTTTACAATATTAACCACTAATTACTTACTATAATAATAATCCAAAAATAAAAAATATATACATATCTATATTTATTTAACTATCTTTTGCACTCTAAGCCATATGTTAAAAAAATATTTAATGAGTTTAATTTTACCTTTCACCAAATTTAGGAGTTTTATGAATGGCATTTTTGTTTCATAAAAAGTAAATGATTTTTTACTAAACTTTATATCTAATACTTTCTTTGCATTTTACTTAGGTTATCTTTTAGTTAATAAAGAATTTATAGTTTTAGGAATAAATTTATTTTAACTTTACTATAATCATTATACTTCTCAATATCATGCATTAAATGGTAGTTTACAATATTAATCACTAACTACTTACTATAATAATTATCTAAGAGAAAATATATAAATGTTTATATTTATTTAATTATCTTTTACATTGTAAGTGAGATGTTAAAAAAATATTTGATGAGTTTAATTTTAACTTTGACCAAATTTAGGATTTTTATGAATGATATTTTTGTTTCATAAAAAGTAAATGTTTTTAACTTTATATCCAATACTTTCTTTGCATTTTACTTAGGTTATCTTTTAGTCAATATAGATTTTAGTTATTTATATCATTATTTGTAACTTCTTTTGAAAAGTTTTTATAATAAATTTATTTTAACTTTACTATAATTATTGTACTTCCAAATATCATGCATTAAATGAGGATAAACTGCCTCAACAAAAGCTAATAAAATTGTAAAATAAAAAGATTACGTTTACTTCAATTTTTTTTATAATAAATTTATTTTAACTTTACTATAATCATTGTACTTCATAATATCATGCATTAAATGGCAGAGATTATGTTCACTTCCACAAAAGTTGTTCTCATTGCCTTAGTTTTTTTGGTCAATGATATTTGACAAAAATGATTTTGAAAATTATAAAAGTTAAATATCACACATTTTGCATTAGAAAAAAATAAATATAATGAATGAAAATAAAATTATCAATTTTGATTTGCTCAAATATACAATATTAGTCACTAGTTATAGTCTTGGCCTTGGCTATAATTCCATGGGAGGAACTAATAATGTTAAGAGAAGTGTTTTGTACATTTAATTTAATCAATCAAAATAGCATAAAGAAAAGTATTTAGTATATGACTAATATGATTAGAATATTAACATAATTAAAATATTAATTAGAAAAATGATATTCAAAATACAATGAATACAATTTGAAGAATATGCATTATTTGTTATGTGATTTTTTATGTATAATATAAATATTTTTAAATACACTAAAAATATTTTGAATGAATTAGTTATTAAAATACAAAATTTAATAAAATTAAATACATTCAACTATTAAAATAAAAAAAATTATTAAAAAAAATATTATATTTTATTTCAAAAAAGTATACTTACATATTATTATTATTTTTTAAAAAATTGAAAGATCTACTAGAAATCTTATACACAAGATTTAAAATTTTATTTTAAAATTGAACATTGCTTATTAAATTGTTTATTTATCAATAATCAAATTTAAAAAATATAAATAAACTTTTATTTTTATCAAAGTTTAAACATTAATTTATATTAAAATATCAAGTTTTACTATTTAAATTAATTTTAATATAATTTTAAAAAAAAGATTTCAATATTTTTTTATACTAAATATTCATATTTTTTAAATTAAAATAAAAATTTCAATTTTTAATTAATTTTTTTATGTAAAAGGATTAAATATAAATAATATATATTAAATAACAAATTAAAGATTAAAATACAACCTTATGATTTTAAATAAATCTTAAATATTAATTTTAAATATTTTAAAACATCATCTTAACAAACACTTTTTTGCGAACATGGCAACTAATAAACTAGACCTAAATTGATATTTCTCCATAAAAATGCAGCGCGAATGGGTCCGTACAGAAGCGAAAGCCAACTAACTCACGCGTCACATCAGAAAACTTTTTTTACAGCCGGAACCGGAAACTGAAAAAAGGGTTGGGTTAAACAGACTGACAGAGTTGAGTTAAAAGGGACATCCACCTAAGCGGTCAGCGCTTAGTGTGTGATGTTTAAGCCAGGCCACGTGAGGGGGTGTGTGCACTTCTTCCCGGCGTCAATGTGTAAGTGAGATACAAACCAGAGCTAGCATTTTCAATGCTGTAATTGTACAAGCCTGTCAGCCACATTTCCGGAACTTGACTTAGGCGTTTACCATCCCAAACTCCGCTCTCCCAATACTGCACAGAATTGTTCCATAGTAACACAAATTGTCTGATTCCTGATGGATCCTGTTGAAAAGAAAAATGCCCAGGAGCTGGATCCCATGAATTGTTCCAACAGACTAGGTTTCGATTTCCGCCGACCTTCGTCCCGGGCATCCACGTATCGACAAGATGGTCGAAGCTCTGCCAAAGAGTCTCAGATTTATTGCCATCGCTCAACAGTACCAAATTGCCAGAATCTAGTATCACAGCCCGGGAAGCCATGTTCGGCGTGTTGACCGACCAAAGAGATCCACCCTCTGCGTCAAACAGTTCCAGACCACCTTGTCTAGACAGCTTCAAAACGCCAGGCCTCTTCTTTGCGGGAGTCTCCCTGTTAGCCACCCAAACGATCGTCTTATCTGCTACTTTGCCATACCAGATACCAATGTACCAGTTGTTGGTTCCATTTGGGCTGAAGAATCCCAATTCAAACGTTCCATTCTTTGAAACTATTGTCCGATTTCCTGTAAGCGAGGCACCCAGGGAAAGAGTATCTTCCCTCTCAGCAATGCACTCCTCACAGTTGTGCAGCATAATTAGTACAGTAAGAGCGAAGAGCATATATGATTTCCTCCCTTTTTCCATTTTCTCCGTCCTCATGTTTATGGAGTTGATCCGAAGATATAATAGTCGTAGAACGTAAAATCAAGATCAAGAATTGAATGGATGTGCATTCGATTTAATTTTCGTCCTTATGTCTGGCCCCAATAACAAGGTCTTTCCAGAAAAAAGATTCAAATTAGCAATTACGTGTTAATGGAGTCACGCTGCAAATGAACGGTTGAGAATGCTCTACCAGAAGTTTCTTTATCTTTCGGTAGATATTTTTTTCTTGTTTTAAATATTTAGTCAATGATAAGACAATTAAAGATACAATATTTTACACACGTTTTTATAATTATAATAGTAGGACATTTTTAAATAGTGGATAATTTTTTTTATTTCATGGAAATGAAAAGGGTTTATATAGAAGAATACATCAAAGATTTTAGGATTGTAAATTATCATTTTATTATAAATTTATTATTTTAGTTACAAATTATATATATATATATATAACAAATTTCGTACTTATATCATTTCTTCAATCTTAAAATTAAAACACACTCTATACTCATCACATATATAGTGATTGTATTAATTTCATATATCTTTTATAAATTTATGTCTAAAAATATTGGTCAGTTTTATAATTTTAAAGAGTCACACTAAAAATATAACATAAGGATTGAATATGAAGCCGCTGCTGAATTTCCGAAAGGCTAGGGTTGCGAGGGCTTCTGTAGGTTTCGGCTCCTTCGAATCTCTCCATGGCTACGACGATGCATTGGCTACTGTTTCTTTGGAAGATTGCCCAGTGGGGGGCACTTGTTTGCAAGATACTTTTGGGCGGCCTTCTTCCATTTCAACGCCATCTTTTGCTTGTACTGACATCAATGCTTAGGCTACGGTTGCGAGTGGGGTACGGGTGGTCCAGTTGGTGCCTCCCTTCGACCCTCTGTGGTTTCCAAAAACATGAATTGTGGGGCTCAATTTGATGCCAAGAAATCTTGTTTGTCCACGATAATTGGTGCTTCGGAGACTCCCGGTTCGTTCCCTAGCTCGGCCAGGGCCTCTGTTTACCTCCGCTCTGAGGTCTCTCTAGTGAAGCAAATAGGCCCTTAGGTGGGACCCTCTGGTCCGACGAAGCTATTGCCCAATGGTGATTCGCATGTACAGGCCTCCATGCTAATCAACTCATCTTATCCACTCTCAGTTGGTGATGGCCCACAGACTATGCATGGGGATGGATGCCATGCGGTTGATGCACTTGAAAATCAGAAACTCAGAAGAATATTTTTTCATTCCTATTTTACAATGAATCTGTACAGGTTCATATACATACTCAGATCCTACAATCATGCTGTGTGCGTTATCTATACAGCTGCACTATCTACAGGATAGGAAAGTATCCGAAAACAGTTAAGGGAAAAAATAGAAGACAGTTTAGGAAAGAATCAGAAAAAATCAGAATATCGCAACACTCCCCCTCAAGTTGGTGCATAGATGTCACACATGCCCAACTTGCCCAAAAATGTCGAGAACACTCGACTTGAAACTGCTTTGGTGAGAATATCGGCCAACTGATCCTCTGATCGAATCGTAGGCAGCTCCACAATCTTCTCATCTAACTTCTCTTTAATGAAGAATCTGTCTACCTCCACATGCTTTGTACGATCATGTTGCACCGGATTATGAGCAATATCACAGGCTGCTTTATTGTCACAATATAGTTGAATTGGCCGCCTAGGCGGATAGCCCAAATCTATTAGGAGAAGTCTTAGCCACAACGCTTCACATACTCCAAGTGCCATACCTCTAAATTCTGCCTCTGCACTTGATCGTGCAACAACATTCTATTTTTTGCTTCTCCATGTAACGAGATTACCTCCTACAAAGGTGAAATAACCTGAGGTAGAACGCCTGTCATCTACTGCTCCAGCCCAGTCAGCATCAGTATATGCATCCACATTTTGATAATCCTCCCTTTTAGTGAATAAAATTCCTTTTCCAGGAGCAGACTTCAAATACCTCAAAATGCGCATAACTGCATTCATATGTTGCTCTCCAGGATTATGCATAAACTGGCTAACAATACTCAATGCATAGGCAAGGTCCGGCCTTGTGTGTGCTAAGTACATCAATCTTCCTACAAGTCTCTGGTATCTTCCTTTATCAACTGGTACCTGATTAGACTCAATACATAACTTCAATCTTTCTTCCACTAGTGTATCAGCTGGTTGACATGCTGACATACCAGTTTCCCGTAACAAGTCTAAGGCATACTTTCTTTGAGACAAAAAAATCCCTTTATCAGATCGAGACACTTCGATCCCAAGGAAATATTTTAAGGGACCGAGGTCTTTCATTTCGAATTCTCTGGACAAGTAAACCTGTAGAGCCTTCCTTTCTTCAGGATCATTTCCTGTAACCACCATGTCATCCACATACACAATAAGTGCAGTGATCTTACCCTGTTGTTTCTTTAGGAATAAAGTGTGGTCTGAATTGCTTTGACGGTAACCAAAGGCTTTCATAGACTTTGTGAATCTTCCGAACCACGCCCTCGGAGATTGTTTCAATCCATATAGTGATTTTTGTAATCTGCACACCTTCTGACTATGTATTTCTGGTATCATGCATCCGGGTGGGAGTTCCATGTAGACTTCTTCAGACAACTCTCCATGTAGAAAGGCGTTCTTCACATCAAACTGTTGTAATGGCCAACCCAAGTTCGCAGCTAGAGACAACAAGACACGTACTGTATTGATTTTAGCTACAGGTGCAAATGTCTCTGTATAATCGATCCCATAGGTTTGGGTGTACCCTTTTGCCACCAGTCTCGCCTTAAAGCGTTCAATTGTACCATCTGCTTTGTACTTCACAGTATAAACCCAACGACATCCAACTGGTTTCTTTCCTGGTGGACGGTCAACAAGTTCCCAGGTTTTATTTTCCTGCAATGATTTCATCTCCTCATTCATAGCGGCTTTCCATCTTGGGTCAGCTAAGGCTTCCTGCACATTGTTAGGAATAGATACAGTAGATAACTGATTTACAAATGACTGATTTGATTCTGACAAACGATGGTTAGACACATAATGACTCATGGGATATCTAACTTTACTAGAAAATTCAGGTTCATATGTGGGTTTAGGGATACCTCTGGTGAGACGCTGTGGTAGCTGTTTTCTAGATGGTTCAGGAACATCCTCAGTAAGCGATTGGTGTGGTGTATTGGCTGCCTGTGGGGTGAGGGACTCAGACGAAGGTGGAGCCACAACTTCTATTTCCACAACTTCTGTTTCTGGGTGTTCATCACTATTTTGATCCAAGGTTATATCATACACCTCCAGTTCACCCACTTCTTGATTAATAGGTTCAGAGAGTTCCACTTCTTTAGAGATGTCTAAGTTACCCACATCTTCAGAGATGTGAACATCAACATCTTCAGAGATGTGATCATCATAGTGTAGAGTCTGAATTTCCTTCTGGTACTCCCCCTGAAGTTCAGGCTCAGAGGAAAAATACATCGAGTCTTCATGAAAAACTACATCCAATGTAATAAACATTCGTTGGGTTGGAGGATGATAGCATCGGTACCCCTTTTGATAAGCAGCATATCCTAGAAAGACACATCGCAGTGCCCGAGGAGATAACTTGTTGCGCTGATGCTTATGGAGGTGTACAAATGCTACACAACCAAAGACGTGAGGAGGTAAATTTGGTACAGTTGGAGCAACAACCGCCTCAGCGAGAACCTGGGATGGTGTCTGGAAATCAATAGTGCTGGAGGGTACCCGGTTAATCAAATATGCTGCAGAGGTAAGTGCTTCGCCCCAATAAGACAATGACATATGGGCTTCTATCAACGAAGCACGGACAACCTCCAACAAGTGACGATTTTTTCTCTCAGCCACCCCGTTCTGCTGAGGTGTATTGGAACAAGTAGTTTGATGTATAATTCCGTGTGCTTCCAGATATTGCTGAAGTTCAGAACTCAAATATTCACCTCCATTGTCACTACGGAGAACCTGAACTTGTGCATTGTACTGAGTACTAACCATGTTATAAAATTTTTGAAATAACAAGTTCACTTCACTTTTAGACTTCATTAAGCACACCCAAGTCATTCTAGTACAATCGTCAATAAAAGTAACAAACCAACGTGATCCACCCAATGTAGTGACTTTGGATGGACCCCAAACATCAGAATGTATGACCATAAAAGGAACTAGACTTTTATTCAAAGTTAATGGAAAAGAAGCACGATGGCTTTTTGCAAGTTCACAAACTTCACACCGGAAGCTAGAAACAACAAATTTTGCAAATAAACTAGGAAATAATTTCTTCAGGTAACCAAAGGAAGCATGCCCCAGACGTCGATGCCATAACCAGATTTCAGATTTATGCTTCTCCCCCTCAGAGCTATCCACCATTAGAGCTTGACGCAGCTTGTCCGAACTCTTTGACACCAAGTCCAAGTAATACAACTTCCCTCGCCTAACACCACAACCAATCGTTTGCCTCGTTCGGATGTCCTTAAACACACAGAAATCAGGCCAGAAAATTACAACACAAAGTAAAGCAGCGGTGATTTGGGAAACTGACAACAAATTGTAATCCAAAGATGGAACAACTAAAACATAATCTAGATTCAAAGTATCAGTGAGAGGTAAGGGTCCTTCTCCGATAATTGGGGCCGAAGAGCCATTGGCAGTGGAAACAAATTTTTGTGAGGACGGTTTAAGAGATGAGACCTGTCTAGAATCAAACATCATATGATCCGTAGCACCAGAATCAATTATCCATGCACTATTAGAAACAAGTGCAGACATATTTAAAACCTTACCACCATTACCTGCCGCTGTTGCTAATGCTGAGATCTGTCCAGCAACATCATCCTCTGTCTTTGTTTCAACAAACGCAGCACTGGAGGTCTTTTTTGAATTCTTCTTCCGTGAATCGCGGCTACGATCCCACCATTCTGGATACCCCACAAGTTCAAAGCAGTGACTTTTGGTATGACCAGTTTGATTGCAATGGGTGCATTTGTAGGTGGATTTATCGACACCATTAGTGATCTTAGGCGTGCTTTGAGAAGGCCGGTTCTGATTAGATCGGTTTTGGGTCACCATGGCTGAAGCTTCAGCCTTTTCTGGTTCTCCAATCATCGTTGTGCGTCGAACAGCTTCACGGCGGACCAATGCATAACATGCTTCTAATTCAGGAATAGGATCCTTTCTCAAAATTTCACCGCGGACTTGTTCGAAGTCACCATCTAATCCAGCAAGAAAAATATGCACCCTTTGTCGCTGAACTGATTTTCGGTAAGATTCAACATCGTTCTCACTTTCCATGATCACCTTATCACGATGATCCAACTCACCAAAAATCTCGGTTAATTCTCCATAATACACAGAGAGTGTTCTGCCATTCTGTTTGGCAGAGAAAGCCCTCTGATTCAAGACAAATACCTGCAGTTCATCTGCTCCATCATAAAAAGCCTTAGAAAGGGCTTTCCAAATATCTCGAGCAGTGGGTAAGCGAATGTATCGCTTCATAATTTCTGGGGACATAGACATCAACAGCCATCTCTTAACCTTTTGATTGTCTGCATACCACTTCTCATATCCATCATCCTTCTCGGTAGGTGGCTGTGAATTACCACGAATGAAAGAGAGTTTCTCCTTCTCAGCAATATGCATCTCCATGATTTGAGACCACAGATCATAGTTTGTTTCATTGAGTACAATCCCTGCATTGAAGGATGAACCTTCAGATTGAATAATAATAGGAGCAGATTTGGGCTGAAGTGCTTCCGAACCTGAATCGCCCATGGTTCAATGAAGGGGAAAAAAAAATGATTCAAAATTCGTAGCTCTGATACCAACTTGAAAATCAGAAACTCAGAAGAATATTTTTTCATTCCTATTTTTACAATGAATCTGTACAGGTTCATATACATTCTCAGATCCTACAATCATGCTGTGTGCGTTATCTATACAGCTGCACTATCTACAGGATAGGAAAGTATCCGAAAACAGTTAAGGGAAAAACAGAGAAGTTTTAGGAAAGAATCAAAAAATCAGAATATCGTGATGCTTCTCCAAGATCCACAACGAATGCCAACAAAATGCCCTCTAGAGACGGTTTTGGGACAAATCTCTCTTTTTCGGATGCATTAAAAACTGGACAAGGAATGAAGGTGCAATCTACGGATTCCCCTCGGTCTGGCGCCCCATTGGAACACCCCAGATCTTGGGTTGATTCCCCTGCTGTTTCATCGAGTTCAAAACACTCCGGTATATCCTACAGGTGCGTTATGCATTGCATTGATGTACCCATGAAACTGAACTTTGATGCCTTTTACTGAAGGAACCGCATCGTTCTTCTCTGAGAATGAGTTAATAGGTAGGTTCAATGAATTTTGGCCCAGTCTTCCTATGTTGCATGATTGGATTTCAAAATCTTGGGCTCCTTTAATGGAAAAAAACTTGGAAATTTATCCGAGTGTAAGGGGCTTTTTTATAGTGGTTTTTGATAGTAAGCAAGACAAAAATGTCATTCTCAATCAAACTTAGTTATGGGGAGAGAATATGCTATTTTTAAATCTATGGCACCCAAACTTTGATCCGTCCACCAAATTATTTTCAATTTTTTCGATTTGGGTTCGTCTTCCAAATCTCCCCCTTCACTATTGGTTTGAATCTTGTTTCGTAGCAATTTTTAATACTCTTAGAAAATTCATATGCACAAAAGCAAATTCAAGTGATTACATCCACACAACCTTCGCTAGGATTCTGGTTGAGATGGGCATTTCCAAAACCCTCTCAACTGAAATCATCTTGAATGCAAATGGCAACAACTGGCAACAATCCTTGGATTACGAAGGTGTACCTTTTAGGTGTAGAACCTGTGACAAAACTATTCACTTGGTAGTAGATTTCCCAAATATAAAATCTCAAGCAAATCGAGTGGCATCTTGGTGGAAAGATGCTACTCCCAAGCACTATTCTATATTCAACTCACCCAAAAATGGGGTTTCCTCAAAAAAGGATAACAAGTTGGAGGGGAAGTTTGATGTGCCTCCTCAAAGCTCAGAAATTGAATAGAAATTAACCTATGTTAATGGCAACGATGCTACTTCTCAAGACTTAGTGGTAGCAAGCGAAGGATCTCATACCATGGTTGTTGAGTGTTGTTACTCTCAAGATCCAACACATATTGTAAAGGATTCTATTGGTGGGGATGCAAGAAATGATTGGCAGACAGTAAAGAGAAAGAAGAAGAATCACAATCAAGATGGGGAAGCTGTCAACAGATTGCATCAACATTTTAAAGGGGAAATAGAGAAGCTTAATGCACAAAAAAAGGAAAAGGTTATCCTCAAATTAAAAGAAATCAAAGATAAGTTTGGTTCTCAAGCTAACACTTAGCAGGCAACAATTGTTAGGACCCTCCCTCACAAATTGAATTGATATGGATAGTTTCTCAAATAAGTGCCATGCATAGGTGTAGTTGGGTTGTTGGCGTTGTGGGTCAGATGTTTGTCTTGTTAGAAATGGTTTATGTATGTGTACAAGTAAGTAGTCATTTGTGCAGTCTAAATAACCATGGTTGAATAAATCAAGCATAGTTCTAAATGCATGGGGATGAGATCCCTCTTTTGTGACCTCAACTGGTGCTAGCCAAACTTAATTCTAGTATCTTAGTAAAAACTCATTGCCTATGGAACAAAAGAAAAAAAAGTCACACTAAAAAAAATGTATTAATTTATTTCTTATTACTTTAAAAATTAAGAACACTAACACATGTTTACTTTACATTCATAGACATTTTTTGTAAGAAAATATTAAATATTTCTATAAATAAAGGTTGGACAAAAAGACCACTACACTTTGTGTTTAATGAGAAATTTAAGTAGTGTTTTTTGCAAATATGTCTTTTTCATCAAAATAAATTAAAATTGCTCAAAAATACCTTATTCATTTATAAACTATAATCCAAACTGCTATAACAATCAAGTATTGTATTTTGCTATCACTTAAGGGCATTTTTTGGCCCATCATTAGTTTGCATGTGCTTGATAAAGAAAGTATGATGCAATAAAGTACACATGACACTTTAATGCATTTTAAAATAGCATTTTTATTCTAAGCTATTGTCTTTTAAACATATTAGCTATTGTGCTTAGAAAAATTCTAATCGAAGTGCCTTAAATTTGATGTCTATAATATTGCATGATTTTCTTTTAGAAAAAAATGTAATTTTCCCTACATTAATCTATTTTGATAGAATTTTTCAAACATTTCCATTGCATTTCATTAAAATATGTGGAGTGTTGTCTCATGCATGATCAAATATGAGAAATGTTGAACCAATAATATATAATATAAGTGATTTGTTGCATCCCCATTGCATATGCACTTTTTCCTAAATTAATAAGAGCATGGAAATTTTAGTCTTATCTAAGAACTTATGGATTTTTTTTTTCCTCTTGTGGGTGTTATGGCTATTGTCACTACTACTTGTTGAATTAAATGGGAGTTCTAGAAGTATTGTTGGACATGCCATATTATTGACAGAAAAATTATGTTCTCTTTTTAATTTGCATGGATCTCCATATTAGTGTCATCTAATAGTAGAACATGAAGAAAAAAAATTATCATTTAGGTGCATATATATGTATCACCATAAATTTTATAGGACAACACCATAACCTAAGGCTAGATAATGTCAACATATGTGATGAATGGTAATTATGTGTAGAGGTCCAAATGAAACAATTTATTTCAAATTTTTATAGGTGATAAAGAAAGATAAGTAGAATTTATCTTTGAGCAACCACATGGTTAAACATGTTTGAGTTGAGTTAGTATTGGGATGGTTGACCTCTCAAGAAGTCCTTATACTTCACTCTGATGAGCATCACCTTGATGTAGTGAGTGCTAAGTGAACCAGTCACACTCATAAGAGATGAGTTAGTCTGAGCCACTATTCATGAAATAAGATTAATGAGTGACTCAAAAATATTTTGTTGAATCCTCATAAAACATTGTAGTTCAATATATTATGAAAAATTCCTACTACTTGGAATTGAATGATTTAAAGGGGCTCAACAATGAATGGTTCATAATAACACCACTTGATGAAAATGTTACAGATGGGTTTGTAAGCTAACTAGACTTGATCTTGAGAAAAATTCCTACTACATCAAATTGGATGAGTTAAAGGGGCTCAACAATGAATGGTTCATAAGAACACCACTTGTTCAATGAAGATGTTACAAATGGGTTTGTAAGCTGACTAGACTTGATTTTCAGGGAAATTCCATTATTAAGCACATGCTCGAGCTAAAGTAGTACTTGAATAGGTGAACTTTTCGGAAGTCTTGATTATTCACTCCTATGAGCTTCACCTAGACATAATTAATGCTAAGTGGATGATTCACCATATTGGGATATGGTTTGTGTGAACCATTACTTATGGAATATGGGTCAATAAATTTAACTAAAGCATGTGTAGTTTAATCTTAATAGAATATCATGATTTGATACATCATGAAAATTTTCTAATATTTTTCATTAGATGAGCTAAAGAGACTCTATAATGAATGAGAAATAAGGCACAACACTTGCCAAATGTTTTGAAATGTCTAGTAAACCAAGTGGACTTGATCTTGGGGGAAAATAATGGTTAAACACATTTTACTTGAAATAGTATTGGGATAAATGATTTCGTACAAAGTATTGATGCTTAACCCCTACAAGCATCATTTGGATGCAATGAATGCTAAGTGGAACAATAATGCTCATGAGAGCTGGGTTCTTGTGAACCGCTACTCATGAAATATGGGTCAATGGTTTTGATTAAAAAACTACACTATTGAATCCTTCTAAAACATCATAATTTGATACATTACAAAAATACATCCTACTTGTCATTGGATGAGCCAAAGGGGCTCTAAAATGAATGGTTCATAAGGCACAACACTTGCTAATTTTTTTATAAATATAGTACTAAGCCACAAGGACTTATTCTTGGAGGAATATCCATGCTTAAGAATGCTTCAAGAGTTTAAGTAGACTTAGGATAGGTGAACTCCTTGGAAGTGTAATTTTTCACCCCATGAGCATCACCTATATGCATTGAGTTCCAAGTGGACCATTCATGCTCATGAGTGATGGGTTCATGTGAACTACTACTCTTGAAATATGGGTTCATGAGTTTGACTCAAAGACTATGGAGATGATTCATGATAAAACATCACAAATCGATACATTATGAAAGATATTCTCCTTTTATCATTAGATGAACTAAAGAGACTGAATAATAAATGGTTAATAAGACACAATACTAGTTGAACATTTTACAAATGTGATGGTAAGCTAAGTGGACTTAATCTTAAATGAAATTTCATGGCTAAACATGCTTGACGCAATAACTACTAAGTGAACCATTTATACTAATGAGAAATGAGTTTGTATAAACCACTACTAATTAAGATACAAATTAATAAAGTTGACTTAAAAACTATACAATTAAATTGTGATATAACATAATAAATTAATACATGATAAATATACTTGATATTTAATTAAGTAAATTTAGATTATTAAAAATTAAAACTAAATATAAGCATTAACCATTTTAATTAACATTGAATTAATGTTATTCTTTAATTGGACAATAGTATCTCATAGAATTACATCAAAAAAATGTATAAATGAATGCATAAATATATGTCCTCTTCGAAGGGACTTCAGTGACTTGAGTTTAACTAATTCTCTTTAGCAACTTTGTTTCTGACTAATTAATTTAACGGGTATCATTGAAGTCATACAATGCCCTAAAATGCATGGCCATCTCCTGGGACAAGCCTTGGGGGTTGAAGAACCGAAAATGGAAAAATGTCTACCATATTGGGCTTTTCGATGAGTTTCATTAATTTTTAGATGGTATCTTTGAGTTCAACAGAAGCTGGATTGTGCGGATCGAAGACACTTGTGTTGGAGGAATTTGGAGTGTTTGACAATGGGAAGGACTAATAGTGGTAATCTTTCTTAATGTACCTTTTACATTGTAAAGACTGACTAGGAGGAGTGCACCAACAAACCTTTCTCCTTTCAAGCTAATCAAATGAGGAAAGATAAAGGATTTTTAATGTTTATTATTAGAAGTCAAATTATTTAGTCGACATGTGATTAGGGAACTAATCACAAATTTCAAACCATTCCATTTTTATTTATTATAAATTTATGGGTTTTAAATATGTGAGGAATTAGGGGAGAAATTAATCTCTGGATAAAATGCACCTATGTATGTAATATTATAACATAATACCTCATCCTCCATCCCACGTATTCGACAAAATGCATCGATAGAAAGATTTAATGAACGTGCTGAAGGATTTTTAGGTTGTACCATTTGTAGTGTTGTCACCTATCCCATCACTAAAAAAGTGTGGTAGCTTTGGCAAGTTTTTCAAAATAAAAAATTAAATGGACAAATAGGCCAAAACGTTGCCATTTCAACATTCATATTTTGGAAGTTGCTAGGGAGTACATAAGGGAGTTGCAGATGTTCAAAGGCCAATGCAAAGAAAACACTCTCCCTACCAAAACACATTTGACAATTATGGGCAGCTAGCTAGTAGGTATGTATATCTACCAAAAATATATGCTATTTTGTCATTCTAACTAGGAATTGCATGAAGATTTGAAAGGCTATTCATTGTGAAGATTGGTTTTTAGTGATAGGTTTCCAAGAGTTTTCCTTACAAAAAGGGGTTTCATTTGAAATGCAGAGCTATTTATGTGTTTTTGTGTTGGGTATTTTTTTAAATTTCCATTTTTTATGTTCTCACTAAATAAATTGAATGATTATTCATTGCAACGATGGGTTTTTAGTGATGAGTTTCCAAGGGGTTTTCATTTGAAATGCAGGATTGTTGATGTGCTTTTGTGTTGAGGGTTTTTTAATTTTTCTATTTCAATGTTTTCAAAGATTAAATCAATAGCATTTAGAGAAATCAGAAACAAAAAGGAAAATGTAATGTAGGTTCTACGCCGATGAGTTTTCAAAATCATAATTTATAAAGGACAAAATCCCAAAATGTCACCATTTTTTACATCCTCATTTTGAAGTTTACGGGGGTTATTTGTAAAGGGTTTTAAAACATTAAGTGGGTCGCAAGTTTCGTAAAACCCAATGTTTTCAACCTAGAATTTTACAAAACAATATGAATGTCTTGAAAAGCTTTTGTTATTTACACTGTAGGATTGTAATGAAAGGCACCATTTTATAAACACCTAGTAAGTTATTCCAATTCAGTTTGCAAAGGGTTTTACAACATTATATGGGTTGGAGGTTTCATAAAACATGAAGTCACCTCCCACTATGTTTTCCAACTTACAATCATACTGTGCATGTATATTTGGATCATATTAAGAAATTGAAATGTAGTTTTTACTCTAAGTAAGACTTATAAATTTTGAAGGTTCCTTTTATTACATTCGTACTTTCTAAATAACAAAATCTTTTCAATAAATTCATACTATTTTGTAAAATTCTATGTTGGAAAACACTAGTTTTGGAAATCATTGAATTTTGCTCACAAAAAAATCTAAAGTTCACAAAGTGGACCAACCATCCAAACATGTCTTAATGAAAATTTCCATTAATTAAGGAGGATTTACCCCCAACACACAACATACTACTATTATTTTAAATTTATATACTACTATACATACCTTAGGGAGAAGTTAATATCCTAAAAAAACACACCTATGTATGGAACATTATAACATAACACCCTATCCCCCATGCCAAGCTCTAGACAAAACACACCAATGGAAAGACTTGATGAATCAAGCTAATAGATGTTTTGGTGCATGCTAGTTGGAGTGCTATTTTTATGTGCTTTTCTATGTGCATAAGTACATATTGTCAGGAGATTAGCTACATCCCATACTATTTTATAAAATTACAAGTTAGAAAAATCTAGTTTTTCAAAATTTGCAACCCACATAAACACTTTACAAGTAACAACCTAATTTTTTACTCACCTCTCACCTCAATTAGATTGGTTTTTGTCTCCCCTACTTGTAACTTTTACCCTTACTCTCCAACCTTTTTCTTTAAACCTATAGAATGAAAAAAACTCACAACAAAGAGTGTTTTCCAATAACAATAATTTTTACAATTTAAAATGCATGTCTTAGTCATGTTAGCCTTCCTACCTATGATTGATAGATAGATTCTCATGTAAGCTACCATGCCAAAAAAATTGAAGTAGCAAGAAAAATGAGGGTTTTCATTTGGTTCCAGTGTGTAGAGGGTTTTACAACATTGTGTGGGTTGGAGGTTTCATAAATGATGTACTCACCTCCCACTATGTTTTCCAACTTGAAATCATATAGAGTGTTAATGGTTTTTGGAAACACTCTGTGTTTATAGAACGATTCCTTTCATTACATTCATACTGTCTAATTAACAAAATCTTTTCAAGACTTGATCATACTATTTTGTAAAATTCCAGGTTGCAAAGAACTTGGTTTAAAAAATATACATTTTGCATAATGTTTCAAAACCCTTTACAAGTAAAAACCCAATTGGTTACTTGCCCCTCACCTTAATTTCGTATGTTTTGTGATTGTCTTAAGGAATTTTTGTGAATTAGATTGTAAGAATGTAATAAAATATGAAAACAGTAGGTGCTAAGAAACCTGTAACCAACACAATGTTGTAAAACCCTCTAGGCATAACAACCTAATTGGTTACTCAGGAAAGACAAGCCGATGCCACCATTATCTCTCACTTCCCTCATCGTGACATTTCCTCCTCTTTTTTTTCATCACTTTCATCATTCATCTTGGCGAGCACCACACTATGCCATCACATCATGTTATGTATGTTTTTGTGTATTTTTATGCATTTTTTTATGTACATAGGTTCATTTTGTTAGGAGATTAGCTACGTCCATAGAGGGTTCTACAACATTGTGTGGGTTGGAGGTTTCATAAATCATGCACTCACCTCCCACTAATTTTTCCAACTTGCAATCATATAGTATTAATGGTTGTTGGAAAACACTAGGTGTTTAAAAAATAGTGCCTTTGATTACATTCATACTAGCTAAATAAAAAAATGTTTTGAAGACATTCAAACTATTTTTTAAAATTCTAGGTTGCAAATGTTGAAATTAACAAGACAATTGAGAGGGGGTTTGAATTAGTTATAGAAAATTAAAATTTCAAAACCCTCAATAATAATTAGATCCACAAGCATTCATTACACCATTATTCTATTAGATTGATTAAACATAAAATGGAAATAACATAAAATGAAATCACAACACAATACAAATGAGAACACTAGATTTATGTGGAAAATAAAATGAGGGAAAAACCATAGTGACGATTAGCTCACAATATAAGTAATATAAAAACCCATACAAAAGGGCTCACTACTAGAATAGGACACACTATCCAAAAGGCTCATAACCAGGGATCACTACCACAGAAAGAATACAAGAAGATGGAAGAACAATGCTACATAGAGAAAAAAAAATCTCAATGCAAGAAGGAGTCCACCATAATTTCTCACACACTTTTGCAGTCTCACATGGAATATTTCACATGTCATGTCTTCAACTCACTACCTTCAGGAACCCTAACATGAAATTAACACTGCACTTCTCAATTTCTCATTACACATTACTCACATCAATCTTGCATCTATATTTCTTCTTACTCTTTCGCTCATACCTCTTACATCAACACCATACATGATTATATCAAGTTCTACCTCAAATCCTTTCTCCAATGTCAACTACTAGCCATTATGGGTAAAAGCAAGAAGTTGGGTACATGAAGAGGGGAAATATCAAGAAAAAAAAAGTTCGCAAGAAACGCGTACGCATTTTAAAATAAACGTGTATGTGTTACAACTCAGGTACCCGGGCCTGGATCCAAACGCGTATGCATTTAGGCTTTCGTACGCGAACCTAAAATGTGTACGCATTATGAAACACATACGCATTTATAACATGTATGCATTTTGAAATGCATATGTGTTTCAAGAAAGTTTTTTTTTTTTTTAAATAAACGACTGTAATTCATGTTTCACCATTTTGAGGTGTGATGGAGAAGGAGAAAGGAGAGTGCATACACATTTTAGAGGCCACAAAATTTTGACTGCCACCTCCTCCCATTGACATTAGCGACCTCGTCGACCTCCAAGTTAGTTGAATTCTTAATTTTTTTTTGCTTTCTATCTTTTTTTTGTTTTTTAATTAGTATTCAATTTTTGTTTGTTTAGTGTATTTTAATTCAATGTTTTATTGTTTTTAATTGCATTTTTAAAAATCCAAAAACGTCAACAAAACAAAAAAAATTAAATTGTAAATTGAAAACTGTAAAAGCTAAACCTAAATTGAACACATTTAAAACTTAGAAATTTCAAAACCCTAGAAACCCTAGTTTACAAAATTTACATAGGTTAATCTTTGGACATAAACCCTAAAACGTAAACCTAAAACCCTATTTACCCTAATTTACGTAAACCTAAAATGGACTATTTACCCTAATTTACATAAAACTAAAATGGGCTATAGATAGACTATGTGCAATATGGATAGAGCTAGACACATAAATGTTATTAAATCAAATAAATATTAAAATGTAAATATGAATGATTTCTACCCATTTCTTTTATTTGGGTGAGATCCTTTGGTGAATCTTCATGTAAGTGATGCATGAAATCATATTTAAGCCCTTTAATTTATCTGGATGTTATTCATACATCTATAGGAAAATGTGTAATCTAGTTCCCATTTTAACTCTCTACATGGCATTTGTTCTGCATTAGGAAAACTAAATGTTGTAATTTTCCTAAACTAGTGGATCAAAGCCAATCCCAGAAAAATATACTGGACCTGGAATTTAATTCAAATTACTTTTTTTAGAAACTTGTAGTTTAGGGTTTAGGGTTTAGATCTCCTCTTCCTTTTTAAATCATGTCCAAGAGTGCTTAGAGGTCCAAATAGGTTCAAAATCCATCATAACTCAACAACTTGATTTTACAACTGAAACCTGCACTCTCACTACGATATACCAGTTGCCCTTAGAACATATAAGGTCTTAAAGCACTAAGTTTAGGTGGCAGGGTTTCTCATTTGCTTGTAAAAATTTATCCATGTGTCTTCTATATGTTTTCATGTCATCAAATCTCTAAATCTAAACCCTAAACCCTAATTTAGCATTCATTTTGTTGTAGGACCTTATAATTAAACTTGGTTGCCTTTCAATTCTATAACCAAATGTTTATTTTCTAAGATTATTTATTTATTGAATTGATTAATTGATTCCTCACTTAGTGGTAGTTAGGTTCTTTTTTTGAAAATCCATGCACGTCTGGAATTTATATAAATATTCAAAGGAAGAGTCTATGTCATAGAAATGTTTCAAAAAATATATGATTAGAAAAAAAATTGGGTCTAGGGTTTAGGGTTTAGATCTCCTCTTCCTTTTTAAATCATCCAAGAGTGCTTGGAGGTCCAAATAGGTTCAAAATCCATCATGTGTCTTCTATATGTTTTCATGTCATCAAATCTCTAAATCTAAACCCTAAACCCTTATTTAGCATTCATTTTGTTGTAGGACCTTAAAATTAAATTTGGTTGCCGTAGGCAACTCCACCAAATTTTATTCCCTTAAGCCATGGAACATTTTTTCCTAGTCCACCTTACTAGACATAGATCCCCTTAAGCCATCCTATCACCCTAAATCGTAAATCGATGTCTTAAGGGGTCCTAATATGACATTTCTTAAGGGGATCAAAGAAGTTCTCAAAATTTGGTGAGTAGAGCTCAAGCTCATCTTTGTTTATTTTTTACATTGCAATTAGGTCACTAGCATATATCTATGTGTCCCTTTGAATGTATTTTATTAATTTTTCATTCTTATCTTTAGTATTCTTTGAAAACAATGAATGAGATTATAAATTTTAATGTTAGTGTTAAACTTATAATTTCTTCTTAACTACTTTGTCCCACTAAAGAGATCTTGTGTCTCTTAGATGAGTTCTTGAGAGTTAGTTAGGCCAACTTGTATAGTGAAGTTGAAATAAAGAGATTGTGTAAGAGTTATTATCTATTTTAGGATGGGTCAACACATGTGAGAGTCATAAAAAATTACTTACCATAGTATTTTCATGCATTATTAGTGATTGTGGTGTTGCCATTTTGTTATTTCCTAGGAATCCTTATGTCTATATATTGGATTCTTGGGGTAGAAGATGTATGCAATGTATCTTATAGAGTTATTCTATCCTTTTTTTTAATAGGATTAGGATTTTTGATATCATTGTTGTATTCTATAGAATCCCTATGAGTATATTATAACCATAAATCATCTAACAATGCATTGAGTTGTGTGGTAAATTAGAGGATAATTATTCTTGAAATAGGATTCATAAAGTATATTTATATCTCTTTCCTTCTTATAGTTGCATATATTCTTATTTCTCTCTTTTTTCATGTTGGGTTCTTTCTTTTGGCTTCTTAGTTACATGAGAAAGTACTAGTTGTTTTGAATACTATTTAAAGTTCTTATGTTGGTTGCAGTCTTTAAATCCATGGTTAAATAGAAGAATTGGATTATTGTTCACCCTCATTACATGTTAGTTGTAGAGTTGATCTCTTAGTGACCTAGAAGCTCCCAAAAAACCTTGTTCTTCTATTTGGATGTACAAAGTGATGGTTGTGGAATATTTTGGTTGCTTAAATTTCCCAGATAACCCTCTAGCATTTTTAGATATTTGTACTTGCATGTTATAGATTCATGATATTTGTACTTGCATTTTTCTGATTGTTGAGAATGAATAATTTTTCCTTCACTTTGGGATTAGCTAGACCCAGGAGAGTATTCCTAGAGGTAGCCTTTAACAATATTTAATCACAAATAAAGATATATAAAATATAAAAAACTATAATAGTATCTATATACATGAAATTTGAAAATTTAGATAAATCAATTTATGTCCTCGGATTTAATTAAATTTTGTCATACTTGCTTAATACATCTATTCATTTTACCAGTGACATTAAATAAAAATTCTGGCTCTCAAACCAAATTTTATTCCCTTTAAGCCATGGACCATTTTGTCCTAGGACTCCTTACTTTCACACAAGTAGATCCCTGTCATCCTAAATCTCTAAATCATCAATCTACGTCTTAAGGGGAATTTGGACATTTCTTGGGTTTTATAAAATTCTTTAAGAATATATCTATATGTCCCTTCAATGTCTTCTATTAATTTTTAATTTTACCTTTAGTATTACTGAAAAACAATGAATGAGATTAAATAAATTTTAATAAAACCCTATAATTTCATGCAACCCACCCTTTGATATTAATAACCCTACACTGACTCAATTCAATGTGTGTACATGCTATTAAATTCTTTTAATGTTATGGATTTTATAATTTTATAAATCAAATGGTCTTCAAATGAAATATATTTTGAATTTGTGCATGTTCAATGTGATTTTTAAATAACTTTCAAATTGTGTGCATTATATAATTAGTTTGTTGATATACATTTTTTAATTGTTTAACATGCAATTGCCATATCATTGCTCACATGGATCCATTGTTTAATTTAGAGGATTTTATGCCCAATCAAGAAATTCCTATAGATCCCATACATCCCAATCCACCACATGAACATAACCCTAACACACCTCCACATTCTCCACCGCCTAATCCCCTACCCCCTCCTATAGTTGATGAAGATCAATTAAGAGAGAATATCTGAGCAAACCTCATTGTCATTCAAGGAAATATAGATCTCATAAAAAATGAGCCTAGAGTCCCTCCCCATCTCGCACGGTTTCCATCTACGATGTAAACTATTGTCGATTATGTTCAATCTATTGATGTGGACCTAGTTAGGTTCCATCAATGGAGAGAAGAGAGGAGACAATTCTATGCAGATGGATTGTCATATAAAGAAATCAATGACCTAAAAATTACCAAACAAGCCATGTGCCAATATTTTATTAATCCCCATACAAACCAACCCATTCCACCCATGAAAAAATGAATTTCAATTTTATGATGTAGGCACCCGCGGATAGCTGCGCATTTTTGGGATAGATGGTGGATAGTGTTTGATACTCCACCACATGGCAACAGTGAGGTGCCCTTATACTTTTTGAGAAAGTTATGGGCTAAGTTTGAGTTGGGTACAAAACCCAACTATTTTGATATGAGGTCATTTCAGGGAGTTGGACGTGGCATGCCCCAACATAGACTAGGAGAACGTGTCGATCCTCAACGATGTGCTCCAATTGATCCTATTGTTCCTCTTCCTTATCCTAGTGTTCCTGCTGTATTTCAGTAGCAGACCATGTTATCGACATTAGGAGAATTGAGTTCACTTTCAGGACATCTCACTTAGTAGACTACACACATGGCCACTGAAGTGGCCAATAGAGAGCATGGAGGCTCAAGCTATAGGGATACTCAGGCATCCACTTCAGGCAACACACATGCATCTGAGATGGGGTCATACCTGGATTTACTATATTCTGAGGATCGTCCTACACAGGTATGTTCATATTTTGAACTTAAATTTAATTCAAGTTTGAAATATGAAAAATCCATGTAAATAATAACATCAAACTATATATATAATATCATATTAATTCAATAAGTGTTTGGTGTAGACACATGATCACGTGATGCCTGAAACTCAATATGATCATCGTGCATATGTTGAGTGCTATAGATCTGGGCTCACCTTTTGGACATGTACTTGAACCAATATATATTAAATAATTTATGTGGATATATATCTAATTTAATTTGAATTTGTACAGGTGTGAATTGATATATTATATCTAGATGTAGGGAGGTCATACAATACCTAGTACTGACCAACCACAAGTTATAGTGGTGAGTGCTCCTGAGACATCATCAGCTTAGGTGCGTGCTTTCAAAAGTTTGTTAAGTTTAAATTAAATAGACATCATAGATCTAATTTAATTTTTCATTTACATACACATGTGTCAATGATCTATACGAATTGTTGTACATCTATATGCAAGAATTTCATGAGATACTCATGGCAGGCCGCGCACCGGAGACATCATTGGCATTTATGCATGGGCAATCTCAGGTGTGTGATCATGAGGTCATATCATTTGAGGTTGTAAACTTTACTTTAAATCTCCTATACAATTTTTACAGACCTTTTAAATATATATATTTGAGGTTTTCACATATTGTTTGCTTTATATGAATATGCACGATATAGTAGATCAGGCATTTGCATATTCTCAAGTGACAATTATGCTACCCGTTGAAGAAAATATGCCAGTTACAGATTCACATGATCATATGGTAATTTATGCATACTAGAAATTATTTTTACTATATAAATACTAGATATTTAATTAAATTTATTTTGATCTAAGATTTTATATTTTTAGGTTTAAATATGTTTAATTATATCAAAATTTCTAAATAAATTTAAATCTAATTTCAAGGTTCTTGTACCCTTTTACAGCATGATGCAGGTACATCTAGTCAACATGGAACAAAGAGGAGACTTGATTTGACCAATCAACCTGAAAGTTAGATGGTTTTATATTTTATGGACTATAGATCTCTATTTTTATTTAAATATATGTGTTGGACTTGACATATAAATTCTATGGACTATCTATCTCTAGTTTTACTTTGAACATGTTATTATCATATTTGTGTTTATTTATATCAGTTGACTTTAATCTGATGATTATATATGCACTCAATTATGATATCTTTTTATGCTCATTTTCATGATTATATGCACTCATACATTAGACTATTTATATTTTATCTAATTTTCAAGTATTACATGCACTATATAAATTCTTATCTAGAATCAAATTTAATATATATAATTTATCACATGGTTAGGTGACAAATTAAAACATTTCTTAAATAGTTTAGATCATATTCATAATAAATTAAGGGTAGGTAATTTTAACTATTTTCCAATTAGATAGCAAATATTTGAATCAATAAACAAAAAACCATCTCCTTGTATGTATAAAATGTATAATCTATAAATTTGGAACAAGATATTTAAAAAGTGACATTGAACAAACATATATAATGTATATCAAGATTTTTATTACAACTATATAATATGATGAAACATAAATGTGCATGTAGATACAATTAAAACTTATCAACTTTTAGGTGAAGACCAAAAATTGACATTTACATAGTCTCTTGATAAAATAATTTTTCAGTTCAACAATCACTTCGTAGATCGACTTGATGAGAACCTGCAAAAATAATTAATGTAAGTAACTACAATTTTTATGAGTCATTTCAGAAAAAAATTCATGCGAGAAAAGAATAGTATATAGTAAATTCCATACAAATTCAAAAGATGTTTTCCATAGGATGGATTAAGGGGACCTAAGAGGATATATAGCTTAAGGGGGGTCCTAAGAGAATGGCTTAAGGGGAGTTAAGAGGATGGTTTAAGAGGATGCATCTCATGAACCCTAGGATATGGCTTAATAGGGTCCTAAGATGATTGCTTAAGGGAATTACAGGAGAGTCCCACAGGATGCATTTGCTGGGATGCAGAGGTGGGTTTAAGGGAGCTGGATAAACGACCCAAAGGGATGTAAGAGAGTGGATTAAGGGTAAAGATAGGAATGGATTAAAGGGATGTAAGATAGTGGATTATGGGGATGTGGCCAAGTGGCAATATGGATATGAAGAAATGGAAGAGGGATGGAAGGTGGAGGAAGAGGGATGGATGGTGGATGTGGTGGATGAAGGGGAGTTGGAAATGGGATCTGTGGATGGATGGGAGGGTGGATATGGATGGATGGGTGGATATGGATGGAAGGAATCCCATAATAAGGAATATGTGGGGATGTCTTATGGGAATGGAGGAGGGAAGATTATGGATTACAGGGATGTAAGAGGATATGACTTAAGGGTGCTTTAAGAGGATGGCTTAAGGGGATGAAAGAGGGTGGATTAAGGGGAGTTGAGATAATGAATTTATACTATCAATTAAATGTATCTAGAACTATATATAGTGACCTATCTCTATATTTGAATTCCATTGTAATATATGTGCATCTCCTCTCTTGTTTGTAAAGCATCTAATTTTGGGGGACCTGAAACAAAAAAATGATATAAAACTTTAATTAGGAAATGATTATATACAAATATATATATCAATTAACTATATAAACAACTAGATATACTTACCAATATTTATTTACTTTGTTGTACCATCTACATCCTCTCTCTTTTTTTAATGCATCTATGATTGTCTCATGATCATCCATTGAAATTGTCCATAAAACTTTATTAGCAGGCCTCCCTTTGATATCTCCAACTAGTTTTTATATTGGTTGCCAAAATCAAATGTGAATAATGTATAATCTTCTTGTGTCTTTCATAATCTTCAAATGCAGGCAAGCCATTCTTTCTCATCAAATATTTTTGAAGCCAAGTGCCAACAACAACCACTAAACCAGTTGGATACTCAAAGTTGTCATCATCCACTCTAGGATGTGCCAACTTATGTTTTCTCTCAACACATATAGCCAACCAGTAATCTGTCTCCTCTTCATTCCCCTCAGGTGCAACAACAACATACACATGTCCTGCAAAAATAAATACAAAATTCAATAAAAAGTGACATATTTAATTCACATATAAACATACATACATACAAAATTCAACTCAATAAATAATGTACCTTCTTGTACAATATCTAAAACATGATCATAATCATCTGATGCAAACAGTTGATTATCTTCAATTATTGTTCCATGTTGAACATTTGTCAATGTAGGTGTTAAGGCTCTTTGTTGCCATTGTTCGACCCATTCTATATTTTCACATGCCTCCCAATCACCTGCAATACAAAATTAACAAAAACATGCCAAATCCCTTGTCCATATTGTCCATGTGTTTGCATTTGAACTCTTAAACGAATGCCATTTTGCAGATCCATTAATTGTTTCACAATCTTGTCAAGAAAAAATATCATTTTCTTCAACTAACCAAAAGAAGCATCGAATTATTGAGCTCTCACTTGTTCTTGTAGATAATTTGGTATTGCACCAATCTACAATTGCACATGAATCTCTAAATTTCACATCTTCAAAATTTAGTTTCTCTCTAGCAAGAGCTCTTTTCACACATGCACCTGCTCCATCATGTTCTCCCTTACCATGACTAGCTTCAAAAAAACTCCATATGTGTTGGATATTATTTTCCTTATGAACTCTACATAACCAATAAAAGATTCTAGCATTTTTGAATTGACCTGTGCAATTATCTGACCATATGAGATATTCTAGCATCTGAATTCCTCTCTCTTTTAAATTTTTATAAAATATATCAAAATAATATTGTACAAACTCATATGAATGTAATCAATTATCACTTACATAAAAATGGTACTCTCTCAAAAAAATTCTATTATCTTCTGTACTATCTTCTGCATGTCTATAAACAATGTGAACAAATATAGCTACTTGCATTGAATTATAATACTGTGATTGAATTTCTTCTGGTGGAGCAAGAGTATAATTTTTAGCAAAATCAACAACTGACAATATCCATCCAATTGGGAATGTGTTTTTACAAAAATGAAATTGATTATCAATCCAATGAGCATTATGAGAGTGTTGAACATATTTAGGTACAAACTTATCTTTAAATTCATTAATAAAAGCATGCACACTAACTTTTTCCACAATTAGCTCAACACGTTTTCCAATTTTCCATCTTTTAAAGAATACTCAACATTTTTAAATTTTTTTACATCCATTAATTGTTGTCCAAATTCATCTAAACTACTTTCATGCATACATTCTCTTGATAATGAAAAGTTAACACATCTATCGCGTTCTCTAGAAATGCATGCTTTTAAAAAAATGAGTTTCCATTTAAAGAGGGATCACAAAAGAAACCCGCTATAAAATCTTTGATTCTTTCAGGTGGCATATTAATGCCACAAATGTCCTACATAATTTGGTTAGCATGCAAAGTGCATCGTATATATCAAAATATATCATAACAATAATGAAATTGTACATGAGTCTTACAACAACAAGAGATTTGTTGCTTATTAATTCTAACATACCAAGGTTTACACTTTTCGAATGATCTTTGACTTATGTTAATATTCAATGGTAAGATTGAAGCATCTAAATTTTTTTATATAATTCAGTTTGAGTCATATCTAAGAGATGCTTTGGATGAGGTTCACGAATTTTGGAACCCACCCTTAATTTTAAGACATCTCTAATGTTAGGTGATACTCTTGTATTATCATGCCAAAATTTATGGATTAAATATTTAATTTCATTAGTTAATTTCATGTCTGATCTT